>OY748300.1:20276235-20538445 GCA_963556515.1 Nudaria mundana | reverse complement strand
GTGCCTGCTCCTCCTTGTCACGCAGCAGCTGTTCTTCCAACCGGCGGGCCTGCTCCTCCTGGCGGCGTGCCTGCTCCTCCTGGCGGCGTGCCTGCTGCTCCTTGTCACGCAGTAGCTGTTCTTCCAACCGGCGGGCCTGCTCCTCCTGGCGGCGTGCCTGCTCCTCCTGGCGGCGTGCCTGCTCCTCCTGGCGGCGTGCCTGCTCCTCCTTGTCCCGCAGCAGCTGTTCTTCCAACCGGCGGGCTTGCTCCTCCTGGTGGCGGGCCTGCTCCTCCTGGCGACGGGCTTGCTCCTCCTGGCGACGGGCTTGCTCCTCCTGGTGGCGGGCCTGCTCCTCCTGGCGACGGGCTTGCTCCTGTAGCATCGCCATCAGCGCAGCAAAGTCTGGAGGTGCTGGCGCTGGAGATACCGTGGGCGGGCCTGCTTCCACCGTTGGCTGCTCCTGACCACCCAACCTCTCCGGCGTATTACCTCCGAAGCGCCTGCTGTCCAACTCCTGCTGGCGCTGACCCCTGGTACGGACGCCCTCTGTGTCTTCTTTCGGTAACACCGGCATTGTCCAAATCCCCAATTCTGACACCAATTGTTACGAGCCGGGGTTCTACGGAATGGAAAATGCCGATCAAACTACCACAAAACACTTTATTTATTACACCACTAATTTACACTTCACTATAAAGCTTCACTAAACACTTTTAATCGCACTTGAACTCGCAGGTATAACTCGTATTATCGCTCTGGAAATACTGATGATCCGCCACCGAAGTGCTCCGCCTTTATAGTGCGGTCATTACTCTAGATTACTCTGGAATTTTCACGGAAGAAATATCGCGAACATTCCACACCTTCGAGATGCTTCTAGATAACACGTTACATAGAAGTACCTTGACAGAACATTCCCGAAAGACGTTACGTAGTAGTACTGCGATTTGCTACTAGATGGCGCCGAATTTGGTAGTCTTATTACTCGCTACGAGATGGCGTTACAATACGCTTACCTAGCAGGTGATTACATATTTGCGCCGTTTGGAATTGAGACACTGGCCACAAGGCAATGACGCACCCGACAATGGACGATGGGGCGGCCTAGGCCGCGGGGTAAAAAAATCGAACGTGCATCGAAGTTAAGTAGTGTCGCAGAGAAAATCTTTCGTGGTAACATGCATCGAAATGTAGTGGCTTCGCAGATACGGTCTTTCGCAGTAACGTACATCGCAGTTTTGTGGCATCGTATTGACATTTATCGATATTTTGTGCGTCGAAATTTCGTATCAAAGTATTGTGATCGTGTCAAAGATTTTGAGTTTCCTATGATTCCTGAAACTCACCTGAGTCGAAAACAGTGATTTCTGGAATTTTTTTTGTATGTATGTATGTACGAATGTAACCGGAGACCTACAGCATAAACCATTCGACCGTATTCTGCTCGGGATTATGGGGTGCGAGCGCTCGCCAGCTTTATAAAGACATTGCTAAACGCTTAATCGATGATTCTCAAGACTAGAAGGCTGCCTATTTCCTGGCCCAAAGAATTAATGTCGCCATCCAACCTGGCAACGCAGCCAGCATTCTGGGTGCCTTCTCAGTCGGCAATGACGCGGCATCATAAATGACATTTTGTAGATTGTAAATATTTTTAGTACATAATTAAAAAGAAAGATGTCAAAAAGTAACCAATCACGGTTTACTCTAGGAAAAAAGTTAACTTGCAGCGTTAGTCGTATTTGAAGCGTCCGTAGCATAATTACAAAGCGAGTCTTGTGTTGGTAATGACGTGAGAGAGATAGATTCCCCACCAACACACTACTGACAAGGACCTTATTGTTTACGGCCGCCCTCACGTCTATTCCAGGTATCCCGGATACTTCCTTGTATGGATAACCCCACGGGCGGCGCCGGCAACGTTTCAAACTAACCGTACTCTGATATTGTCATAAGTTGATAGTACCTACATAATATTTTAAACATTCAGGATGGCATGAATAACTAGCTTTTCCGTGCGGTTGCTTTTGCGTATTTGAACTAGTTATACCGATTACCTGCGAATGAAAAGCCTTTTGTCTTCTTTCAAGGGAACAGCTACCTTGAAAACGAAATTTCACCTATATGAATGGATTATAGTTTTCAATGATTAAAGAGTGATGGAACAGTAAACAACCAAACATTCATTGTATAATCGAAATAGTTGAGGGACTACAATACAGTTATCTCAGTAAGTAAATGCTCCAGTTCTCGGCTTCACACAACTTAGTTCAGTTTTTGTGCCAAACCGCGAGGTTTCCGCAATTAAACCGAATTTGTATAGTATTTATTTTGTTTAAATTTACCCGACGAATTCCTGCGGGAACTCGCCACTATTACTCAAACGGGAGGTATAAAAAGATATGGCACAGCGAGATAATATACATTATGAAAGTGGGTAATGAGTTTATGAAAACTTCATGTTGTTGTTGTTTCATGTTGTTGTGTGATGTTCCTCACGGAGACACAAATACGCCGCCCTGACGACACGTCTTACCTGTGTTACCCCGGCTATGTCATCGAGGAACAATTTCGAGACAAAGCCGGGGTGTGCGTGTTCGTTAGGGCGGATGTTTGCTGCCGCCGGTTGCGCTGCCTAGAGAACCCCTCCAATTCCGTCCTTTGGCTGCACGTAGACCATGGCTCTATGAGCCAGATCTACGTGTGCGTCTACCGATCCCACACAGGGGATTCTGAGACAACAAAGCTCTTCCAGTACCTCAGCGAGACGGCTGATGAAGCGCAGGTGCGGTTCCCGAACGCTGACCTAGTGTTTCTGGGGGACTTCAATGGCCATCACATTGAATGGCTGGGGTCCCTCAAGACTGATCATGCGGGTAGAGCCGCCCATGCGTTCGCTCTCTCCCACGGTCTGACCCAGATGGTATGCGGGATCACCCGGATACCAGACAGGTCAGATCACGCGCCCGCTCTGCTGGATCTACTGCTGACGAGTCGCCCAGCCCAGTACAGTGTTTCGGTAGGAGCCCCACTGGGTAGTTCCGACCACTGTGTTGTTCACGCTGGCATGAAGGTGTCACCTCCTGCACGTCCTGTGCAAACGTCACGACGACTATGGCACTACTCGTCAGCGGATTGGGACGGTCTACGCGATTATTTTGCGTCCGTCCCCTGGAGCCAGCGCTGCTTTGTAGGAAAGGCTCCTTCGGATAGTGCTTCTGCTATTGCTGGCGAGATCAGTTTAGGGATGGATTATTACATCCCTTTCACTGATGTCGCCAGTATCCGCAGAGCCCGTCCCTGGTTCGGGCGAGATTGTGCCAAAGCTGTTCGACAAAAACAGTCGGCATATCGCGCCTGGATCAGGGCCCGGGCTGTGCGCGACCCAAACGTGGGCCACCTCAAAGCAGCGTACAACCGGGCCACAAAGTCGAGTAAGAGGGCCTTTAAGAGAGCGGATGCCCAGCGCGTCGCGCGGCTTGGTCAGGAGCTCACTTCCCATCCCACGGGCAGCCGTGGATTCTGGCAACTGGCCAAAGCCGTGCAATCTAACTTTTGTCAGCCCTCGCTGCCACCGCTGCGTTACCCAGATGGAACACTGGCTCACAAAGCCCAAGAGAAAGCGGATATGCTCGCAGACCTCTTTGCGGCTAATTCCCGGGTCGACGACCGTGGCCTGCAGCCCCCCGCCATCGCCAACTGTGGCCACACAATGCCTGATATTGTTATCAGGCAATGTGATGTACGGGCAGTGCTGCGGTCACTCGACACGCGGAAAGCCAGTGGCCCTGACGGCATTCCGGCGGTGGTGCTACGAAAATGTGCAGCTGAGTTGTCTCCAGTATTAACGCGTCTGTACCGCCTGTCATACTCTTCAGGGCTCGTGCCGGAGGTCTGGAAGGAGGCGAACGTACAACCGATCCCCAAGAAAGGGGATCGGTCCGATCCAGGCAACTATCGACCCATAGCTGTCACCTCAGTCATTTGCAAGGTGCTTGAGCTCCTTATAAATAAGCAGCTCATGCAATTCCTAGAGGATCACTCGCTAATCAATGATCGACAATACGGCTTCAGGCCAAAGCGATCAACGGGTGATCTTCTGGCATTCGTAACGCATGTCTGGGGTGGGGCTATGGAAAGGCACGGCGAGTCCTTGGCTATTAGCCTGGACATCGCCAAAGCCTTCGATAGGGTCTGGCATGCTTCGCTCCTTTCCAAGCTTCCGGCATATGGTCTACCTCCTCAACTGTGCAGCTGGATTGCCAGCTTTTTAAACGAGCGCCGAGTGCGGGTCCTCTGCGATGGCCAGGCTTCTCGCTTCTTGCAAGTGAATGCCGGGGTACCGCAGGGGTCCGTACTATCACCAACTCTCTTTCTTCTGCATATCAATGATATGCTATCCCTCGGGAACATTCATTGCTATGCAGATGACAGCACACTGCACGGGAGTTACTCGGTTCGTCCGACGGCGGGGCGATCTGAGATTGAGGAGGAGAGACGACGACTCGTGGCTGATCTCGACCGTAACCTCGACAGTATCTCTCAATGGGGTACCGAGAACCTGGTCGAGTTCAATGCCCGCAAAACACAGGCGTGTGCATTTACTGCGAAGAAATCCCCTTTCCTTCCCCTACCCTCTCTTCAGAATGCATTATTACCAATGAAGGACAACCTTGATATCCTTGGCATAGACGTTCGTCGAGAGCTCAATAATAAAAACTACATCGAAAGATGTATAGGGCTAGCTTCGCGGAAACTAGGAATACTGAATAAGGTAAAGAGATTCTTTACACCGGACCAGAGGTGTCTGCTGTACAAGACGCAGATTAGACCCTGCGTCGAATACTGCTCTCACCTCTGGGACGGCTCCGCGAAGTATCTGCTGGACGCTCTCGACGCTATGCAGCGACGGGCTATCCGTATTATTGGTTGTCCGGAGGTAACGGGAAGCCTTGAGCCGCTAGCTCAGCGCCGAACAATAGCTTCCTTGGCCGCATTCTACCGTATTTACCACGGCGAGTGTTCTGAAGAGCTCTTCAATCTGATCCCACCCTCTTCCTTCCGATCCCGAACGACTCGTGCCGGGCAGAGATGCCACCCCCACACAGTGGATAGCATGTTCGCGAGAACCGAACGTTTTAAACGTTCGTTTCTCTGCCGAACGATAGTGGCCTGGAACGCCCTGCCTGTGCACGTGTTTCCTCCCACATATAATCCTGGGTTCTTTAAGCGGAGCGTGAAGAGGCACATCAGTAGGTCGTCAAGTTGAGGGCCACTCTCAATAGTAATGTGTGCTGTGAGAGTGGCCCACAATCGCTAGACGTCGTCACGACTTACCACCAGGCGGGCGGCGTCAATTTGGCGAACCAAATATAAAAAAAAAAAAAAAAAAAAAAAAAGTTTTAAAGTTAAGAATTTTTTCAACAATGTGTAAGGAAAATATTAAAAAATTCCGTGAAAATTTGCTCGTTTGTTGTTTCGATTGCAGACATATGATTACTTAATATATTCGGAATACACATAACTCATTCATTACAATACTTTTTTCGCAGTTCGTCTCACCGCTCTCAGGGACGAATGGGATCATCCTAGAAATGCGTTTCTATGAAAAACGGCAGTAGAAAAATTGATTGCATTGGTAGAGCTGCAGACGAACTCCTAGTATAACATAAAAGTAGCTAAGTTGAAATCAGTGATAGTCGTAAGTTAAATAGCCCACGTTAATATCAAACCGGAGTGAACAATAAATCGTGTGTTATGGGCGTCGAGATAATTTGTGCGCTCATTAGTGGCGCGCGTCATTATCTCGTGACGGAGGTCAATTGCTGATCGTCTCGGGGCCCCCTTTGTACTTACTATGTACACACAGATTTAGCACAAAAAGGTAATTGGATGAGATTTCGTTCTCATTCCCTTACTTCCTACGGTTATCGTGTAAATTGCCCAGAATAGATCCTGATAAAGATTTACATAAACGTAAAAATTTACAATTATCATCAGCTTATGTTGTTTGTGAGATACTCATATTTCGGGACTGACCATGATAGTTTAAATAACTATACACACAATTATTTTAAGTCTTTAATTCTTTTTAAAGGACTTGACTTTATTTCTTATTCGTTTTTTTAATTTTATTACAAAAAAAATTGTTTAAATAATCGAACCAGCTATGCTGTTGCAGCTGAAAACCGTCGATTATTTTTTAAATTATTCGTTTTAAATTCACTTATTTTATCATACACTTACTTATTTTGTAAATTACATATTACATACATTTGAACATTTGATAAGGAAATCCGTCATTGTCCTCTCAGAACTCGGTAGTATTTCGTATCCAAGTTCAGTACAGTAACTTTGCAGACAATTAAATTTGAAGCGGCACTCTTACTGATGAAACTTGTACCTACCTATATAATTATAACTGTAAAGAAAATTCAATTAAAATGACGTTATTTAACTTTTAAAGACGTACCTAATTGTTGGAGCGAAATGTTAGGTAATGTTAATATTTACACATGAATCAACTTCACGTGGTATTTTGCACCCAGTAGCAGCAATAGGCTTGCCCCTAGTACGTGGTAACAAAAATAACTACTTGTAAAGTGTAGGTGTTTAATTCATCTCTGCCTACCACTTTGGTGATAATATGTATGAACAGATAGTAAAGCTGTAAGTTTGCAGCAAGTACTTACATACTATTCCCTATTCTGTGCTTGCAGTTCTATTACCCTCTTGAACTTTTTTTTTTTTTTTTTTTTTTGTTTTTTTTTTTAGTTCCGCGACCAAGGCCGCGGCCGCTCTAACGTCCGTTGCCGGGCGTCTCTGGTTACAAGCAGAACGTATTTCCAGTGGCGCCCGGACCCTCTTGAACTAGTGTAGATTGGACAAGGAATAAAAAAATAAAAAAAAAATAAAATTAATATTTGGACATTCTCACACAACGTCATCTAGCCCTAACTAAGCTTGTGCTATAGAATCTAGACAACTGATAAACATACTTATGTATTTCTAAATACATACATAACATACTCGTACATAGAAAATACGCAAACTCCGAAACAAACATTTGTGGATCACAGAAATATTAAATGTGACCCGGAAATCGAACCCGAGACTCCGAAGTCGAAAGCCGATGCACTACCGACCACGCCACCAAAGCTGCTATTAAACTAACTTTATCAAAACGCGAGTCTAGCGCCTTAGCCACTAAGCTACGGATCAATCTCACTATCCAACAAAACGCGAGTCTAGCGCCTTAGCCACTAAACTACGGATCAATCTCACTATCCAACACAACGCGAGTCTAGCGCCTTAGCCACTAAGCTACGGATCAATCTCACTATCCAACAAAACGCGAGTCTAGCGCCTTAGCCACTAAACTACGGATCAATCTCACTATCCAACACAACGCGAGTCTAGCGCCTTAGCCACTAAGCTACGGATCAATCTCACTATCCAACAAAACACGAGTCTAGCGCCTTAGCCACTAAGCTACGGATCAATCTCACTATCCAACAAAACGCGAGTCTAGCGCCTTAGCCACTAAGCTACGGATCAATCTCACTATCCAACAAAACTCGAGTCTAGCGCCTTAGCCACTAAGCTACGATCAATCTCACTATCCAACAAAAATACTATAATATTTAGATATAAATTGTAAATCACAAAAACTGAAATGTCATCGGCAGGACTCGAACCCTCGGCCTTTTCCTAATAAGGGGAAGTGACCACTGAGCTACGATGAATCGTATAATAAAATTCAAATCCGTAAATCTATAACAATAACGTCGAGAATTTTCTCCCAGTAAAAAATAACAGTTAAGCCATTGTACTCGTTATTGTAACTATGTTATTCTCGTTACTTCATTCAGCCAACATTATGTAATTAAAACTGTTGTAAATTATGGCTAGTACTGCGCCTGACGGTAATTGTTCCCAAATACATAATGACTATATCGTTATTACAGACGGTTTAAGGGTTAAATGGGTAACGGAATGTATGTTTTCATAATTTTATGAGACATGTTGATAGTTAGATTCCCTTATTTTTTTAAACCCCCAGCAATCGTCCAAAACCTCGGCGTCACCTTCGCCCATACCCGAAGGCCGAAGTCGCCGGCGGACTTTGGCCACCTATGTGGCCTTTGTCTTTGGTTGGGTCGGGTTTGATCCCGTAACAATGGAGTTAGGTTACCTAATAATGATATGTGAACTCTTTTTAGGGTTGACAATGGTCAAGTAACTTTTGATTAGACTCGGCAACATTAGTTATCCACGGTAATCTATTTCTTGAGATGAAAGTAGGCATCGTATACCTGTAATTAGTTTACTTTTAATACAGCATACATAATATCATAACACACTCACACTTTACTAGTAATTTTGTAGGTCTCAAGAGATTGGGGCAAGCAAAGAACACGTAAATTCATCGGCGAAAAGGCACCAAAAAAGTTAGCATTAATTAACTAAAATTGATACAAGCTTATTGCTGTTATCAGGCACAATAGAAAACCCATAACCACTCTGTAGTGTATTCAATTCAAAATTCCCACAGCCAGGACAGATGTTACACACCACTAAATAGAATCTCGATCTGCCTCGAGTCCTCCACGCGATGTATGTTATTATACACAATAGTCCTGCACTTGGATAATCTGACAAAGAACACTGCATATCACAATCCAGTACAAGTTGGGTCAGTCTGGTTTCAGAACTTCGTATGGTATTTTAGCTCTCTGAAGTGAGCTGATTCAATGAAAGCTTCGTATTTAGACACAAAGTTTTAATATATTTGGTTGGTTGTGTTACCTGTTTGTGTGGGATTTCGCTGGCTCTAAGACGAATTATATAAATACGAGTACTAACTGATCACCGCGTGGCCCGTGTGGTTTCATAAAATTTTCTTATAATACCTCTCCACCCTAAAGTTACCAACATGTAAATAATTGTAATTAAAATTTTTGTATTTACCTTGTAAATTGTCGTTAATGTGAAACTTTTTATTAAGTTTTAAATCAAACAACTCATAAATCGGTTTATAAACTTCACTCACTTTATTTTTGAATAATCTCAGCTGATATAAAACACATACGAACGCAAAAAACAAATACAATAAAATATACATTTTCCATAAATATTGTCCTACGTGGACGCAGATGTATGTATCATTTTAAATATTAATATTCATGTGAAACGGATTGGTGACTGTTCTGTGGCTTAATATATCGAGTTACAGATAAGCTTATTTAAATTTAAATCATTTATTAATTAGTATCCCGATCGTATAAATATATATATCGACGCTTGAAAGGCAAAATTGACCAAGCGACATTTTGGGCGATATTAAGTTATATATATCACTGAAATCAGAAAAAAATCTGCGTCGATTGATCCTACTCTCGTACCGCTAAGATGGCTTTTGTTGTCGCTTGGTAATTTAAAAAAAGTTACATTTTCACTGATTTCGGCGACAAAGCGACAAAATTTTTACCAATTTATGAATAACTTTCACTTGGTATGGTATTCGAATTTAACTTCTTACACTTAGTAATTTCTGCTTTGACTCAAATTAACGTGTTTATACATTTAGTAATTTTTACCTTCTACTGTCTACGGTATGAATATTGCTTAAGAAATTTTACCTGGTTATATTTTTTTTTATTCACCATTAAAGCTTTTTTACCTTACCGTATTTATGTACTTTACATTTAGTATTTTTTTCCTAAGCGCAACGCACTAAAAAACCTTATATAGTAGTATTTGTCCTGCCTAAAATGAATATAATTTTGTCGTTTGGTACTATTTTACCTGCCGTTTTTTTTTATACTTTTGTCATTTGGTTAACTATTTCTGATATGAAATTTGTATAAAAACGTGTTTATTCCTGTTGCATTTATCTTATATTGTCGCTTATACGCGTTGTAACAAGTGTTTTTATGGCTGTTAGTCAATAAAATATCGATTAGTGTTCATCGAACTGTCGCATGGTGACTCGTGTGCTCTCGCGTACTGCACATAGTAGGTACCTACTTCATCGCGTAGTGGCTTATAGCTTGAGATGAGTAATCGAGGGTGCAAAGGGGCCCTTCTTACATCTATCGGGCCCCAGCGACCTCAACTGCTAGTGGCGCACCTGCTGATTAACGGACGAGTTTAGTAGATTACGGTACCCATGTGGTGGCTTCGGCCCAGGGGGCCACCACCTTGTTGTCCAGTAGGTCCAGGGGGGTACCACTGTGCAGCTGTGCTAAAGCCCCCCAAGTAACCCAGCCCAGGCTGGGTTGCGTTAGGGGTCCAGCAGCTGCACTGCCGGGCCCGGGGCGATGTATGGTGCGGCAGGCATGGGTACAGTGGAGGCGAAACGGAGTCTAGTGTGGGTGGTGTGGGTCGATTCGCCGGCCAGGGAGACCCTTAGCAACGGCGTTGCCGCGACCACCCGCAACATAGTCATGGAGCCCCCCTGGGACTAACCACCCCAGAAGGCTGCCCCACATGTTGCTGATAATCCTGATGTGAGATCGCCGCTCCGGGTGGTAACTGGTGTGGGGTAGCGGCGGCCTCGCATCAAGGGGTTTGGGAGCACTTTCGTCCGGCGGGTTGGCTCCGACCTAACCACACGGTTCTAGACGAAGCTAGCCTCTTCAGTTTGTCACTTACTGCCGAACCAAATATCGTCCTATCTTCACGCTTCTCCATATCTCACCATGACAGTGCAACAAATTAATAGATGGTACACAGTGGCCCCTAGAAACTCCACAAAGTTGACTTCGTTTAAGGTGGAGTTCGGGAATATCCGCGGACTCCATGCGACCCTTGATATCGTCCACCATCACCTAGAGACGGCACGGCCTTCTGTTATGTTCCTAACAGAGACACAGATACGCCGCCCTGATGACACGTCTTACCTCTGTTATCCGGGTTTTGTCATTGAGGAACAATATCGCGACAAAGCCGGGGTGTGCGTGTTCGTTAGGGCGGACGTTTGCTGCCACCGGTTGCGCTGTCTAGAGAACCCCTCCTACACTGTCCTTTGGCTGCAAGTGAATCATGGCTCTATGAGCAAAATCTCCGTGTGCGTCTACCGCTCCCACACAGGGGACACTGGGACAAAAAGGCTTTTCGAATACCGACCAAATGACTCAACGACTATGGCACTACTCATCGGCACACTGGGACGGTCTCCGCGATTACTTTGCGTCCGTCCCGTGGAGCCAGCGCTGCTTTGTAGGGAAGGCGCCTTCGGATAGCGCTGCTGCCGTTTCTGGCGAGATCAGTCTAGGGATAGAATATTATAACCCTTTCACTGATGTCGCCAGCATCCGCAAAGCTCGCGCCTGGTTCGGGCATGAATGTGCCGAGGCTGTCCAGAAAAAACAGTCGGCATATCGCGCCTGGGTCAGGGCTCGGGTGGCACGTGACCTGAACGTGGACCACCTCTAAACTGCTTACAATAGGGCCACTAGGTTCAGCAAGAGGGCCTTCAAGAGAGCGGATGCCCAGCGCGTCGCGCGGCTTGGTCAGCTGTGGATACTGACAACTTGCAAAAGCCATCTAGATCGCCAGTCTAATTTGTCCAGATCGTAGTCAAATTTTTGCCAACCCTCTCTTTGCGGCTAATTCCCGGGTCGAAGACCGTGGCCTGCAGGCCCCCGCCATCGTCAACTGTGGCCACACTATGCCTGATATTGCTATCAGGCAATGTGAGTTCCGGGCAGTGCTACAGTTACTCGACACGCGGAAAGCCAGTGGCCCTCTTTTTTTTAATTTCCAAAACTTAAGGCCGCGGCCGCTCTAACGTCCGTTGCCGGGTATCTCTGATTACAAGCAGGTATTTCCAGTGGCGCCCGGCGGACTTTGACCATCTCTGTGTCGTTGAATCCCACGTCGTTGGGGTAGAGTTTTATCCCGCGTCAGTGAGTGAATCTGGTTGCGTGCCATGGGGCAAACAGCACGCAACCCTTCTAGCCTGCTTCTGTAAGGACGGCGGGTGGCGATCCCGCCATCCTCAGGCCCCGATCATGGAGGTATATGATCTTGAGCGTAGATGAGTCTGCGGCGCCCTCGCCGCTGTCTACGGAACTCGGCGGGGAGGGGTACGCTCCCTCTCAGCCACCTCCTTCGCGAGCATGACTTGCTCGCAGAAGGACACGACTGGGTTCCACCTGATCGCGCTGGAGACCATGGCTTGGAGCATGGTTTCCAGCGAGAGGATATCCACGCCCAGACCCACTACGAGGTCCCGGCGCTGACTCGCCCACGCTGAGCACTCCACCAACATGTGGAGTGTGGTATCGTCGTCGGAAACCTCGCAGTGTTGACACCGGGGTGTGACCTCACGATGGATGCGAAACAGATAGCTACCGTAGCATCCATGCCCGGTAACGATCTGCGTCGCACGATACGTGAGGTCACCATGCCGCCTCTGCAGTCACTCACCGCCGCGATGACGGTAGTTCCCCACTTTGGTTGCTCAAGTCGCAACCTCCAAGTCTCCATGAGATCCTGTCGGAGTTGGGACCGCTGTTCCTCGATTTCTCGAGTCGCAGGACTGTGGTCCGTCTCCAGCGCCTCCTTGTGCCATTGAAACAATTACGCAAGGGCTTTCGCTTCCAGGTCCCATAGAGGGGTCCCGGCTAGGAGCCATGCAGCCTCTCCGGAGATCGTGCGGTACCCCCGTATGGTTTTGACGTCCAAGGTTCGCAGTGGTCTGTTTAACAGATTGGCGTTCACCGTGACCGCAAATCTATCCGCCCATACGGGAGCCCCGTATAAGGCCATACTCCACACGATCCCTAGGTAAGCCAGTGGCCCTGACGGCATTCCGGCGGTGGTGCTACGAAAATGTGCAGCTGAGTTGTCTCCAATAGTAACGGGTCTGTACCGCCTGTCATACACTACATGGCTCGTGCCGGAGGTCTGGAAAGAGGCGAACGTACAACCGATCCCCAAGAAAGGGGATCGATCCGATCCAGGGAATTTTCGACCCAACAAAATCAAAGATCAGTCTTTGATTTTGTGTACTGAAACCTAAATTCATTGTTACTTGGTCAAAAAAAACCTAAACTAACTGTTTGTAATTTGTAATATAACTAAAATTGCCTGGCAGAAAAGTGTTTCTGTTTTCTATTTAAATAATATTACCTAAATGACAAACGTGCATTACTTCTGGAAGCGTCATTTTACTTTAAACACAATTATAAAGTTATGGGATTTAGCTAACATTACTTGTTTGATTATGAAATTTAGTTGTCGGTAAGCAACTTTTACCCGTTAGTGATTTTGATAAAATTATTACTAACCGACACTATTTCTTTAACTATTGAAAAAATACATTTTCTTTAAGTGCCAGTTCATGAAGCCTTTAAAGTACATTTAAAATTCGTTGGAATAATGTCGTTGTGATTTATAGGCGATTTTTAACGAATTTTTTTTCATAAAAAAAAACTTTAAACTGTTCTGGTGTAAAGTTGCCAATATGTCGCTTGGTAATTTTTGCCTTTCATGCGTCGATATATATATCACACTACATCGTCTATATTACACTACATTCTTTTCTACGTAATAGTGTCCGATTTTACAATAAAGTACCTAAATCTATATTAAATCTTACCGAAGGAAAGTTCAAAAGTATTTTTTTAAAGTAGCTAATGAATAAATATTGTATTGATGACAGAGATGCCTAGAAATAAAATAGGTAATATTCTTCACATGCTGCCCATAAATATAATATGTGTGTAATCAATAATATAGTATACTATGTAAATTACATTAAAAAAATGTTGACTCCATCGAGTTTCTTGCCCTTCTTCTCGGGTGTGTGATAATCGAATGGGCGGATTTCTTAACAGTCAAAAATTGTTATTACTGCTCCAATTTTATATATACCGTAAAGGAGGGGGGGGACGGTATATGTTATGTTATTAGTAAACATATTTAAAATTGTTTAATTAATTGACTAATTTAATTAAAAATTGTATATTTTGTTGTAGAATTTAATTTGAAAATATTGAATTTACTGAAAAAGTTAATTGAATTATTATTTGACATGAATTTATTAATTTATTGATTTTACATTGTTTCTTTTTGTTATGTTGATGAGACTGATATAGTTTTTAATGGTCCTTGAGTTATGAGATAAACATTTTAACACAATGTAAATTGTTAAGAAATACATTAAATACAAATATTAGTATACGAAAAATACAGTGGTTTTATAAAATGTTCTACGACGCTACGAAATGCTACGAGGTGGCTACGCTCATAGAAGCTCTTTTTTTTTAAATTCTGCGTGACCGCGGCCGCTCCTATGTCCATTGCTGCGGGCATCTCTGGTACACACCAGAAGGTATTTCCAGTGGTGACCTCGTCGAAGCTCTTACGTTTACGTAACTTATAAATGGACGTCCTTATGTCCGCCTGTGTCATTTTATGATTCCGAACTTCCACTACCTCCCACAGAATTCTATTCCCAACTTGATGAACAGTTGATGAAATGTTTGAAAAGTCGTGACCATGTCGTGTGTTGATTATTTATAAGTTTAAATTAAACATAATATTAACAAAACGCTCAACAACAGAGTACCTACCTACTTCACACTCAACAACTGTCAACTAACTTGCAACAGACATGGGTTCTCACATTAGTACCGTCTCACAACCTTGCCACACCAAAATGGTTACTATACTAAAGTTTTTCAGTTGGTTTTCTAATGTACGCGTATTATATAAATGTGTATAATTTGTATGCAGATCTTAGCGTGTCAACATTGAGTGAGGATGACACTCTAGAGAAGCTTTTTAGATATTTTGCAAATACTTTCAACTATCTCTGATGTTCCGTAATGTTTTAGTATATTTTGAAGTATTAATACACTTCAAAAATGAACTTGAAATGAGCGAAATGTGGCAGATAATTGTCGTAGTTGGACCAAATTGAAATAGGACTACTTCGGAAAGAATCAAAGAATCAATTTCGTTTATTCAGTTTAGGCACATTTTACAATTTTGTGTCAAGCAATATTATTAAAATACTAAATTAAGTACATTAATAAACCATTTGAAAATGATTCTTTCGCTGGTTCGGTAAGTTGGTTCTCCTGAGAAGATACCAGCAAGAAACTCAGGTAGATTATCCATTTTCTTTTGTTTAATATTGTTTTGTTTACAATTTATATTGTATTGTAGGAGTGGCTAACAACAGCAGATTAGCGTGACCACATGGTGACCATGCATTTTTATCATTAAGATATTCGTCTATATTATACATGTCTTTCTTCATCAAACATTTTTTCACTACTATTTTAAACGAATTTTATTAAATATTTTTATACATTTGCCTACAAACGAATTACCAACTTTATGAGTAAATTTTTTGTCATTGCTAGTTTATTTTTATTTCTTGAAGTGGAAGTAGCATTCATTTAAAAAAAATTACAATTAGTTCAGCCAGTCCAGAGATATGAGGGAAAAAACATAAAAAAACATACAGTCGAATTGAGAACTCCTTTTTGGGAAGTCGGTGGAAAAGTTAATATGACAGCAAATTATGACATAGCAAATAGACCCCCTTCCACTCTAAAGAGTCGGGATAACACTCGACCCCCCTTGACCCTATAGGAAGCTAAAGTCTGCGGGCTGGCTACATGGTGTTGTACCTAGGGTGTTGATTGCCTTCTATGTAATGACCAGGACGAAAGGCAAAAGAAGTAAATAAGTCTCTGTCTATATTACGATCCTCGTACTGGGTGATTATATGTATAAAAACCTACAATGCGTATTTAAGGAATCAACCAAGTTCTTAGAAACTCAAGCTAACCAGTGGTTGCACCTGCCGATCAACGTATGAGATCGATAGCGATTACCGATAAGACAGAATATATACGGTTAAAAATTAAAAAAAAATATTTCAAGTCGGTCATTTTTAGTAAAATGCTGTTAATTTGTTATTACAAAGTTCAATCAATCAATCAAAATATCTTTATTCATGTAGGTCACAAAGTAACACTTATGAACGTCAAAAAAAAAAAAGAAAATGCTTCTACATTTACATTTACCGCCAGATTCGCAAGACAATAGGTAGAGCCTGTGAGGAAAGAACCTGGCAAAAAAAAACTCACGGCCACTCTTTTTATTCGTCAGTAAATACAATGATTCTGTTACAACAATAAAAAAAAAAAAAAAAAAAAAAGTGCCGATAAAAAAGACAAACAGCAAAAAAAATGTGAATTCATGCTCAATACTTTCATTTGCATTTAGGTACATTTGTAATGACAAACAGACACTTTAATTTTATGTATGTGTGTAGACTATGTACGTACGGTTATAATTTTACGAACATACCTTACCCTAGTTCGCTTTGGGCTTCAAGGCCACCAGCTCCTCACAAACTTAACTGTCGTCATTAACTAAACTTACAGCGTCCATGACTCTCCGTTTAGTTATGTAGTTACGTGTAAAATTTACACGAGAACTCATTAAAACTTGGCCCAAATCCAGGGCCACACTCAATGGTCCGGCCTACGTTAAGCACATTTCAACTTGTTATTTTTGTATAAATCAATTCCCTGTTTAGTTTAAATTGTTTTAAACCGTGATTCACAAGGAAATAAAAAAAAATTGAACGTATTAATTTAGAGTATAGCAGTAGCTCATAAAGCACACGTTGCTTTGTAATATTACCAAGAGAGGTGGACCGAATGACGGCAGATTGCAACCGAGCCGCACCACACAATATCATCCCGCATCAACTGCACAAATTGACTACGTTGTGTTAACAACTACTAACACCACAATGCTCTGCTAAGATCACTCCCAATATCAACTATCTGTAGCTAAATGCGTAGAGCATGTCGTTGTGGTAATTCTACTTATACACGTACAGTCAATTTATTATTTGTTTCCCTTCCTTTCTTCCTTATCATCACGCTGTGACAAATAGGAGTGAAACAATTATTGAATATGCTAAAACCTACAAGTGGCTTTACAAAAGAAAGGATTTCTACATTAAGATATAAAAAAATCCGGTCAAGTGCGAGTCGGACAAGTGAACAAAGGGTTCCGTACCAAAACAGCAAAATAAAATACGTTTGTTGAATGGGAGCCCCGTTAAATATTTATTATACGTAGGTCACACTATAAATTTTGCGTAACTTAAAAAAACAACATGTTAAAACCAAAATATTATATTTATTGCTTTTCAAAATACTCTCTTTTACATTAAAACATATTTTCATGCGATCGAACCATTTTTTAAAACAGGGGGACCACAGATCTGAAGGCATGTTTTCTACGTGCTGATTGAACGCTATCACTGCCTCTTCGGAGTTGGTAAAAGTGAAACCTCTCATCAAATCTTTGATTTTGGGGAAAATACAGAATTCACAGGGTGCTAGGTCGGGGCTATGCGCAGGATGGGAGACGAGTTGTACTTTTTCAGAAGCTAAAAATGACTTTGTTTTGTTGGCCGTGTGTGAAGAAGCGTTGTCATGATGTAGGAGAACGCGGCTTTTGGGTCGTCTTTCGCGAACTTTTTCTAACACCCTGGGTAAACAAATGGTAGAATACCACTCGGCATTAACACTCTCTTGATCTTCAAGTGGAATTGTACAGATGGGACCCGTAGCTGAGAAAAAAACGCGATCATTTTTTTACCAACGTTTCTCGCCTGCCTCACTTTTGTTGGCTTGTTCTCATTTTCAAACACCCATTCACAAGATTGCTGTTTTTTTTCAGGTTTAAAACAATAAATCCACGTTTCGTCTCCTGTGAAAATGTCATAAACAGGTCGTACTTCAGTAGCATCTGTGAGCACCATTCCACGCGAGCCCGCTTCTGCTCCGCTGTCAGTTCATGAGGGATCCAACAACAACAAAGTTTCCGAACTTTCAATTCTTCGTGTAAAATTTTCTGGATTTGACTCATACCAATCCCCAATAACTCCGAATTGTCTCATAGGTAATCCGCGGGTTTTCTTCAATTAACCCCTTAACAGTAACCATATTATTTTCGTTGACGGTAGTTGAAGGCCGCCCTTCACGAAATTCGACATGTAAAGAAACTCGACCTCTCTCAAACTCAAAAAAACCAGCGCCTCACGGTGCTTTGACAAGGTGCTTCTCTCCCAAAAGCATTTTGAAGACGAGTGGCACAGTCTTGCGGAGAGAGATAACTTTTAAAATCATAAAAAATCATCGCTCTAAAATTCTTTGACTTAATTCCATTTTCGTTACATACGTGGAACTTTGATGTGTGATAAAAAACAATTGACAAATGATTTCCCGCCAATTGTTTTTTTTTATTACTAAGAAGGTTGCAACGTCTAAAAAAATATAACATTCGAAATTCAAATAGTTCCGATTAGCTAGAAGTGCAAAACTTTTAGTGTGCCTCATGTATTCTGTTTTTTAGCATTTGTTGTTATAGAGACTAAAGATATACATCATCTGTGAAAATTTCAACTTTCTAACTATCACGGTTCATGAGATAAAGCCCAAGACAGACGGACGGCCGGACAGCGAAGTCTCAGTAACAGGGTCCCCGTTTTCACTTTGGGTACTTAACCCTAAAAACTACTAGCAATTTTAAACGTGGGCAAGGTCCTGGTGCTATAAGAGCTTGCTTGGTTGTTCTTAAATTTATTGAAAAATATGTATTTACCAGTATAACGTGGGTATATTTAGGGATTTATAGCCCAAACTCAGCAAAGTTCGAAATTAACAAACACTGTTAAAATGTAATATTATTGTTGTTACATTACCTCATGTATTTATTTAAAGGCCGATCACTAAGTTGAGAACATAAGCGTTGTGAAAACTGTTTCGAATGATAGAAATAACTAAGTACATAACAAAGTACCCGCACCCCCGCGGTAATGAGCGGACGCGTCGCTGACCTATCTAACGGAGACTTGTCAAAAATGGCAAGCGAAACGAACCAATCGAATAATAATATAGTGAAGTGCGTAACGTGCAATATCGTGATAAATGAATTAATTGCATACATACAAAATAAAATGGATGTTATGGACGAGGTTAGTTTGCATCAGATTTGTTCCTCGGCTTTCTCGTCGGAGGAAATAGTGCATGCCAAGAACCTACTGTTTTCATCGATACCATCAACCAAACTGAAGAAAAGAAGAGAAGGCAAGAAAAAGATGACCAGAGATCTGGATGACATGATCAGTTTGTTGAAAAGTACGGATCCCGAACTGTTTCCCATATTTGTAGCCAGAAACCTTTATAAACTCCCTCCTGTAGATTTTAACAGTGTTGATGTAACAAGCCTTCTACGTAATATTAGCACGCTGAAAAATCAGATTAAGACACTGGAGGATACTACAAAAGAACATTATCAGCTGTTGAAGGTAGAAATTGACGATTTAAAGTCGACGCGAACGAGCGAAATAACGGATTTACATATGACAAGTCCAAAAATAGCCCGTATTACCCAGAGTGAAGGCTCAAATCGCGATAGTAATATTATGACGGACGATAAACGAGATGGAAATATGTGGCCGAGGACGAGTGCGAGTGAGACCTTGCAACAGTGCACAGAAACACCGTTATCCGGGCGGCGGGATATACTTGCAGTCAGCTTGAGCGATGATGTAATGACTGTCTCCCCTACTATGAGTCGCATGCCGTATGCTCGAGTGATAAAGTCGTGCGAACGTCGATTTCCGCTTAATAAAAGTGATAACGGTGCGAGTATGGTCCGAGTATGTGAACCAGTGGTACTGAATCAGCTGAGCGAGCCGGTTACTCAGGCTACGACGTCATTGTTAGTAACGAATGTGCAGCAGTCCACCACCAATGAAATAAGTGAAGGTTGGCAGACCGTAACCAGGCAGCGGAAGGCACCACATGCGTATAGATACAGAGGCAAGTCGGGTGTGGCAAAAGACACTGAGTGTAATTTTAAGTCAGCCATTAGGCAAGTACCTATTTTAATTACGAATGTGCACTACGACACAAAAGAGGAGGAAATAGCGAGGTACATACAAGCTAAAACACAAATCAGTGTAGTGCTACGTAAAATAAATATGATAAAAAAGAAGGCACATAATGCGTTTAAATTTTTTGTGGATACAAACAAGGAATCTGTATTTCTGGACGAAAACCTGTGGCCCCAGGGAGTTATATTTAGACGCTTTGTGAACTTCACGCCTGTACTTGGAAACGAAAACAAAGATGAGCGACCCTTAAGACCAACAGTATGAATAATAAGTTAACAATAACAACTTTTAACTGCAAGGGTATTAAGCGGTCAACTGAGGACGTGAGACGATTGTGCCTGTCGGCGGATGTAATTGCTCTTCAGGAAACGTGGCTCCTGCCCTGCCATGTTCCATACTTAAGAACAATACACCCCGACTTTGAGCACTGCGGGAAATCAGCTATGGACATCTCTAGAGGAGTAGTGAGAGGTAGGCCCTATGGAGGAGTAGGGTTCTTGTGGCGTAAAGGTACGTTCAAGTCTGTTTCCATTATTGACTGTGCGAGTCCGCGTATGTCGGCCGTCAATGCAGTTCTTAGTGATCGGGAAATAATTATTATTAATATTTATATGCCGACTGACTGTTCAGAGAATCTTGTTGAATTTATTGATTGTTTAAGTGCTATTAACGCAATTGTAACGATTAGTGATGTGGAAGCAGTATACATATTAGGGGATTACAACGCGCATCCAAACCAGCCATTTGGCCGAGAACTCATAAGTTTTTGTGATGATCAACAATGGGTGTGCGCTGACATTACTAGGCTAGATTCGGACGCATATACATTTTTATGCGGTGTGCACGGTAGTAGAACATGGCTTGATCATTGCGTTGTGACACAGGCTGCTTTAAGTACAATATCCGATATTTACATAAATTACGGTGTTTATTGGTCTGACCATATGACTATTAAATGTAATTTAAATTGTGTAAGGACTAAAATCCAGGATAGCTCAATTCCCGTGAACAAAGCTGTGTGGGGGGAGAGGAACGCCGAACAGATAAATCAGTTTGCAATTTTGTGTAATACTAGGCTTAAAGAAGTTCATTTTCCTGAATCGTTCAGACAGTGTGCCGATGGTCTTTGTAGCGAACCGGGACACATGAAGGAACTAGATACACTGTATAGTACTATTGTCTCCATTCTGTCGGAAGCGGCAATTGAAACCCACTCAGTTTTGAAACGCGGGAAGGGCGGTAATCGAGTTGTGGGCTGGAATGCGCACGTTAAAGAGGCGCACCACACAGCGTGACTTAAGTATAGGATGTGGTTACAGGGTGGTAGACCTGGGGTTGGACAGCTCTTTGAAGAGATGAAGGAGATCCGTAAAATATTTAAAAGTAGATTGAGCTGGTGCATGAAACAGCAGGATCAGTTTAAGATGGATGAAATTGCATCCCTTCACTCTTCAAAGATGTTCAATAAATTTTGGAAAGCCACAAATAAATTGAATGTGAGATCTAGGCGACCTGAAAGTGTCGATGGGGAATCTCAGGTACTGCGCATTGCTGAGGCGTTTGCGCAACGCTTCAGGAATGTGTCTCCCCTGGGTCCTTCCGAGGGAAAGCTCACTGCTGCGGGCGGTCATGGCACGGTACTTCGATTTACGGCTAATGAGGTGGCCAGGAGAATTAATAAAATGGCCAGAGGTAAGTCACCGGGTCATGACGGTCTCAGCATTGAGCACCTTAAATATGCAGGCGTTCATCTGCCTCGAGTTTTGTCTATGTTATACTCACTATGCCTGAGTCACTCATATCTTCCATTGGAGTGTATAAAAACAATTGTTATACCGATACCCAAGAACAAGACAGGGGATATGTCTGACGGTCGTAACTACAGACCTATATCGTTGGCTACTGTAATAGCGAAGGTGCTTGACGGTCTGCTTGATACTCAATTGGACAAATACATTGAAATACATGACGCGCAGTTCGGTTTCAGGCCAGAACTTTCAACAGAGAGCGCGATAATGAGTTTCAAGCACACCGTCCAGTACTACAACTCTCGACAAACGCCTGTGTATGCATGCTTCTTAGACCTCTCCAGGGCTTTTGATTTTGTGTCATATGATACGCTTTGGAGAAAGATGGAGGGGGTGGGCGTGCCTACAGAGGTGTTACGTATATTTCAGTTTTGGTACGGTAACCAGTCTAACTGCGTGAAGTGGGATCAGGCTATCTCGCAGCCGTATAGGTTGGAGTGTGGAGTGAGGCAGGGGGGGCTTAGCTCACCTCGGCTCTTCAACCTGTATATCAATGACCTTATCGTTGGGCTCAGCAGTAAGCGCGTCGGCTGTCATGTACGAGATGTGTGTGTTAATAGCATTAGTTACGCTGACGATATGGTGCTGCTTAGCCCAACGATAGGGGCACTTAGAGACTTACTGCAGGTGTGTAGTAGGTTCGCGAGGGAGCATGGGTCCTATCCTACAACACGCAGAAAAGTGTCTGTATGGTCTTTAAGGCTGACGGTAAACTACCTCAACACGTACCTCCAATTACTCTTAATGGAGAGATACTCAAAAGGGTGAATGAGTTTAAATACTTAGGTCATTGGGTTACCGACGGACTTAAAGACGATATAGACATGGACAGAGAGCGTAGGGCATTGGCGGTTAGAGGCAACATGTTGGCCCGCAGATTTTTCAGATGTAGCCAACAAGTAAAAATTACACTTTTTAAGGCCTACTGTCAAAATCTGTACACGGGAGGTCTGTGGGCTAGCTACACTCAGCGATCCTTGAATGCCCTACGCATACAGTATAATAACGGATTCAGAGTGTTGTTGGGATTGCCTCGTTATTGCAGTGCATCGGGTATGTTCGCAAATAGTTACACTGCGGACTTCTATGCCATACTCCGTAACAAGACAGTGTCAGTACTGAACAGTATTCAGGGTAGTCGTAACAGCATTCTGAAGACAATAGATTGTAGTTACGAATCGTCAATGTATCGCCACCTTGTGAGGCGTACGATTGGTGCGGTCACGTAAAATATATCTTAAAATAATCACTAACACAACTAACATAGTCATAAGATAAATATCGTTTGTAACTAATAATACTAATAAATTATGGATTTGTAATATCTGAATTAAATGTTTAAATAAAAAATAAAATAACTTTAACGATAATCACAACAGAGTTTTCCAACTATACTGACAGCCTACTGACTAGTGACTAGGCCATCCATTTTAGTATTTCTGCACTAATCACAGCGTCAGAAAGCTCGCTATCAATGCCTCATCTCGTTGCGTCATCCACCTTTGTGACTACACTAACGCTTTGTGCCCGCCCCAGTTATAGTCACAACTTGCTTTTGCCACGAGTTGGTGAGCCTCCCATTCAACTGAACAACTTCTGATCATCCATCGACGGATTTGTATGGACTCTCTAAAGTCATACAAATAGTGTATACGACTGTATTGAATCAGATCATTTTGTTATTTAGGTTCACTTTGTGTTATTTTGTTTTAAGTAAAAAAGTAATAACCATATTTAAGGGCCCAGACCGCGCACGTTCAAAGTCGATTTTGAGCGACAGCAGCGCTATTGTTGCCCGAATCATCCGACGGGCGGGTGAATGACCCAGAGAGCGCGATTTTGAAAATGTTTTGCGACAAACGTTCCACGTAGAGTTATTGTTATTGAAGTTGAATATTTACAGCATAACAAAAATGTTGAATTATTGGAAATAAACGACTGCCTATTTGTAAAATATTCCAAGAGTAGTTTTCGTTATAAAATGATCCTAATTACTAGATAAATAAATAAGAGTAGTTTGAGACACAATTTTTATGATTTCCTATTTATAATAAACAATCAAGAGCAGGTCCGGACTGACCTTTTTGTATTCTACTTACCTAAAATTCCAACTACGAGTACCTATGTATTTATTTGTAATTTTACTACCAAAGTTTATTCTTATTTCGTAAAATTTTCATTCAATAAAATAATTGCAAATTCAGTAGGAAGTACGGTCGAAATAACATCACGCCTTTCCTCGCTAGTGTTTATATCTACGCAAGGAAATGTGCCTATTGCGTAAACTCAAATACTTTTTGCTTACGATCACCTCGCAATCTAAAAAATCTTCTAGGGTTGTACAAAAAATTGTCAATAAATGAAACACAAGTATAAAAATGGTTCATATAATTAAAAGTAAACAAAATATGAGTCGCCACCTAAAAAGCGTGCTAGGGTTGTACAAAAATTAGTTATAAACAAACATGAAATTTATAAATTATTCATATACTTAATTAAACGAAAGTAAACAATAACAAAATATGAGTTTAAGAGTTTCTAATGTTTTTTTCATTTTAATGATTACTGATCAAATTCTGATTTCTACTAATTTGATGATAAAATCAATTGCTATTGCAAAACCTATCAGAATGAAAATGTTACCAGCTGCCCGATTCACGTAATAAAAACCGTAGCGTAGTGACTTAAAAATGTCACTTCGCACACTTTTTAACCGACTTAAAAAAAGAAGAAGATTCTCAATTCGCTGTATTTTTTGAACCGATTTTGATGATTTTTTTTTTATTTGAAAGCTGGTGTTCCCGTGTGGTCACATTTTAATTTCATTAGGATCGGACCTTGGGTTTACACCAGGTAACTCTTCAAAATCGTATAGGAATTGTATAGAAATTGAGCTATTGGAAGATTTATGACAATCCAAGACTAGATAAGTAAGTGCGTTAAAAACAGAAAACCAAAAGGCGATTTCTAAGTTTCTAAGTTAAAACGACTTTTGAACTGGCGTGTTTACGTGAATCGACCGGCTGGGTAGTTAAATTACCTCAGTCTCTTTCAAAATCATTAGACGTTCTTCTCTTTCAAAACACGTAAAGCTCTTTCTTTCCTCTCTTTCATAGCCTCTATGACATTGGGCGGGTCACGAATAGGCATGCTTCGTGACTGCCGAGGATCAACTAATTCTGGAAGGAGGCAATCGTAATAAAATCTAACTAATTTAATCTCCATTTTCTCCTTCCAAAATTTGTCGTCCTTTTCTATAATATAAACTTTCATAGGTACAGTAGCACCAAACCAGATGCCAAGCATGCAAACGTTTCTTTTAGTTATATGTAGCTGTCCCTGAATTTGGAAATACCAGTAATGATTTTTATTTATGACATAACCCTTGGAAGCCTTGTCCTTAACCCAAAAGGTATGTTTGGCCATTGCTTCATCAAGAGTCATGCCAGCTAAAGAATGTGGGCACTTAATTTCAATTAAACCGTTTGCATAAATGCCATCTGGTGTAGTACCAAGAAATTCATATTGATCGTCGACGAACAAACCGCAACCTTGTATACTAATATTCTCTTGAATTTCTAACTGTCTAATTGCAGTTTCTTCGTTTTCGATACCGTACCGTACAGCAGGCAAACTGGAGATATTACTACCATAAACGATTTTACAAACAAGAGCAGCACAACTTGTGCTCTCTCGTTTTTTACAAACTTCCCCGAACGATGATGAGGTTAGTAATTTTCTCCTTGTACTCATCCACTCAGCACTACTTCTTTGCAAATGGGTCGACCTTTCTAGCTCCTCTCTTTCAGCACAAGAGAACTTTAAATCAACTAAAAAAGATGACTTGGCTTTCTCATATAATTCTGGACTCAGATCAGGTTTTTCGCAGTTTGGTCCATAGTGAGCGTCTTTCGATACAGCGCTGTGGCTTTTTTTCAATCTTAATTTAGGTTTAGCAATTAAACGGTTTCTACGATTACTATTTTCCACTTTCGCGATCAAAGGATTAGGACTAGATTTAAATATGACTTCATGAGTTTTACTATGAATCGATCCCGTATTAAAAGACACAACAGCAGCTGCGCATCGGCCCGCATAAGAACCACGGGAAGAATAATTTACACGCTTACCCCCAACTAATTTGGCAATTACTCCGTTAAAACTTTCAACTATATTACTTGTGCAATTATGAATTAAACTTCTAGAATGATATGACAGTCTTTTACTTAAAATTTCTACCGCGTCCATTAATCCGCATCCAACAATTGCTGGAAGTAACCCAACAGGTTCTATTCGACGAGTGTCAGGTCTACAAAAATACTCCTTGCAATGTTGGTGATTACCAAATACGTGTTGTGGACCATTTAGAATATCTTCACTAAGATTTTTTATTTTTTCTTCGAGTGACTGATTTTGATCCCCCCAATATTTAATCGCGCATTTTACACCCGTTCTTAAACGCAAATACCTTTCTTTTAGGAATTTCCGCAACTCGCAAGGATACTTAGTGTCTTTCGACAATTTCTCCAAGCTATTGCAGTAGTTTCGTAAAAGAAGATTTTTGCATTCAATTTTCTCTACTATTAAATTATCGTACGGACGCGAATCTAATATTTTTTTTTAAGTACTGGAATCGCCGTCTACTACAAATTTATTATAAATTACACCGTGATCAACAAAGGAACGTTTAAACCCCTCAACTATTATGGTCGATTCCATCCCGGTAGATGATCCTGAATAATTCTTGAAACAATGGTGTTCCGGGGGCTGACTGTTGTTCTTTGCGGCTCGTGCACAGACTACGCAGTATTTATTTTTAACTCCAAAAAACAATACTTTATTAGTTTTAATGCCAATTATCGCAGCTGCGCCGGATAAGGCGGAAAAATTCTTACCATAAGATCTCTTGCTCCAAAAACCGTCAACAGCAACAGATATTAATGGTGTACCATTTTTATCAACACGACCTATAGACACTGCGTACTCCGCTTCTTCCTTGACAGCTTCTGCCATGGAATGTGCTGCTGTCTTTTCCCACCAATCGCAAACCGTATTATTAATTTCATTGTACAATGAAGGTGACATGATTGGTAGGGCTACTGCGGCACTTAATGTTTTTAACTGAGAGTAGCTCCCACCAGATGATATGATACCAGACACAATTTGATGATTCACTTCCATGCTATCTTCTTTCTTTTCAACCAAACACACAGTAAATTTCATATTACACATACTACATTTTATGATGAGTTTTGAGTCCAGACCAACTTTTACTTCACCTATTATACTGAGGTAACTTAACTTACAATCCATTGGACCGTGGTCCCCTATGGCCTGAAGAGCTTTAAAAAAAAAGAAATATCCACTACTCTACGCCCAACTTCCACTTCATCCACCTTTCCCTCTTGACGGTTGTCAATAACTAGTTCCTGCAAATGTATAAAAATTTATAATAAAATTCCTCAGGATTTGGTTGACATGCCTCTTAATAAGTTTAAAATAGTAGTTAAAAAATGTTTGATGATGAAAGGCTACTATAATGTAGACGAATATCTTAATGATAAAAATGCATGGTCACCCTAATCTTCTGTTGTTGGCCACTCGTATAATACAATAGAAATTAATTGTAACAATGTAAACAAAACAATATTAAAAAAGAAAATGGATAATCTACCTGAGTTTCTTGCTGGTCTCTTCTCAGGAGAACCAAATTACCGAACCAGCGAAAGAATCATTTTCTAATGGTTATTTATGTACTTACTTAATTTAGTATTTTTATAATATTACTTGACAAAATTGTAAAATTTTGACATTCATATGTGCTCTTTATGTGCCTAAACTGAATAAATGAAATTGATTCTTTGATTCTTCTTTAAAGAAAGATAATGGCTTGATTTTTTTTATAAAAAATAATTCAAAAGGTATGGGCCAAATTTCTTCAAACATAGCTAAGAACTCCCTTAGAATACATCTTTGAAACACAGAACACTAGATCAAAATCTTAAACGTTTTTATCAGTCTTCGTCAATTATGAAAGTGAATAAATAAACATAATAAAAAACTGGTTGCTTGTAAAGTCGGTTTAGGACGATAATTTTATCGGATAACGTCGTAATATTATTCTCCATCGCTTGTACTGCGCTCTCGCTTGACCCTAGCGTGACATAATGTGACACTTTTTTGTGCGTGTTGCCGGTGTTCATCGATTTATAAGACGTTATCACGTCATAAATTTAATAAATCCGACTATATGCATAAAAACTCAAAAGGTAAAAAGAAAACAAGTCTACGGTCTTGAATTATGTTACATAAAAATAAATAAGAACACTATTGTAATAAATCGAATTCAACAGTTGAGACCCATTGAAATCCTCACAGGCTCGAAGATATTCCTGACTAGCTAAATATTTCTTTAGAAATAGGCCCCGACTGCTAAATACGCTATATTACAATGGTGTTGTTATTTATTTTTATTACACATTTTCATTTTTTAATCTGTCGGGTTTTAACATTTTTATTGTTTATTTATTTATATTCATAACTGACGAAGACAAATATAAAAGTGCAAAAGAATTCATACAATATTATGTTCGTGATGAACAGAAATTATAAATTTCCTTTACGCTATACGTATTGGTTTTTTATGGCGTCACTTATTCTATGTCACTCGGGCTTAGAAGACAATTCTAATGATACTAAAAACATTAAAATCGGTTCAATAATTTTGAACTTATCGTGCCACAAAGATATATTACTTAGTATACATACATACATACGTACACCAGTCGCGTAAAAGATAATATTTTACAAAAAAAATTCTTGATTTTGGTAAAATACGAGATTTGAACGTGAATTTTCTTTTGAGAAAGTAATTGAGAAGTATGTGTTTGTCTCACAATGAAAATAATAAATATTGCAAAAAAAAACTGTAGGTACTGAGATTTTGTCTTCGCCCATCACTAGCTAGTTTGTTTATTTATGTAACAAGTCTACAAGAATTACGTATAACAACTTACCTCTATACAGCGCGTAGCAGTGTTGCTCGGAGTCTCGGCCTGAAGGTTTTCTTCATTTTCAGTACTGGAAATATTATTCATCAATATCCACTTTTTATTTATTTTGTAATTTTTGTACAACCCTACGCCAGGCACGGCGCGCGCGCGCCCGTGCAATTTCTGATAGGAAACATACCTACTTCCACTTCCACATATTTAGACATGATGAACATGAAAACTAATAATACTGTAACTAATAATAGTGTAAGCAAACTCATTGCTTTGAAATACATAAATATATGAAAACTAATACTATATTATGTAATAAAATTTATTATTATGAAAATTGTTCCTATAGAAATTGACTTTATTACTTATATAGATATTGAAATTACGTAATTATTACCTACTGGACATTGTAATTTTTCTTCTTAGACTGACATACCTAATTGTGTACCTATCTAATTACATGTCAAATCAATATTTACATGCTGTTGTAGGTATATGTCTGAATCAGGCGATCTAAATCATTGTACCTATTTGCTTTGTAATGTACCTACCCTGTTCAAAATGCAAATAGATTATATTATTATTACTACTAAGACATGATAAGCATACACACAAATAAAAGTAATAAAACTAGGATTTTTACTTGACACTAACACAAATCTAGTAAATTTTTTCTAGGTATTTAGGACAAGACGTAGTCAAGTAGGCAGGTAAATAAATAAGTAGGGAGGAACTTACATTTTATTCCGAGATCTTTTGGCTTTCACGTTTTTATAATGCGTACTAAATTTTCTTTTCGCTGGCATGGCACTCAGCAAATTATCCTGCGAAAAGAGACCCTCGATTACCAATTACGTTTATGATACCTATTGCCTTTATCATGTTGAAAAATCTATGTATGTCGTGCAGAGAACTATATACCCCGCCAGTTCATATCTCGAGAAAATAAGGTGGGCAGGGCTTTGATTGTTTCAAGCCTGAATTGATACCTACTTTACAAGGTTCATAAAATGACCTACGCAACAAAGTAAATAATTTTGTATTTCTTACGATTTATATCTAGTTCCATCATGGTTTTCTTTCAGACTTTCATTATATCGGTACTTTCTATTTACTGAAAGTAAATTAGTTATAAAAATATTGTACTTACAGTTTTTCACAAAAAACACAAATTCACAACACGTAATTTTGCTGTAGCATCCGACACGCGTGGAGTCACTTTGAAATTCTATGGCGCACTGGCGATTAGTTGCGACGATCGTTCTATCGGGACGCGTTTGAATTTGCATACATTTTTCTATGGAGAATTTACGTAAAACATATCTAGATTTTAGGGCTTTAAAAGGGGAAGTCTTTGTTTGTAAAGGTACAAAAAAAAGTACATGGTTATATTTATTGGCTTTTTCAGTGTTCAAAAAGTGTTTCTTTTTATCAATTTGTGTTGATTTATTGGGTTAAATCTGAAAAATACGAAGGCACGTTTTCGAATTTTTTCTCAATTTTGTGCGTTTGTTGACGTTTATTATATAACAACTACAGGGTTTTAAGAGTTAAAATTAGCACTAACATCATTTTTGGTCTTTCATTTTAATATATACAAATTATCGTTGTTATTAATCATATGTAAATAGGTTAAATATGAAAAATCGTAACACTCTTTTCGGTGATTTTCACGATCTGGGCCCTTAATTTTAATGTTACTTATAGACTTAATATAGTTACTTTATAGTCTTGATTGCTTTATTCAGTTTTCAATGAACAGATAAGCGAGTGATTACTTTGTACCTATACTGGCTGTGACAGCGAACTTTGTGCCAAAGTTTACCTTTTAAATCTTCCCTGAACCTTCACGAATATTTGAAGACTAAAATGAGCCAAATCGCTTCAGAAGTTCGAATCCTTTTTATTAATATAGAAGATGAAGATGATTTATGTGCTAATATTTATTATTTCAGAATATTTGCAAAAACTATATACTATATTACTTAAATATATACAAGGAACAGTAAAAAATAAATAAAAAAAAACCCTAAACAAACTATACTATCTAAAACTAAAACACTAAAATAAATAAGTAAGGTAGGGAGACTTAGGCAGAGTGCTCATAACACAGGCAGCATTCCCGCGCTGAATTGCCAATGAGAGTCTTTGCGCGAGTAAGCTGCCTGCGCGGAGATCCCCAGTCTCTTCCCTCAGACGCTTGCTGAGTTTCGTGAAAAGGTGATGCGCACCGTGAGATGAAGATAGATATCCATTGTTTATTGAGGTCTTATTATCATCTTCAGAGCCCAAGTTACATTCCACTGCACACGGTGCACCTGCTGTCAGACGGACGATGTAGGAGGAGGAGGACGGAGGGTAATATATCCAAGATTCCCTGAAAGTTTAAATAGGCTCGTCCATTATTATGTGGGAGCAATACAGTGTCTGGTGGAATAAGGGCGTAACAAATGCCTACCTCTTCGGGGATAAAGACGTAATTTTGTAGAAAAAACCGTCATAACTTGTTTGAGTAATTACTTAACTGGCGAGATATTGTATTGACAATATCAAACAACAATTCACTTCATTAACACCAATTATGAAACACGAACGGAATCATTTGTCAGCGTTCCCTCCAACAAAACAATCACACGTCAGCCCTGACGTCATGTGCCACGAATATCCCGCCACGTCCAATACACGAATCATATCCCTGACTTGCACTATTATTTGAGTTTCCACACTTCTGCTAGTTCGTTCTAAAACCAACATTATTTCACCATATTACAGTTGATATTCATGTGATGAAATACGAAGCATTGGTGGTTGAAATTTCGGGTTGTCATCAAAGACAAGTTCGATATGTGACAGTTTGATCTACATTGAAACTCGAAACATTCAAATTGAAAGGCTTTACTAAAGCATTGACTGTTTGTTTAGTATACATAACTTTTAGTTCAGGTCGTTATAAATTATGTGAAGGTATTTACTGTAGGATATAAAAGTTATGATAGCAAATTAATGAACAGAAATACACCTGGATATAAAACGAGTACCTATATTTAAACTATCATATTGTCCCTCACTTTTACTGCCTTGGTGGCGCAGTGGCATGTGTATGCGACTGCGTTCCTAGTGTCGAATCAAATATTTTTGTGATCCACAAAATATTTGTTCCGGAGGATGGTCCAAGAGTTTTCGGGATACTTACCATGTATTTATCCAGTTTCCGATACTGTAGGACTGTTGCAAACAGCGTGATACGAGAACGTTGCGGTGTATCAGAAGATGTAGTGAGTAAGATAGAAAAAGGGATGCTTCGATGGTTCGGCCACGTAGAAAGGATATGTGAAAGAAGATGTGGCGGGCGTGAATGGACAGGCAGGTAAGGGTCGACCTAGGCGAACGTACTTCGACGAAATCGGAGATGTTTTGGCCAGGTCAAGAGTACCCAGAACCGGAGAGCGTGCATGAAGATAGTTAGGAAAGTGGAAGAAGCAAAAGAAGTATGCCAGGATCGTAGCAAGTGGAATTTCATAGTCTCTGCCTACACCCACGGGAAAGAGGCGTGACCATATGTATGTATGTATGTATGTATGTATATTGCAAACACCATAGGAACCTTCGTTCGTGAAGGAAGGAAACTATATGTTAGAATGCCTGTAGACGGTTCTAATCAATTATATCACCAAGTGAGTATCCAGATTGTCTCGACAAGGACTCACTTGCGACACTATGCAGAAGACATAACCAGATTACTTGTCGAATGCTTTAATCAGTGTCTTGTCACACGTAGACTTTGATCAAACAGAGCCTGGATTAACTCAGCAATAACTGAATTAGTCAACTTCTTGGAAATGGAAATAGATTTGGAGGAATACAATAACACGAGGAAGATGCGTACAATAACTTTACTTATCAAAGCTACTGTACTGTGACGTCACTTCCTATTTCTAACTGTTTTAAAATTTTATGTCCATCTAAAAGTTGCCTGTAAAATTGGTGTTTAAAGCTTGACGGAAAAAGAGGGGTGTCATACGTTAAACTTATATTTCTGTGTGTTTGTGTATCGAATGTGATATCAAAGCACCCAAACGGTTGGACCAATTTTGATGCGTTTCTTTCGAAAGCTGTTGTGATCGCGATGATTCTTAACTATTAATCTTGAAGACAATTTTGAGCTAACACATACGTACATATTTATAGGAATTACAATATACAAAATAAACATAATTATAGGCTAAAAATATTTATATTACAAAATATCGTTTATAAAATCCTCCGCGTCATTGCCGACTGGGAAGGTATTCCCAGAATGCTGGCTGTATTGCCACGTTGGATGGCGATACTTATTCTTTGGGCCAGAAAATAGCCAGCCTTCTGGTCCTGAGAAGCATCGATTAGGCGTTTAGCAATGTCTCTATAAAGGCCTCGTCGCCTTTATAGAGACTCGGACCCCATGTCCCTAGTGTCTCAACCCCAAACGGCTCAAATATGTAATCACCTGCTAGGTTAGCATATTTACGCCGTTTAAGGCCATCAGCCGATGCAGCAGCAGCGCTGGCACATCCGGATGTGCTTGGAAGGTGTGAAGGTGCTAAGGTGTCAACGCATGTAGCGTCCTACACCAAAGGCCTTCCCATCTTCCACGGTAGCATACATATATAATTTTACAATATGAATCACAAAAACTATAGTCTTGGGCTGGACTAGAGCCAGCGATTGATCCCTTTCCAGGACGAACGTTCTACCAACTGACGAAGACACCGCTAGTCCAAGACATCTAATTTTGTGATCGCATTGTGCTAATTACGGCGTACATACATAAAATTACGCCTATTTCTCCAGACGGGCTAGTCAGGCATAATAAAACGCCCCCTTTTCGCTTGTAAAGTTAGTCCCACAATAGCCTATTGCCACTTATCGGGAACTTTTATTTTCGTCAGAGCCTCGTCTGTTGATCGGCAGGTATACCACTTGCAAGTGAGGTTGACTTGGGACCCTAAGACCTTAGTAGGACACATTTACACCCACTTCCAAATAAATATATTCATAGCGCCAATTAACGGCAATAGGGCTCGCCCAATATTACGTGAGATTGTAAAAAACGCTTATTGTCTACCTCATTGAGAATAAATATGAATTTGTGTACAACATACCTATATAATGTGTTATGTATAAATGTATTATAAGGGATAATAATATAAACATTACTTCCAAACTGTGGTTTCTCATAATCATAGGATTAAACTATTATGATTAATTCTGTAATGAATAAATTAGTGCGCCTTGTAAACAATCTGCGGCTTATGTATAAGGTTACTATACAGGGTGTTACATAAGAGATATATCAACCTGAAGACACCCCCATTAGCTGATCGCCCAGAACGCCTTTTGATATGTTTCGACCACGAAACAAGAAAAAAAAAGTTCATCATAAAAAAGTTATATGCGTTATTTCAAATCAAAACAAACGTTTCCCAACACTAGTGATTGACGTACTTACTAAAAGACAATGTTGGGTGGGGCGGGAGGCGGCGTCGATCACCGACCGACACGCGACCTTGAAGCGAAACAGAGACAAAATGTTCTAACCAGGAGAGAGAGAAGAATTTTCACAGGCGCACTTTATTTGTACTAATTATACTTGATGTCAATGACCGAATCAGCTGATTTTAGCTAGTGTTGTTCAAACAAGAGTATTTTGTTTGGTAATAATGTTTTTTTTTTTTGGATGATTTTTTTTTCTTGTTTGGCGGTCGACACATATCGAACGGGTTCCGGTCGACCAGCTGATGTGGGTGTCTTCGGGTTGATATAACCTTTACGTAACATCCTGTATTGTACCGTCACTAACAATAACATGGAACCATTCTTTGAATTCCAATTCCATTAAAAATGCCAAAGTAAAAATGTTAAGTCTGATAAATTAATTGTATTGTAAACTTTAAATTGTATCATAATTAACAACCGCTAACGAAAGGTAACCTTAATAGCGCGAACTATAAAGCAAAAATTAAACGTTTCCCTTGTAAGGTAAAGGTGGAGAAACTAAGACTTCGAGTGCTTCCGAAGACATTCGTTTTTGTGATTTATAATATCCAGCTAAATATTTACAAATTAGCACTTATATTTGAGTGAGAGATGAGGTATTTTAGAAAATGTTTCAGTGTACATAATAGTGGTAAAGTTGTATATTATTATATTATATTATTGTTCGTGACTGTACAAAAATGTGTTCATCGAATGTCTTTAATCGCTCACTTGCGATGTTGGCCCGAGAAGTGTTCACACTGAGTGTCGGTAGTGTGCGGTTGTCGAACAATACTGGCCAACAAGACAATACGAAAGTACTGTATCTGTTACAACACCTGTGTTCTCATTTTCTTTTTCAAAAGAAACAGTTATTTAGTCGGAATTGTAACCAATGGTAGGGAACGTTACTCTTAAGTTTATTTACATTTGACGGTTAGGAGAACTAAAATATACAATAATAATATAGATAATTCTCTTTTATGTATATTAGTTGTTCCGGTGATCTTCGTACTGCCACCTTTTAAACCGTCCCTAAACTTCTAAGAGTAGAATAAAATCAATTTCAACCAAATCGGAGTCGTTCCCGAGTTTTGGTGAGACAAACGAACGGCAATTCATTTTTATTTATAAGAAGAAAAAAGAAGTAGAAGATAGAATAAATAGATACACAGATAAAACGGTTTAGTTCTAAGGATACCAATATAAATGTACTCATTATGTCTGTTTTGTTTCAGGTATGTAATCATAGAGAAGGTTGTATTGCTCACCTGTTGGTAGGTATGTACATAGATGTGTATTTATGATATAATATACACACTTTAAAAAAAAATCACAGATTGTATTGTAAGTATGTAATATAATTTTAATTTAAACTTTCTGTTTCTATTTGTAAAAACGCGGTTAACACTTCTCTTTTCTCTTAAATATCATCTGTTTCCTCTATAACTCTTAGGTCTGAAGAAAAGTATTTATTGACTAAAACGCCTTTATGTGTTTAATTGTGCAATAAAGAAATATGAATATCCGGATTGACCGATCCAGCGTAAACGGAAAATCTGACTAAATGCACAACATAGCTAAAAGCCTGTACCACGCATAAATATTATTAGTAAATAAGCTGTTGGCGCCAGAAAAATTAGATATACTAGTAATGTAGCACCGTTATGTACCCGAAATGAGGGATTTATGACACATATTTTCTGTAGTAGTAAATGGGATTTTCCTCCATTACGCAAATATCTCCTGATGGCTTCCATTTGAGAGCCGGAGATTACAGTAACATGTGGGCTCGTACCAACGACCGCCCTAGTTATGAATACTTGTCCTAGAACTTGCACTTTTCACGAACTGACGATAATTTATATAAAGAAGCCTACACACATAGCTACCTCAATCGGCTTAGTTACTGAAATAAATCGTACTTTTTTTTTTTTTTTTTTTTTATATTTGGTTCGCCAAATTGACGCCGCCCGCCTGGTGGTAAGTCGTGACGACGTCTAGCGATTGTGGGACACTCTCACAGCACACATTACTATTGAGAGTGGCCCTCAACTTGACGACCTACTGATGTGCCTCTTCACGCTCCGCTTAAAGAACCCAGGATTATATGTGGGAGGAAACACGTGCACAGGCAGGGCGTTCCAGGCCACTATCGTTCGGCAGAGAAACGAACGTTTAAAACGTTCGGTTCTCGCGAACATGCTATCCACTGTGTGGGGGTGGCATCACTGCCCGGCACGAGTCGTTCGGGATCGGAAGGAAGAGGGTGGGATCAGATTGAAGAGCTCTTCAGAACACTCGCCGTGGTAAATACGGTAGAATGCGGCCAAGGAAGCTATTGTTCGGCGCTGAGCTAGCGGCTCAAGGCTTCCCGTTACCTCCGGACAACCTATAATACGGATAGCCCGTCGCTGCATAGCGTCGAGAGCGTCCAGCAGATACTTTGCGGAGCCGTCCCAGAGGTGAGAGCAGTATTCGACGCAGGGTCTAATCTGCGTCTTGTACAGCAGACACCTCTGGTCCGGTGTAAAGAATCTCTTTACCTTATTCAGTATTCCTAGTTTCTGCGAAGCTAGCCCTATACATCTTTCGATGTAGTTTTTATTATTGAGCTCTCGACGAACGTCTATGCCAAGGATATCAAGGTTGTCCTTCATTGGTAATAATGCATTCTGAAGAGAGGGTAGGGGAAGGAAAGGGGATTTCTTCGCAGTAAATGCACACGCCTGTGTTTTGCGGGCATTGAACTCGACCAGGTTCTCGGTACCCCATTGAGAGATACTGTCGAGGTTACGGTCGAGATCAGCCACGAGTCGTCGTCTCTCCTCCTCAATCTCAGATCGCCCCGCCGTCGGACGAACCGAGTAACTCCCGTGCAGTGTGCTGTCATCTGCATAGCAATGAATGTTCCCGAGGGATAGCATATCATTGATATGCAGAAGAAAGAGAGTTGGTGATAGTACGGACCCCTGCGGTACCCCGGCATTCACTTGCAAGAAGCGAGAATCCTGGCCATCGCAGAGGACCCGCACTCGGCGCTCGTTTAAAAAGCTGGCAATCCAGCTGCACAGTTGAGGAGGTAGACCATATGCCGGAAGCTTGGAAAGGAGCGAAGCATGCCAGACCCTATCGAAGGCTTTGGCGATGTCCAGGCTAATAGCCAAGGACTCGCCGTGCCTTTCCATAGCCCCACCCCAGACATGCGTTACGAATGCCAGAAGATCACCCGTTGATCGCTTTGGCCTGAAGCCGTAATGTCGATCATTGATTAGCGAGTGATCCTCTAGGAATTGCATGAGCTGCTTATTTATAAGGAGCTCAAGCACCTTGCAAATGACTGAGGTGACAGCTATGGGTCGATAGTTGCCTGGATCGGACCGATCCCCTTTCTTGGGGATCGGTTGTACGTTCGCCTCCTTCCAGTCCTCCGGCACGAGCCCTGAAGAGTATGACAGGCGGTACAGACGCGTTAATACTGGAGACAACTCAGCTGCACATTTTCGTAGCACCACCGCCGGAATACCGTCAGGGCCACTGGCTTTCCGCGTGTCGAGTGACCGCAGCACTGCCCGTACATCACATTGCCTGATAACAATATCAGGCTTTGTGTGGCCACAGTTGGCGATGGCGGGGGGCTGCAGGCCACGGTCGTCGACCCGGGAATTAGCCGCAAAGAGGTCTGCGAGCATATCCGCTTTCTCTTGGGCTTTGTGAGCCAGTGTTCCATCTGGGTAACGCAGCGGTGGCAGCGAGGGCTGACAAAAGTTAGATTGCACGGCTTTGGCCAGTTGCCAGAATCCACGGCTGCCCGTGGGATGGGAAGTGAGCTCCTGACCAAGCCGCGCGACGCGCTGGGCATCCGCTCTCTTAAAGGCCCTCTTACTCGACTTTGTGGCCCGGTTGTACGCTGCTTTGAGGTGGCCCACGTTTGGGTCGCGCACAGCCCGGGCCCTGATCCAGGCGCGATATGCCGACTGTTTTTATCGAACAGCTTTGGCACAATCTCGCCCGAACCAGGGACGGGCTCTGCGGATACTGGCGACATCAGTGAAAGGGATGTAATAATCCATCCCTAAACTGATCTCGCCAGCAATAGCAGAAGCACTATCCGAAGGAGCCTTTCCTACAAAGCAGCGCTGGCTCCAGGGGACGGACGCATAATAATCGCGTAGACCGTCCCAATCCGCTGACGAGTAGTGCCATAGTCGTCGTGACGTTTGTACAGGACGTGCAGGAGGTGACACCTTCATGCCAGCGTGAACAACACAGTGGTCGGAACTACCCAGTGGGGCTCCTACCGAAACACTGTACTGGGCTGGGCGACTCGTCAGCAGTAGATCCAGCAGAGCGGGCGCGTGATCTGACCTGTCTGGTATCCGGGTGATCCCGCATACCATCTGGGTCAGACCGTGGGAGAGAGCGAACGCATGGGCGGCTCTACCCGCATGATCAGTATTGAGGGACCCCAGCCATTCAATGTGATGGCCATTGAAGTCCCCCAGAAAAACTAGGTCAGCGTTCGGGAACCGCACCTGCGCTTCATCAGCCGTCTCGCTGAGGTACTGGAAGAGCTTTGTTGTCTCAGAATCCCCTGTGTGGGATCGGTAGACGCACACGTAGATCTGGCTCATAGAGCCATGGTCTACGTGCAGCCAAAGGACGGAATTGGAGGGGTTCTCTAGGCAGCGCAACCGGCGGCAGCAAACATCCGCCCTAACGAACACGCACACCCCGGCTTTGTCTCGAAATTGTTCCTCGATGACATAGCCGGGGTAACACAGGTAAGACGTGTCGTCAGGGCGGCGTATTTGTGTCTCCGTGAGGAACATCACAGCGGGCCGTGCCGTCTCAAGGTGGTGGTGGACGGTATCGAGGTTCGCATGGAGTCCACGGACGTTAGTGAACTCCACCTCGAAATGTGAAGTTGTGGGGTTTCCTAGGGCCGCTGTGTAACGTTTATTTCTTTTTTGTTGCACTGCCATTGTAGATTTTGAAGAAGAAACGTGAAGACAGGGCGACATTTGGTGCAGCAGTAAGTGACAAAGCGCAGGGGCTAGCTTTGTCTAGAACCGTGTGGTTAGGTCGGAGCCGACTCGCCGGACGGAAGGGCTCCCAAACCCCCCTGATGCAAGGCCGCCACTACCCCACACCGGTTACCACCCGGAGCGGCGATCCCACATCAGGATTATGCGCAACATGTGGGGCAGCCTTCACATGTTGCGCATACTGGTGCTGAGGAGTTTCTATCAATATCTCCAAGGTCCAAGCCATCCTCACTTACACGCGGTGCAACGTTGACAGATGGACGAAGCTCTGGCACAAATAATTAAATGGCCCAGCAACAATAAACTGACCCCACTTTGTGTAAGAGACTCAGAAGTACAATTTTTCTTTAATATTTTACCTAAACTCCTGCCATAATTGGTTGTCGAAAGTCAAGTTCTCAGCTCACAAAAACGTTGTTTCAAAATTATTGTATCCATAAGTGGTGATCTTATGCTTGATAGAAAATATAACCATACTATTCCCTATTCTGTAACTTAACCTCACAGTGTCAGATTCTGAATTCATTATTCATCAACCACACATTACACGTTGAAGAGTAATGAATTCACAATCTGACACACGATATCCAAAAATGTATAGCAAACCTTAATAAAAACAGCTTTAATTTCGGCCCAAGTTATCGAACGAGTGACAAGCACAATTTACTTACGTCACCAACCCTGCGGGCGCGCCGTCATAGCGATGACAAGTGACGGTCAGCGCTGGGCCGTTCGGACCACGGACTGAGAGCTCAGCTGACGCGACAGTTTGTTTGCCACGAAAACTATGACAGCTTGAGATGACGTATAAATTGGAGTAGCGAATCTGTTAATAATTTGTTGTTATAGTTTTGTTTACGAATTTAGTTAAATAACCACATACCTAAATAATGTGAAACGTAAACTCACATGAATAAAGTATACGTTAGGTATCTTTTAGGTAACACAAAATAAGTTAGAATTAGGTACCTTTACCGTGTAATATTTCCAAATAATTATTTCGTCATCTATTTTGCAAACCATATTTATTTGATTTCCAAATAAGATGCGTATGATACAGATAAAAAAAACAAAATGATTGTATTCTTTTCATTCAATTCAGCAGCCTTTCACGAATAGAACTTCCAAAATACAAACCATTTATTTACCAACAAAAATAAACCTATTGTACCTGCAGCACATATTTAACCCTTTGAACGGAGAGAATGCGATGTGACTATACAGTTCTCGGTAACAGGGTCGTATGTACCGCACTCGGCACTGACGGGTTGTCTATGAGTGTCAACGAATACACTGGACAGGGGTTTTATCATTTTGATCTCGCGCATGCTATTACTGTTGTCAAAGGGAGCTTTTAGTGAAGTTATGTAATACTCGCATTGTTTTTACCAGATGAATAGGTGTTCCTTTGAGAACGGACTTTTGTGTTGGACATTATCATGCATACGACATTTATTACTAATTGCTCGAAATCAATTAGAGCTACCCGAGACTCAAAACCAAACGCAAAAAATACACGACGGATGTAAATGATTGTGGCATATTTTGATCAGTTTGCTTTAAGAAATCAAGGACCAAGTTTCCTAACATGTTTGTACTTAAGTAAACATCTACGTTCTCTGAAAAATAAAGTCAAGTCAGATTTATTTGAACCTATGATAAATAATTTCTTTCAAACATTTTCTTTCATAAACATTATCTACGTTTTTCCAAAGGGATTCTCATTTAAATAAACACAAGTCACGTCTTTCTCCCCCATGGGGTAGATATGTTGTTATTCCTACGTCACGTGGGGGGACTGTTGTGTCAAGAAACTTTGAGTATACTGTATTTGATACACAACTGAGTCACATACAAGTGGTTCATCATTCACCGAGCCTTTTCCCAACTCAGTTGGGGTCGGCTTTCCAGTCTAACTGCGATTCGGCTGAACTTTGATATTTTCCGTGAAGCGACTGCCATCTGATCTTCACAACCCATGGGCGATATCGAAGTTCTGTAGTTAGGCCTGTCGGATTTTTGATTTAGGGTCCAACTACCCCTAACGCCTGCCATAGATGTTAGTATGACAACCGGGACCGACGGCTTAACGTGCTTTCCGAGGCACGGAGGGGTCTCAATGTCTTAAGAAATGGTCACCCATCCTAAGACCGGCCTGAGTCGATGTTGCTTAACCTTTGCAATGTGTTAACATTGTCGGTTACCACTAGACCACGAGCCCCTCACATACACGTGGTTATTAAACATATATTTTTAATATTATTATTATTCTTTACTTTTTTTTAATGTCCACACCGGCCTTGCTCCTTCGTCCATTGCCGGGCGTCTCTGGTAAGCACCAGCAAGTATTTCCTGTGCCTATTATTCTTATTATATTAGTGTAGTATATATAGTATAGTTCTCGTGGCCTAGTGGTAACCGACAATGTTAACACATTGCAAAGGTTAAGCAACATCTAGTCAGGCCGGTCTTAGGATGGGTGACCATTTCTTAAGACACTGAGACCCTCCGTGCCTCGGATAACACGTTAAGCCGTCGGTCCCGGTTGTTATACGAACATCTATGGCAGTCGTTAGGGGTAGTTGGAGCCCTAAATCAAAAATCCGACCGGTCTAACTACAGAACTTCGATATCGCCCATGGGTTGTGAAGGTCAGATGGCAGTCGCTTGACGGAAAATATTGAAGTTCAGCCGAATCGCAGTTAGACTGGAAAGCCTTTTCCCAACTGAGTTGGGAAAAGGCTCGGTGAATGATGAAGTTATGTATAGTAATCACAAACACTTACTTTTTGGTTTCTTAAAAAAAAACACGTAAAACTACACTCGATAAAAAAATCTGTTGAATTGAGAACCTCCTCCTTTTATGATTATGATTCGGTTAAAAATATAATGTACTAGCTGATCGCCGCAGCTCCGCCCGCCTGATTTAGTTTACTCGTTCCCGGTTCCCGTGGGAACACATTACCGGGATAAAAAGTAACCTATGTTACTCAGGGTGAATGTAGCTTTCCAATGGTGAAAGAATTTTTAAAATCTTGAGTTTCTTTTTGAGTTTATTCATTACAAAACTACACACAAAAATACAAATCTTTCCTCTTTATAATAGTAGTATAGATTATGGACAAACTTGAACTCGACGATACGAACTAATTAAAGTGTTAACACCTACCAAATTTTAAGTTTCTGAGTGCACGGGAAGTACTCTGTGAGTGTCGAATCGCAAATCGAACTCGGCTGTATCAATTGGTTCCGTAGTTACATATAAATAGCCTCTATCACTCCTGAACTATATAGAAAAGCTATATGTTTAATCCGTTATAGTTTTCCTTCCCATATACAATAAGTAACTTCTAGCAGTTTAAAATATTTAAACATGACATTATGAAGCCAAAATCAACCAAAACTACAAAAAAATAAACGTTTTTACTTAAAAAAATTTTTTTTGATAGGAATAATAAGTGATTTATACTCCTTTAAATCGGCTTATATAGCCGGTGGAACATACCCTTTAGTTCTCTCGAAACTCTATATATGTAGTAAATATGAATAGCACTCGATACTTGCATAGATTTACCTAGCCATCACCAACGGAAATTAAACTATACGTCTTCTACATAAAATTGACTTTTAGATATCGTCGGTTCGGTTATAACTCTCTGCATGTGTGATATTTTTATTTGCAGTTGAAGCCAGTTTGGTTCTTGGAAATGCTAATATACAATTTGAAGGCTTTTATTATTAAAAAAGTAAGGGACTTTTAAAATTTCTGTTATATTGCTGTAACTGCACATAATTATAAAAACTGAGATGTGTTACGTGTATCACAGCATCGTCAAATGCAGTACACAAAGGTCTTCCCCTTATTAAAATTTTGTGTTAGATTGTTTCTAGTGTGAATAATATTGTCACACATACTGTGAAGAGTGTCAAAAGATGAAGATTTTAACTCTTTTTGGGAGGTTATCACTGGCATGGAAGGACATGGCAGGGATTTATCACAGTCCGGTGTTTCATTATATAATTTCGCAAGGGAATATAATCTTAGCTCATTACTGTGACATCTACCAAGCTATTTAATGCCTCAATGTACTCTCCAATTTCTTTTTGAGATATTTGATATTTTAAAGTTATTGATTCTAAGGAGTCATTTAAATGCATAATTTCTGTCTGTAATTGTTGTATATCAGTCTCATATTGGTCTGTTTGAGAACCTAATTAATTTCCACCTATTTCTATAAGCTGACTTAGCTTTACATTTGATTTACAAGTTCTAATATATTTGTGTTATGGGCACTCTGCCTAAGTCTCTCTGTCTTACTTATTTATTTTAGTTTTATAGTTTTAGATAGTGTAGTTTGTAGTTTGTTTAGGTTTTTCTTATTTTCCCGTTCCTTGGTTCCATGGAGTCATGAAATTATTTAGTTCTATATATTTTTTTAATTTATTTCGGCTATTGCTAACTATTCTGATAGATTTGTTGCATAAAAATCTGTTGTCACAAGATGGAATTATTGTAGCAAATGGGAATATTATCAGAGCTGAAAAATCTATCAAGTCTGAGGTAGTGGTTGGCTCAAAATGAATTAAATTAGTGTCACCACCCACCAGCTCACCATAGAGACTGTCGGAGAGGGCAGTCTGCTCTGCCAATTTGAGTGTCTCCATGTTGGTAATGGAGTTGTGGACATCACTCAGCTCGCACCCCAGAATGTTAATGCGTTTCAAAGCTTGCTCATGAGTGTTGCTACAATCTTCAAAACCCATCACTGTTTTCCGGAGGCGCTCCCTCTCCATGATAAGCTCTGTGACCTGTCCATGTAGCTCAGCCAGCTCTTGTTTTAGTTGGGTGTTTTTTCCACAATATTTAAGACTTCCATCTCACTGTCCGTACGTTCCTCTAACAACCGATTGTTCAACTTTTTAGAAATCTCCAGTTCTTTTAATGTGAGTTTTAGCTTTTGTTGCAAGTCACGAGTGACAGCGCTGCAGGTCAGTACCATTGATCTTTCAAAAGTTTAGACTCAACATGTTTCGCCAAAGAAAATGGCACACAAATATGTATTATAGTTTACACAAATAGATATGTAGTTGTTTCTATTTTAATTAAATCAGTGCTAATAAAATAAATGTAATTAACTACATTTAGTTGATGGTTTCGATTGTCGGCACTTGGTGAAACTTATAGTAATACATGTTAACAAAAAATACTTGTACACCGTTTCACTTTTATTTAATATACAGGATTTAACCTCACCGGTTTCGCTTTATAGCATTATCAAAGGTTGTTGTTCACTTTACATATTTATTAAACAGATATTTTACTACACTGTCTAACATATCGTCAAGCCATTGTTGAAACAATGGCTGAAACGGTGTACAAGTATTTTTTGTTAACATGTAGTAATTAACTACCTATCTCTGAAATCACAGATAGGTAGTTAATTACATTTATCATTACATCACATTATAATGTCAATAATAAATTGGAATTAATAATTAATTTAATTAATTAATTGAAAATTATAGACAAACTCACTACCTACCTATTAAAAATCAATGAATATAATTTTTTGTAACCAATGAACTATACTAATGACTTCTGAGGGACTCTGAAGCGACGCCGCCCGTAAGTTGCACACTGACACTAAATAGTTATGTTCACAATTATTAGAGGTCTTGGTCCTTCCTTGGTCTTTCCTCCTGGAAAAGAAACAGTCGCTGGTTCATACGCGATTCATATTCTAAAATTATTTACAGGATCCATTTAAAAAATTCCTTCACCGTTAACAAACTCAGTCAGATTTTTAGAATAAATTAAGTCGAATTATGTACAAGTAAGTTTGTTTCGTAAAGCTGATGATAAAATAAATTCCAATACGATTTTTTTTTTACTTTTTAAACAATAATAGCTATAACATTGGCTTGATACAATTATTTTGCGATACTGCGAACATTTTTTAAGGTAACAGCAACTGTGCCATTGCAGTGGCAGTAACTATTATCGTTAGTGTTGTCGGCTGCTGTAACGTACACGACAAAGATATACAGTTATTACTAGAATGTGTAACGAAGTTTGCTTATCGTTCGTATTTTACCCATTTCACCAATTATGTTGCGTATTTAGTCACTACCCAAGTTCAAGTTACACATTGTTTAGTGTAAACAACAAAACAACTAAACGTTGACAACGAGTTGTGCGTAAAAATCATTAGTTGACAGTATCTTGTCGCAATTTTTGATGATGTCCAGTCACATACTCACATGAGTTACCGGTGTTCATAAAATTATCAAAATACATTTGAAAAGAAAGTGTTGCTGTTTTTTACCTTACTACAACGTCAAATACAGTTTTCAAGACAATTTCAGCACTCCATCATGTCATTTACATAAAAGATTCACAGAAACATAAAAAATAACTAGAACTTACGGTATATCATTAAACAAACATATACAGCTCAAATGAAAGGACCTGGGAAGAAACTCAAGACTTTCTTACATGAACCAACATACCGTGCTTACTGGGCACATCTAGTAGCAGTATATCTACGTGAGTGAAGGTTGGTTGGCTCTCTAGCTAGCTGGTTATTTGTAAGTGGAACATGGCACTCTCTATTGTTATTATTCCGACAATCGCGAATTAGGTTCCAACGACCGAACTTCGCAGAACCGTAAACATTTTGTAAGAACTAAGTTGCTAATATTTAGAAACGTTTAGTTATACAACTTCTAGTAAATTGTTTGACAATTTGTGATAAAGTGTTTATTTTATTTTTATTTAAACATTTAATTCAGATATTACAAATCCATAATTTATTAGTATTATTAGTTACAAACGATATTTATCTTATGACTATGTTAGTTGTGTTAGTGATTATTTTAAGATATATTTTACGTGACCGCACCAATCGTACGCCTCACAAGGTGGCGATACATTGACGATTCGTAACTACAATCTATTGTCTTCAGAATGCTGTTACGACTACCCCGAATACTGTTCAGTACTGACACTGTCTTGTTACGGAGTATGGCATAGAAGTTCGCAGTGTAACTATTTGCGAACATACCCGATGCACTGCAATAACGAGGCAATCCCAACAACACTCTGAATCCGTTATTATACTGTATGCGTAGGGCATTCAAGGATCGCTGAGTGTAGCTACCCCACAGACCTCCCGTGTACAGATTTTGACAGTAGGCCTTAAAAAGTGTAATTTTTACTTGTTGGCTACATCTGAAAAATCTGCGGGCCAACATGTTGCCTCTAACCGCCAATGCCCTACGCTCTCTGTCCCTGTCTATATCGTCTTTAAGTCCGTCGGTAACCCAATGACCTAAGTATTTAAACTCATTCACCCTTTTGAGTATCTCTCCATTAAGAGTAATTGGAGGTACGTGTTCAGGTAGTTTACCGTCAGCCTTAAAGACCATACAGACACTTTTCTGCGTGTTGTAGGATAACCCATGCTCCCTCGCGAACCTACTACACACCTGCAGTAAGTCTCTAAGTGCCCCTATCGTTGGGCTAAGCAGCACCATATCGTCAGCGTAACTAATGCTATTAACACACACATCTCGTACATGACAGCCGACGCGCTTACTGCTGAGCCCAACGATAAGGTCATTGATATACAGGTTGAAGAGCCGAGGTGAGCTAAGCCCCCCCTGCCTCACTCCACACTCCAACCTATACGGCTGCGAGATAGCCTGATCCCACTTCACGCAGTTAGACTGGTTACCGTACCAAAACTGAAATATACGTAACACCTCTGTAGGCACGCCCACCCCCTCCAGCTTTCTCCAAAGCGTGTCATATGACACAAAATCAAAAGCCCTGGAGAGGTCTAAGAAGCATGCATACACAGGCGTTAGTCGAGAGTTGTAGTACTGGACGGTGTGCTTGAAACTCATTATCGCGCTCTCTGTTGAAAGTTCTGGCCTGAAACCGAACTGCGCGTCATGTATTTCAATGTATTTGTCCAATTGAGTATCAAGCAGACCGTCAAGCACCTTCGCTATTACAGTAGCCAACGATATAGGTCTGTAGTTACGACCGTCAGACATATCCCCTGTCTTGTTCTTGGGTATCGGTATAACAATTGTTTTTATACACTCCAATGGAAGATATGAGTGACTCAGGCATAGTGAGTAAAACATAGACAAAACTCGAGGCAGATGAACGCCTGCATATTTAAGGTGCTCAATGCTGAGACCGTCATGACCCGGTGACTTACCTCTGGCCATTTTATTAATTCTCCTGGCCACCTCATTAGCCGTAAATCGAAGTACCGTGCCATGACCGCCCGCAGCAGTGAGCTTTCCCTCGGAAGGACCCAGGGGAGACACATTCCTGAAGCGTTGCGCAAACGCCTCAGCAATGCGCAGTACCTGAGATTCCCCATCGACACTTTCAGGTCGCCTAGATCTCACATTCAATTTATTTGTGGCTTTCCAAAATTTATTGAACATCTTTGAAGAGTGAAGGGATGCAATTTCATCCATCTTAAACTGATCCTGCTGTTTCATGCACCAGCTCAATCTACTTTTAAAGATTTTACGGCTCTCCTTCATCTCTTCAAAGAGCTGTCCAACCCCAGGTCTACCACTCTGTAACCACATCCTATACTTAAGTCGCGCTGTGTGGTGCGCCTCTTTAACGTGCGCATTCCAGCCCACAACTCGATTACCGCCCTTCCCGCGTTTCAAAACTGAGTGGGTTTCAATTGCCGCTTCCGACAGAATGGAGACAATAGTGTTATACAGTGTATCTAGTTCCTTCATGTGTCCCGGTTCGCTACAAAGACCATCGGCACACTGTCTGAACGATTCAGGAAAATGAACTTCTTTAAGCCTAGTATTACACAAAATTGCAAACTGATTTATCTGTTCGGTGTTCCTCTCCCCCCACACAGCTCTGTTCACGGGAATTGAGCTATCCTGGATTTTAGTCCTTACACAATTTAAATTACATTTAATAGTCATAGGCAGATGGTCAGACCAATAAACACCGTAATTTATGTAAATATCGGATATTGTACTTAAAGCAGCCTGTGTCACAACGCAATGATCAAGCCATGTTCTACTACCGTGCACACCGCATAAAAATGTATATGCGTCGGAATCTAGCCTAGTAATGTCAGCGCACACCCATTGTTGATCATCACAAAAACTTATGAGTTCTCGGCCAAATGGCTGGTTTGGATGCGCGTTGTAATCCCCTAATATGTATACTGCTTCCACATCACTAATCGTTACAATTGCGTTAATAGCACTTAAACAATCAATAAATTCAACAAGATTCTCTGAACAGTCAGTCGGCATATAAATATTAATAATAATTATTTCCCGATCACTAAGAACCGCATTGACGGCCGACATACGCGGACTCGCACAGTCAATAATGGAAACAGACTTGAACGTACCTTTACGCCACAAGAATTCTACTCCTCCATAGGGCCTACCTCTCACTACTCCTCTAGAGATGTCCATAGCTGATTTCCCGCAGTGCTCAAAGTCGGGGTGTATTGTTCCTAAGTATGGAACATCGCAGGGCAGGAGCCACGTTTCCTGAAGAGCAATTACATCCGCCGACAGGCACAATCGTCTCACGTCCTCAGTTGACCGCTTAATACCCTTGCAGTTAAAAGTTGTTATTGTTAACTTATTATTCATACTGTTGGTCTTAAGGGTCGCTCATCTTTGTTTTCGTTTCCAAGTACAGGCGTGAAGTTCACAAAGCGTCTAAATATAACTCCCTGGGGCCACAGGTTTTCGTCCAGAAAATTTATTTATTTATTTATAAATACACTGATATTGTTTGGTAAACTGAGAATTTTAATTAAAGTTTCGAACCAGTAGCTATCGGGTTTAGATAAAGACAGAAATTATAAATTTAGTTATGAATATCACATTCTTATTCCACTGCTTATTAAATTTAAACATGATCAGTTTCACCTTATGAGATAAACAAACGTAATTCATTCAACTTAAATTCGAAGTTAAGTAATACTAATCACTGGTCGTCCCCTCCGCTTTCCATCACGCGGTCGGCGTCACTTACGCGACTCTAAATAAAAAAAAACAAGTCAAAAATATGAAACTTGAAGAGTTTTCAAACAAAAGTCCCTGTATTCTAATGCAATTCTACAATTTGAGAACAAATTTTGTTCTTAGCATAATAGCGCAAGAGATAAGGCCGGGGCCACAGATAGTGACGACAAATGGCCGCCCGCTACTGCCCGTTACTGCATAATGGTGGGGTAACCCGACACCCAGTGGTCGGTGGCTGCTGCTCTTGATCGATTGGACTTTTACCTCTTTTACGTCAACAAGCTGGTACCTTTATTACTATTCATGCTTGTGTGATACGTGAGGATGAACACAAGGGGTATGTATAGAAAACAAATTTGTATTTAAGTACTAGTTGAAACTTTTGGTACTAGTTGAAACTCACGGCTCAATTTCTATATGAATACAGGAACATGATAACCGTAGTCCATTACTTGCTCAGAATCTCAAATTATTACGATGTTATTAAAAACTATCGACTTTAAAATTAGTGATAAGTAAGAAACATTAATACTCTGACTGATCAGGAAGCCACATCTTATTCCAGAAGGATTACACAGTACAATTTATGCTGCCCGTAGTAAAGCTGTCACTTAGTTAATAAAACGCAAGGGAGTGGCCCTATTGTCGTTTTCAGGCATATTTATCAGCGTTTCATAATATTTATGTATTGTTTTTATGAATCTCAGAATTCGATTGGAATCTATTTAATTCAGTTTTAACTCGCACAATATACTTCATAGTTAGACGAGTAGAGTAGACGAGAAATATAGAGAAATTTCATATATTTCAAATTAACATCAATGAATAGTATCAAACAAATGAGTTAGCAGGATGAATTGTACCAAAGGCCTATTACCGGAGTGCCCGCCGCTAGTTCACTTAAATTTCACTTTAAATTTCCCACCCGTCCATAAAACTCGGCAATATAAAACGGTGCAGACGCAGTAATGTATTCAGATTCAATTGCGCACGCTGCACCAATGTACAGTGGTCGTTACGACACAGGATTTACAATTCAAGATTCCATTTAAGTGGGACTTCTGCCTGTCTAATGGTTCTTACTTCGCAGCTACGATTTGCGCGACAGGAATAAATATAATACCACATTATTGTCGTATGAAAATATGTTCGTTTTGTTGTTAAAGTATTGGAAGTTGTACAAGAATATTTTATTATATAGCATCTACATATTTCTAGTTCTCCATATTAGATTTATCTTAACATTCACATAGGTATTCAATACACAAACTTTAGGACACAATACATTATACTTTGTGCAAATTAATGTCATTTTAGATCGTAATTCCGTTGTCGACCAATGGGGTCTTGAAGCTTAATTTAGGATATAAATTAGGGCAGAACGTGGAGTCTTTTCTCAACCCAATTGGGGTCGGCTATCGAGCCTAACTACGATGCGGCTGAACTTCAACATTTTCCATGGAGCGACTACCATCTGACGTCTACGACCCATGGGTGATATCGAATTTCTGTAGTTGGACCAATCGGATTTTGTTTCAAGGCTTGAAATACCCGTAACAACTGCCTGTTGCTGTGGTGTTCGTATGACAACCGGGATCAACGACTTATTAACATGCTTACTTTTTGTGGTCATAACATCCTACAATATAGCACATGCATGAAAAAAAATTGACCGTTATGTTGATATTAATTACTGTATAAGAATTATATTATCCGTGGTATTACTTAAATATTGTTTATAATTTCGAATTTATAGCCAGTGTTCAGCAGTTAAGTACCCACTTATATTGTAATAAATATTCTCAACTTTCACAAAGTTAACCAAATTGCCTAAGCCAAAAATAATGTATTTTATAATAAGAAACGAATTGAGCGTAATCTAAACCAAGTTCCCAACGTTGACCAAGTTTCTTTGATTGAAAACGACAAGACGAGAATTGTTTCGGCAGTAGCTGTAGGTATCGGACAAAGTTCGTTTTCTTTACGAAATTGTATCAAAAGCATTTCATGCGAATTTGATTTGTCTGTGAAAATGATTTATTTGTACAAAGGAAGTATTTTGTTGTGGTATTTAGAGTGAGAGTTCCATAAAACGGGGCTGATCAAAGCTGTATTTTATATAAAATATTTTTTGGAAAGAGGGAAATAAATACCTTCTCATACATACTGACATATCTAAATCACCTTAAAAGCAAGCAGTGGCTCGCTATAATTCATATATGTTGTGTATATTTTGCCAACAAAGCAGTGTTCAACTACAACCACATCACCACACATATTTAGATTTCTACGTATAAAGCTTTCAAATGGATTTAAGCAAATATTATTATAGGGCATTTTCAAGATCAGAGAAACAGTTCTAACTCAAACTTAGAGAGTGAAAAGTCGTTAAACGGAGTCAAAACTTTTTGTTCTCAGAAGGAAACTCGATACTAGCAGTAGAACTCTTGTTTGAGGTTTAGCTATTCATAATACGCTTGTGAAATTTTCGTTAATTTCACGAGAAACTTGCGAAAATCTCCAACTTTGCCAATTAAATTGAATTCGATTTATTTCTGTAAACGCCTCAGAATAGGTTCATGCTCCTTGTGGGACTTACAAAAATCACTTTGAAGATTTCTGATCAAGTTTTCGAATTAGGCTTTATAGGTTTCATCGACTTTGCGAACTGTACAAAGCGTTATATCAATCAGCTTTCGAAATTTATGTGTTCGGGTCAGCAGATGTGATGGACATAAGTGCCTACTTGAGACTTGGTTTACGATCGGCTGGTTCAACAGCTCAACTAGTAATTTGTCTCTCTGCGGGACAGAAGAATTAATGTTTAGGCCAGCAATGTCTGTTATCTCTTAGATAGTACTATAAGGAAATGGTGTTTCTTTGAACTAAAGATGAATTTATTCGTTGATTTATATTCTGGGGACTTAGTCTTATTTACTTATACCTACTCGAATATATCTGTTATTTAGAACTACTTGACGATGGATTACTTACAAAATCTCAACGCATATTTTACACAATTTCAAAACAATACTCAGATTTTATCAGCTACAAACTGCTTAGTGCTATTCGATAACACCGAAGAAACTCATAATTCAATCTAATAAGGTATATCTCTAATTTTAATAAGCTGTTAAGCCCTCGACGTGCTTAAGTTACTATGTTCTCGTACTTAAGTTCCTTCGTTCGTTAAATAATATTTAATTTTTCCATTATAAATGCAAACAACATACATTTTCATAAGCACAATGACTTTCACTAACTTCCCCAATAAATAATCTCGAGTTACTTCTGACTAGTATTCCATTTAGAGAAGGTAGTTTTGCCTGATTTCCTCGTATTGTTGGCATAAGCGCAATTATAAAGCGTGAAAGAGTTACTGGCCTAATTATAATTACCCACATAAATTCAATAATGTAACACGTACAGATCTACCTCCTCTGTTATAAACATCAAATTAACAATTAACTAATTTAATTTGATATATTTTATTCTATTTTTAACCAACGTCCAAAAAAGGAGGACGTTCTCAATTCGACTGTGGTTTTTTTTTCTTTTTACTGGGAGAACCGATTTTGATTTTTTTTAAATGAAAGCTTCTACATCCTAAGTGGTGCCATTTCAATTTAGTCCCATTTCGACAATTATTTGGTCCCATTTCCTTAATTTGAAGTCGGTTGCTGTTTAAATTTTTGACGTGTATTTTTTTTAATTATGCTTAAGTTTCTTTAGACTTGTTTATCTTCATTACGCGAAGAGTTCTAAAAAACCCCAAGATTTCGAACAAAACGAATTCTTCGTAGAGATCAGGACTCTTTTAAATTGTAACAGGGCCCAGAATATTAAAACAATGCTTCATTGTTACATCGACTTTTGAAAGTTGAATTTTTTGTTCACGAAAATATCGCTTTTAAGACTGTCATTCATATTCAGGCAACGGAAATTATTTATTCTGAATAAGGTCTTCCGGCCGTACGCGAACCAAATGGTTTAGCACGAAGCGATGGAAAGAGACCGGACGGTATGTCGTTGCTACCGTGGAAGATGGGAAGGCCTTTGGTGTGGGACGCTACATGCCTTGACACCTTAGCACCTTCACACCTTCTAAGCACATCCGGTTGAGCCGGCGCTGCTGCTGCATCGGCTGAAGGCTTTAAACGGCGTAAATATGCTAACCTAGCAGGTGATTACATATTTGAGCCGTTTGGGGTTGAGACACTGGGGTCATGGGGTCCGAGTGCTCGCCGCCTTTATAGAGACATTGCTAAACGCCTAATCGATGCTTCTCAGGACCAGAAGGCTGGCTATTTTCTGGCCCAAAGAATAAGTATCGCCATCCAACGTGGCAACACAGCCAGCATTCTGGTAACCTTCCCAGTCGGCAATGACGCGGAGGATTTTTTAAACGATATTTTGTAATGTAAATATTTTTAGTCTATAATTATGTTTATTTTGTATATTGTAATTCTTATTTATTCTGAATTAGTGAAGTGACCTCATTACAATGACATAACCTGAGTAAAGCAGAGGCATATTTCCCATACCGCACTTAATTAAAGAAGTGATCAAACGCTTTCAAAAGAATAATTAATTAAAACCAGCGTTATAAGTGGGAAAAGCAAATCGAAGTCTAAAAGTGAAATTTGAAAAAAGAACAATTTCCTGCAGCTCGTTAATCGAATCCAAGTTGACCAGTGGCCCTCGAGCGCTCCGGTGACGTCACGTTGCTTAGCAACCAGCCTTCGGGCACCGAAATATATTTAACCATTTATCTTCATCAGTATCCTTTTAACACCCTTTTATTGTTAATTAATTGTACTGGAAGCATGTCCTAAATAAAGTGTCGCTTAAAAGCAACATAAAAATAAATATAGAAGGGCGAGAAAGGACTCGTTTAAATTGGCCTTGTTATGCGTTAGTACTGAATTGAAAATGTATCAGTATAAAACCTTTGTGGTTTTGGGTCACTGAAGTATTCCATACAAATTATGTTAAACACTTTGGTCAACATGACATACTAAAATGTCAGTTATTTAATTCCCTTTTGCCGACTGTTTAGGTTCTAAAAAGCTAAAAATATCTCAGGATTTAAATATTATTACAATCAAGCGAGAAAATTACTGAATTTCGGGTACTTTGAGTACCTATATCAGCCCATATTGCCTCATGGTGCCTCAGGTGATCACGAGTAATGATGATTTGTGCTCCACAAATGTTGATGAACTCCTTAAAAACCCTATATCTAAGTGTTTATAATTTTGTACATCGCAATGTCATTACCGTTAGAACTTAAGTGGCAATTTGCACGGTCACTCGGTAGTGTTGACTCTTGCAAGTCACCATGACCCGCCACTGACTCTGCTTTCTTAACTCGCCATGAATGGAGAGACCTTTTCACAAAGTTACGAAAGTTTTATTATAATAGATATTAAAAAACTGTACCTACAGCCTTTTTTGCTGCTTATTTTATTGTAGGGTATTTTGTTCTTAAAACATTTTGGGAATTAAATAAGTACATATTTAATTTGGGTGGTGAAACCAGTGGCATCCACCAAGAACTATCACGTGGGATAAATAAAATGAAGGGCTAAGAAAAAGGGTAATTTAATGACAAAACAGTTGTTAATTAAAACATAATATCGCAGTCACAAATTAAAGGTAGCAATTACCAAGACACAAGGTGTAACTAGTCCCAAACATGGAATAAATTCCGATATTGCTGAAACACAAGAACTTATTCAGGTCACAGTATCACACGTTCTAGCAACACCGGACAAAGCCACGTTCATTAAAAATATTTCATTTTGACATTATTACGGTAGCCACGCATTGGGGTATCTCGGATATTTGATCTCACAAAGGAAATGATGCAGTATATTTAATTTTGCGGGCCGACATTTTATATCAACCTTTATTGGAAGAATTTCTATTTTGTTTTTTTTTATTCCGTGTGTGTCTGCGAGGATCACGTAATTTATTTATATCAGCTCGTGATTTTCTCTCTTGAACATACTTATTTGGATCACGTTTTGCTGCATACAAACTATGTATCATGAAGTTCAAGAGAATTAAGTACTGAATATTCATTGTCACAACTTAATTGATCCTTGCATTGTATCTCCGGAAGGGAAGCAATGACTGCCTTGGTGGCATAGTCAGTTGAAAGTAAGACCTACTTGAAAACTGCTACGGGTGCGATACCTCGGGTAGGGTCAAATAGTGAACGATGTCCAAATTGTTTTGGAGTTTGGGTTATGTTTTTCCTTTATGTCGTATCAAGTGAGAGGGTAGTAATATCTGGTCGGGTCAGCTCATTCCTATTATTGCTCATTCCTAGTATTGCTGTTCTATCAGAATCGTGGAAATAACGACTAATACCTCAACCAAATTACACAAAATAAAACTAAACTTGCTTCATAAGCTAAATACGGTTTTATGTCTTAGCTCTTAAAGTAACGCGGAGTTTAGATCAAAACTACTCTGTCTTGAGTACTACTTGACTTGTACTTACATCGTAATTTTAGAGCTTAGACGTGATGTACTTGGATTTTGTGGACGATAACAAGATTTGTAGCTAAGGGAATGGTTAACTTTGTCAAAGGGCTGCGGTTGATTTTATTTGGCAATCTTTTTTACGGTGACACTGTTTTTTATTGCGGTTTCTTGTAACTGCGACTGAAGGTTTCCCGAGTTTTGTATGTTTTAGTGTTTAGTCATAATTGTTTATTTTTGTTACAAAATTTCTTGAAGCGTGTACATTTCTGTATGTTCCGGGCTAGCTGCCACATTTTTATCCGATCGTCACGAAACTTGACACAAGAGAGTTCCTTGATGTAATCCATTTTTTATCATGGACTTTGTTTCATTGGTAGGGGGAGGGGGAGGGGGGGGGGGGAGAAGGAGGGGCCTAGTATTGTTAGCAAGGTCTATTGTTTCACTAGTTTTAATTGGATGTATTTTTTTTTATTTATACATGTTTATCTATTAGTAATCCTCAATTGCAAGCGGTGCTTGCTAGTCGATGGACTAGGTTTTAGCAAAAATACCCAAAGTTATACAGAAATGGCAATAGGCTCGCTTCCTATTATGATACGAGTATATGAGACCAAAAGTGAGGCGAAATGTGGGATTATTGGTGACGCGATTTTATCTTTCAAATCTATTGTCTTAATTCAATTTCTGTGTAGGATATCGAATTCGTATGTATTTGATATTTTGTTCAATATTAGTTATATAAAAAAGTACCTGTATTATAGGTACTTTTTATCGCAGATTAGATTTCGGAGTAAAGTTATGACAAAAATATTTCGCTGTTTTTTTAAATTCTTCAAAACCAATTTAATACTTTTTGTTGTTTTATATTTTGTGCAAATAGCCTATATTCTATCTGACATGCACCAAACCTATATACGTATGGGTGTGTTCTATTTCTCTACACTTACGTACAACAACCAGACATGATTTATTAATTTAGGTTATATTTAAATTCAGTAAAGTTAACATAAACACTATCTTAAAAACTTTTAAATCCTTAAATATCAAGAAAACAGCTGACCTCTGGGGCATCTCTGTGTATTTAGTAAATTCTTTTATTGAAATGGTTGCTCCTGAACTAGTAATAATATTTAATAATTGTGTTGATAGTGGTGTGTTCCCTGATTTAATGAAATCTAGTAAATTAATTCCCCTGTTTAAATCAGGTAGTACTTCAGATCCATCCAATTTCCGTCTCATTTCTGTACTACCTACATTTAGTAAATTTTTTGAAAAAATTATGCTTAATCAAATGCAAAATCACTTTAACGGTAATAAACTATTACATACAAAATAATTCGGTTTCACTCGTGGTCGGTCCACCACTGATGCCGGAATTAAATTATTAGAGTGTATATACAGGGCCTGGGATGAGTCATATATTGCTTATGCGGTATTCTGTGACTTATCTAAGGCCTTCGATTGCGTTCAACACCAGACTTTAATTAAGAAACTTGATCATTACGGAATCCTGGGGACGGCCTTGAATTTCGTCAATTCTTACTTAAGTGATAGGGTCCAGAAAGTAGTGATCAATGGTAAACAATCACCTGGTTCTCCTGTAGCAATGGGGGTACTGCAGGGTTCAATTTTGAGACCTTTTCTTTTTCTAGTATATATTAATGATCTCCCTCACCTCATAAGAGACGACCACGAGGTAGTTTTGTTTGCTGATGACACTTCTTTAATATTTAAAGTTAAACGTGGACAGCGCGAACTTGACGATGTAAACATTGCCCTCTCTTGGATAGTCCACTGGTTTTGTGCTAATAATTTATTATTAAATGAAAATAAAACTAAATGTGTAAGATTCACCTTACCTAATGTAAGACTTGTTAAAACCAGTGTTAAGGTTAGGGATGATATAATAGAATTGGTCGATGACACTGTCTTTCTGGGCATAACGTTAGACTCCAAATTGCAATGGGGGCCTCATATCGGGAAAATTTCGGCCAGGCTTAGTTCAGCAGCCTATGCTGTCAAAAAGATCCGACAACTTACAGACATTAAAACGGCGCATCTTGTCTACTTCAGCTACTTCCACAGTATCATGACATATGGCATACTACTGTGAGGTAACGCTGCCGATATTGAATGCATCTTTGTGTTGCAGAAGAGGGCTGTCTGGACTATCTATGGAATGGGGTCTCGGGAGACATTAAGAGATAAGTTTAAGCATATTAACATCCTTACAGTGTATTCACAGTATATTTATGAAATTTTATTGTATACCCACAAGAACAAAAGTAAGTTTGTGAAAAATAGTGATAATCATAATCTAAACTTAAGAAATAAGGATAAACTGGCTGTTCCTAAATTTAGACTTCATAAAGTGAGTAATTCTTTTGCTTACTTTATTCGAATGTACAATACGTTGCCAACCGAAATAGCAAATTTATCTGTCAATAAATTTAAAAAACTAATAAAAAGTAAATTGTGCCATAAAGCTTATTATAGTATTAATGATTTCTTAGATGACAAGGCTGCCTGGTTGTAACACGAATTGCTCCTTTCTAAATAACTCTGTATTAGATTTAAGATGAAATATTTTGAAAAAAAGCCGAACTGAGTTTCTTGAGGGCTCTTCTCAGTCTCGTTGCATTTTGGAACCCTCGGTAGAGTCACACCAACTTTTGACGAATCTAAATAATTTGCTAAAAATTTCAAAGATAATAAACGTTATTTTATTTTATTTTAGGGAACTTTGCGCAATTTACTAAAACCATCTATCATCTATCTATATATATATATCATTTCTTAGCAAGTGCATCACGTGTAGTTTAAGAGATTTCCTCACAATTCTCTATAAGTGAATAAATAGAACAATTCCGATAAATATTTCCGAGTACCTTTATTCAGCGAATGTTGCCTCTGTTTCGGTATAATTAAGGGCAATTTACGCCAATTACACATACAAGACGCTTTGAGAGAGTGGAAATATTGAATAAAACTAGAGTGGCCCGTTCTTTTACCTACATACCACGTTTGAAGCGCTCAAATATTCAACCCCTGCCTTTTGACGATTCTTTGTATTACCTTTTATGTATTCATATCGATTCTTTTCAGGATAGCTTTTAAGTCTTTAAGGCTGTATGAAAATGTTGAGTTTTTGCGTTTACGGATATCAGTTGAAAATAATCGCAGTTTTGCAAGGCCTTTGTTGTATTTTGTTTGTGTATTTGTAAGCCAATATCTTGAGCGAGAAGGAAATGCGTGGATTTATTAAAATATGATATTTATTAGGTACTGAACTGCTTTGTAGTCGTAACATTTATTTATCATAGCTATTTCGACATAGCACATGGGACCGCGAATAGGTACGACTAATAATAGTACGTGGGAACAACAGTGTCTCACGAAATGCGGATGTATTGAGTGCCTCTGTTTTCCTCTTTGAAAATAAAAAAATGGTTTTGTGTGTGTCTGATAAGTTTTTCCTATGAAAGTCTTAAAAATATATTTTTTGTTAGCCTGTATGAGTATCTTTCCCTCCAAACGGCTCTGTCCTGCTCCACCTCAAGCCACACTTCCTTGATAGGCGTGAATGTCTCTCACAATATCTTTTTGTCCCAAGACTATCTTGACAAACGTTATTGATGGCACGACTATGGTTGGATATTTTTGCTCCCAGCCCAATTCCGGGCACGAATGTCGCCCCGGGGACTCGTTAGGACAACTATCTCCGTCGTTATGACGTCACACTATCTGTCAACTTAACGCTTGGGTATGTAAAGGTAATTCTGGTTGGTATGTACCCATACATTATAAGGATACTATAGTTTTCGGACATACAATCATGACAATGTCTATGTTCTCAAAGAAATATACATAAACATAATTTTATTAAACAATTTAACAGGGATATTACCTTGCAAAATGTTTTGCAGTTATTTCTTTTCCTCTTTTACTTGCTTCCTTTTATTGAAAACTAGTGCTAGGGCTTAGCAGCTCAACAGGCTTAGAATAGCTTAAACGACGATAACTTTTTTCCTGCCATCCGATGATGATGCTAAAAAGATAATGTTTCCATTTGTTTGTAAATTTACAGACACTCTCTTTCTGCGATTGTATTAGTATAGACTACAGAAAATGTTGCATATAAAGTCTCTTTTCCGACTTAACCGACTTCCAAAAAAGGAGGAGGTTTTCAATTCGACTATGTTTTAATGATTATCAGATTCTTCTCATCAGATCACTTGCATCACTCCCGGATGAGGTTGGTTTGGGTCCTTTTCAATTCTCTTCGAGTTATTGACCCAAAATTGATAAGGCTTAATCTTTTCAAGGTCTTATTGAAAAGGGCTTTTAATAATGCCGTACCGTCACGACAAAGAATGTTCCAGAGCAGAATTAAAAGCATTTTTCCTAAAAATGCAAATTTACTGATCGATCAGCTATTAATGAAACCGAAACGCACACCGAGGGTAATTCGGAGCTGTAATTGAATTCCTATCTGGCGTTAATATGTAGCGGAAACCCCACTGAACTTGCAAGTCGTATAAGAGAACACACAGAACTTATCAAACTGGATCCTGTATTAACTAATATTTTGATATTAGTATACACATTCATACCTAAATTATTAATGCCTGTTTTCTTGAAGGTAAAACAGATGTATATGATATACGCCCAGTTATCGCCAGTGACTTTTTGTTGGTCGGTGGCGGGCCCGTCTGTGTGTATGTGTGTTCTGGGCTAGCAGCCACAGTTTGTATCCGATCTTCACGAAACTTGGCACAAGTGTTCCTTGACTATTTTTTTTTTCATCGTGAGTATTTTTGGATTGCGGAAAAATGGGGTAAATAAGGTCATAATTAAATAATTTTTTAATGTTTTTCCGGGCTAGCGGTCCCATTTATTATCCGATCTCCACGAAACTTGACACAAGTATTTCTTTACTAGTTTAGTAGAGTTTTTTATTGGGGGAGGGGTATGGGGGCAAATCTCAAAAAATGTTTTTAATGTTCGCGAGGTCCACTATTTGACCATAAGGCGACCACTAGTTTTATACAATTTTAACCTTCCGACCCGTTTCCGATCCCTTAACTGACACAAAGAGAGTTGTTATTTTGAAAATTCTTGATCAGAAGCTGCGAGTGATCAATTGTGTGTGTGTGCGTGATCAGTCCTAAGACGTCTAATGACCTTGAAATTTTCTGCCATAAGTCAATCGATTTAAGTAGACGCTGGCGTTGCTTGGCCTACTGAGGGTTGATGGAGCTAAGATATACGTGGGATGGCTGGCGCTGGTTGTGTGCAGGATTAGGTGAAGTGACGTGTCATGATTGCTATCCGGGATTGATAATTCCATCAAATCCTGTCAACGTCAAATTGGGAATTGTATGAATTATCAATCCCGGATAGCAAAAATATGGATCGAGATTACATATTGAAATTCGTAGTAGGTATGTCTAGCAATGGACTGCATTGGGCTGATGATAGAATAGAATTGAAAATAATTAATTATATTATTTACAGATTTAACAAAGTGCATCAGTTAAACATAAAAGAGGTCATCTACATTATCATACTTTCATGCTAATGCTCGCTAAGTGAGTATGTATACAGTAGGTACACAACATGAAAAATATGTTTCAACTGCAACTAGCCTGGGTTAGGTTTATGCCAAACCTGTGCTTCAGACTATCACTGTTCGTCATTTATCTTAGATCTAAGTATATTTATTTAAAAGTAGATGATGACGACACAATGTCATCTACTCACGAACGACTAAATACCTCTCAAACTTTGTAGACTACTAAACTGCACATCAAGGAACGGAACAAACCAACTGTTTGTTCCGTTCCTTGATGTGCAGTTTAGTAGTTTAGAGATCATAAAACCTTAAAGATACCAAAATACCTATCAGAAATCAACATTAACACAACATAAAACCCGAACAGATAATATCCCTTATTCCATCGTCGCCAGATCTTAACGTTCTTATAAACAGGTTTTTACTAAGCAATAGCCGCGTACTAAAAGCTCATTGGCTTGCAAATGGCAATCGATACTATCTCCAAATAGACCTTTATCACCGGCTCCTGTAAATTTAAGGGCCTTAACGAATAAATATAGCTTTCATTTGTACGATACTAGGCGTTAACTGCGGCGTCTCTTGCAAGGAATTAGAATTTAATGCGTCGGTTACGAAGGTTAACGTTCATTGCTTCTTTGGTAGATTGATGCATTAATATAATATGGATTACACGCTATTGAGCTACGATGACCACTACCGACAACATCGAATTTTTGCTTCATATCATATTCATAATTTCTACATCGCGCTATTAAGGTTAGCGTTGGATCCACCTACCGCAGTTCTACCGAACTGACGGTACCAGTGTATCGTGTTACAACGATATTTAGACACTGAATTTTTAGATGAATCCTTACCAAATCCATATATTTTTGTATTTCAAAGCAATGAGTTTGCTTAAACTATTCTTAAAATATTAAGAAAGAAATTATAAATAGATCACAAAAACTGATGTCCCGAACTAATTATCCCGCCGATGTCATCAGTTTTTGTGATCTATTTATAATTTCTTTCTTAATATTTTAAGAATAGTTTAAGCAAACTCATTGCTTTGAAATACAAAAATATATACACGCTATTGGTCTAATATCGTACTGTAAATATCGCGGAAACTTTTAGGTCGTTCTGTTTTTTGACAATCAAACAAAATTCCTCCACGAAGATGGAATTACTAACAAGTTTGTTACCAGTATTATTAATGAGAAAGGATGTATGAAGTGCTCATAAATTCACGTATAATGTTAATAGTTCCGGTTTAACAACTTTGCGTCGAGTAGGATAGGATGGGCTCCCACTTAGGAACATAATTATTTGGGTGGTTAAAATGCTTGTCTGTTTTATGTGGAGGTAAAGTACCTACATCTCAATGGCAAGCTATTCAAATTTTCATGAAATAGCAATAGTTGTTTTGTCTCTGTTCATGTTTGCTTCTACGGCTTATTGTTTCGTATCCTAGATTCGCTTTGATCACAAGTATATTATAAACGTAACTATCGCTACAGTTTGAAGATACTAAAAAACCCTCTAACTTGGAATAAACCTCTATATATCATGCTATGCATATTTATCTCATCTTTTTGTAAAGACCTGGTAAAAGTAACGGGTCTTAATACAAAATATGATAAGATAATTATATTTTAACATAGTTTAAAACAAAGTCGCTTCTCGCTGTCTTCTGTCCCCAGGTATGCTTAGATCTTTAAAACTACTCAACGGATTTTGATGTGGTTCTCATCAATAGCTAGAGTGGTTCTTGAGAAAGGTTTTAGTATATCATTTTGCCCTCAGAAGAAAAACCCCAGACTTTAAAAGGTAGAATGACACTGTTATGTTTAAGAAAACGGTAATGAAGGGAGATAAATAGTGGTTACAAACGCTCACGTACAAATATCTACTATGTTATGGAAATTTACAATATTTACAAACAAGTTTAGTATTTTTTTTTATTTATACATGTTTATCTATTAGTAATCCTCAATTGCAAGCGGTGCTTGCTAGTCGATGGACTAGGTTTTAGCAAAAATACCCAAAGTTATACAGAAATGGCAATAGGCTCGCTTCCTATTATGATACGAGTATATGAGACCAAAAGTGAGGCGAAATGTGGGATTATTGGTGACGCGATTTTATCTTTCAAATCTATTGTCTTAATTCAATTTCTGTGTAGGATATCGAATTCGTATGTATTTGATATTTTGTTCAATATTAGTTATATAAAAAAGTACCTGTATTATAGGTACTTTTTATCGCAGATTAGATTTCGGAGTAAAGTTATGACAAAAATATTTCGCTGTTTTTTTAAATTCTTCAAAACCAATTTAATACTTTTTGTTGTTTTATATTTTGTGCAAATAGCCTATATTCTATCTGACATGCACCAAACCTATATACGTATGGGTGTGTTCTATTTCTCTACACTTACGTACAACAACCAGACATGATTTATTAATTTAGGTTATATTTAAATTCAGTAAAGTTAACATAAACACTATCTTAAAAACTTTTAAATCCTTAAATATCAAGAAAACAGCTGACCTCTGGGGCATCTCTGTGTATTTAGTAAATTCTTTTATTGAAATGGTTGCTCCTGAACTAGTAATAATATTTAATAATTGTGTTGATAGTGGTGTGTTCCCTGATTTAATGAAATCTAGTAAATTAATTCCCCTGTTTAAATCAGGTAGTACTTCAGATCCATCCAATTTCCGTCTCATTTCTGTACTACCTACATTTAGTAAATTTTTTGAAAAAATTATGCTTAATCAAATGCAAAATCACTTTAACGGTAATAAACTATTACATACAAAATAATTCGGTTTCACTCGTGGTCGGTCCACCACTGATGCCGGAATTAAATTATTAGAGTGTATATACAGGGCCTGGGATGAGTCATATATTGCTTATGCTGTATTCTGTGACTTATCTAAGGCCTTCGATTGCGTTCAACACCAGACTTTAATTAAGAAACTTGATCATTACGGAATCCTGGGGACGGCCTTGAATTTCGTCAATTCTTACTTAAGTGATAGGGTCCAGAAAGTAGTGATCAATGGTAAACAATCACCTGGTTCTCCTGTAGCAATGGGGGTACTGCAGGGTTCAATTTTGAGACCTTTTCTTTTTCTAGTATATATTAATGATCTCCCTCACCTCATAAGAGACGACCACGAGGTAGTTTTGTTTGCTGATGACACTTCTTTAATATTTAAAGTTAAACGTGGACAGCGCGAACTTGACGATGTAAACATTGCCCTCTCTTGGATAGTCCACTGGTTTTGTGCTAATAATTTATTATTAAATGAAAATAAAACTAAATGTGTAAGATTCACCTTACCTAATGTAAGACTTGTTAAAACCAGTGTTAAGGTTAGGGATGATATAATAGAATTGGTCGATGACACTGTCTTTCTGGGCATAACGTTAGACTCCAAATTGCAATGGGGGCCTCATATCGGGAAAATTTCGGCCAGGCTTAGTTCAGCAGCCTATGCTGTCAAAAAGATCCGACAACTTACAGACATTAAAACGGCGCATCTTGTCTACTTCAGCTACTTCCACAGTATCATGACATATGGCATACTACTGTGAGGTAACGCTGCCGATATTGAATGCATCTTTGTGTTGCAGAAGAGGGCTGTCTGGACTATCTATGGAATGGGGTCTCGGGAGACATTAAGAGATAAGTTTAAGCATATTAACATCCTTACAGTGTATTCACAGTATATTTATGAAATTTTATTGTATACCCACAAGAACAAAAGTAAGTTTGTGAAAAATAGTGATAATCATAATCTAAACTTAAGAAATAAGGATAAACTGGCTGTTCCTAAATTTAGACTTCATAAAGTGAGTAATTCTTTTGCTTACTTTATTCGAATGTACAATACGTTGCCAACCGAAATAGCAAATTTATCTGTCAATAAATTTAAAAAACTAATAAAAAGTAAATTGTGCCATAAAGCTTATTATAGTATTAATGATTTCTTAGATGACAAGGCTGCCTGGTTGTAACACGAATTGCTCCTTTCTAAATAACTCTGTATTAGATTTAAGATGAAATATTTTGAAAAAAAGCCGAACTGAGTTTCTTGAGGGCTCTTCTCAGTCTCGTTGCATTTTGGAACCCTCGGTAGAGTCACACCAACTTTTGACGAATCTAAATAATTTGCTAAAAATTTCAAAGATAATAAACGTTATTTTATTTTATTTTAGGGAACTTTGCGCAATTTACTAAAACCATCTATCATCTATCTATATATATATATCATTTCTTAGCAAGTGCATCACGTGTAGTTTAAGAGATTTCCTCACAATTCTCTATAAGTGAATAAATAGAACAATTCCGATAAATATTTCCGAGTACCTTTATTCAGCGAATGTTGCCTCTGTTTCGGTATAATTAAGGGCAATTTACGCCAATTACACATACAAGACGCTTTGAGAGAGTGGAAATATTGAATAAAACTAGAGTGGCCCGTTCTTTTACCTACATACCACGTTTGAAGCGCTCAAATATTCAACCCCTGCCTTTTGACGATTCTTTGTATTACCTTTTATGTATTCATATCGATTCTTTTCAGGATAGCTTTTAAGTCTTTAAGGCTGTATGAAAATGTTGAGTTTTTGCGTTTACGGATATCAGTTGAAAATAATCGCAGTTTTGCAAGGCCTTTGTTGTATTTTGTTTGTGTATTTGTAAGCCAATATCTTGAGCGAGAAGGAAATGCGTGGATTTATTAAAATATGATATTTATTAGGTACTGAACTGCTTTGTAGTCGTAACATTTATTTATCATAGCTATTTCGACATAGCACATGGGACCGCGAATAGGTACGACTAATAATAGTACGTGGGAACAACAGTGTCTCACGAAATGCGGATGTATTGAGTGCCTCTGTTTTCCTCTTTGAAAATAAAAAAATGGTTTTGTGTGTGTCTGATAAGTTTTTCCTATGAAAGTCTTAAAAATATATTTTTTGTTAGCCTGTATGAGTATCTTTCCCTCCAAACGGCTCTGTCCTGCTCCACCTCAAGCCACACTTCCTTGATAGGCGTGAATGTCTCTCACAATATCTTTTTGTCCCAAGACTATCTTGACAAACGTTATTGATGGCACGACTATGGTTGGATATTTTTGCTCCCAGCCCAATTCCGGGCACGAATGTCGCCCCGGGGACTCGTTAGGACAACTATCTCCGTCGTTATGACGTCACACTATCTGTCAACTTAACGCTTGGGTATGTAAAGGTAATTCTGGTTGGTATGTACCCATACATTATAAGGATACTATAGTTTTCGGACATACAATCATGACAATGTCTATGTTCTCAAAGAAATATACATAAACATAATTTTATTAAACAATTTAACAGGGATATTACCTTGCAAAATGTTTTGCAGTTATTTCTTTTCCTCTTTTACTTGCTTCCTTTTATTGAAAACTAGTGCTAGGGCTTAGCAGCTCAACAGGCTTAGAATAGCTTAAACGACGATAACTTTTTTCCTGCCATCCGATGATGATGCTAAAAAGATAATGTTTCCATTTGTTTGTAAATTTACAGACACTCTCTTTCTGCGATTGTATTAGTATAGACTACAGAAAATGTTGCATATAAAGTCTCTTTTCCGACTTAACCGACTTCCAAAAAAGGAGGAGGTTTTCAATTCGACTATGTTTTAATGATTATCAGATTCTTCTCATCAGATCACTTGCATCACTCCCGGATGAGGTTGGTTTGGGTCCTTTTCAATTCTCTTCGAGTTATTGACCCAAAATTGATAAGGCTTAATCTTTTCAAGGTCTTATTGAAAAGGGCTTTTAATAATGCCGTACCGTCACGACAAAGAATGTTCCAGAGCAGAATTAAAAGCATTTTTCCTAAAAATGCAAATTTACTGATCGATCAGCTATTAATGAAACCGAAACGCACACCGAGGGTAATTCGGAGCTGTAATTGAATTCCTATCTGGCGTTAATATGTAGCGGAAACCCCACTGAACTTGCAAGTCGTATAAGAGAACACACAGAACTTATCAAACTGGATCCTGTATTAACTAATATTTTGATATTAGTATACACATTCATACCTAAATTATTAATGCCTGTTTTCTTGAAGGTAAAACAGATGTATATGATATACGCCCAGTTATCGCCAGTGACTTTTTGTTGGTCGGTGGCGGGCCCGTCTGTGTGTATGTGTGTTCTGGGCTAGCAGCCACAGTTTGTATCCGATCTTCACGAAACTTGGCACAAGTGTTCCTTGACTATTTTTTTTTTCATCGTGAGTATTTTTGGATTGCGGAAAAATGGGGTAAATAAGGTCATAATTAAATAATTTTTTAATGTTTTTCCGGGCTAGCGGTCCCATTTATTATCCGATCTCCACGAAACTTGACACAAGTATTTCTTTACTAGTTTAGTAGAGTTTTTTATTGGGGGAGGGGTATGGGGGCAAATCTCAAAAAATGTTTTTAATGTTCGCGAGGTCCACTATTTGACCATAAGGCGACCACTAGTTTTATACAATTTTAACCTTCCGACCCGTTTCCGATCCCTTAACTGACACAAAGAGAGTTGTTATTTTGAAAATTCTTGATCAGAAGCTGCGAGTGATCAATTGTGTGTGTGTGCGTGATCAGTCCTAAGACGTCTAATGACCTTGAAATTTTCTGCCATAAGTCAATCGATTTAAGTAGACGCTGGCGTTGCTTGGCCTACTGAGGGTTGATGGAGCTAAGATATACGTGGGATGGCTGGCGCTGGTTGTGTGCAGGATTAGGTGAAGTGACGTGTCATGATTGCTATCCGGGATTGATAATTCCATCAAATCCTGTCAACGTCAAATTGGGAATTGTATGAATTATCAATCCCGGATAGCAAAAATATGGATCGAGATTACATATTGAAATTCGTAGTAGGTATGTCTAGCAATGGACTGCATTGGGCTGATGATAGAATAGAATTGAAAATAATTAATTATATTATTTACAGATTTAACAAAGTGCATCAGTTAAACATAAAAGAGGTCATCTACATTATCATACTTTCATGCTAATGCTCGCTAAGTGAGTATGTATACAGTAGGTACACAACATGAAAAATATGTTTCAACTGCAACTAGCCTGGGTTAGGTTTATGCCAAACCTGTGCTTCAGACTATCACTGTTCGTCATTTATCTTAGATCTAAGTATATTTATTTAAAAGTAGATGATGACGACACAATGTCATCTACTCACGAACGACTAAATACCTCTCAAACTTTGTAGACTACTAAACTGCACATCAAGGAACGGAACAAACCAACTGTTTGTTCCGTTCCTTGATGTGCAGTTTAGTAGTTTAGAGATCATAAAACCTTAAAGATACCAAAATACCTATCAGAAATCAACATTAACACAACATAAAACCCGAACAGATAATATCCCTTATTCCATCGTCGCCAGATCTTAACGTTCTTATAAACAGGTTTTTACTAAGCAATAGCCGCGTACTAAAAGCTCATTGGCTTGCAAATGGCAATCGATACTATCTCCAAATAGACCTTTATCACCGGCTCCTGTAAATTTAAGGGCCTTAACGAATAAATATAGCTTTCATTTGTACGATACTAGGCGTTAACTGCGGCGTCTCTTGCAAGGAATTAGAATTTAATGCGTCGGTTACGAAGGTTAACGTTCATTGCTTCTTTGGTAGATTGATGCATTAATATAATATGGATTACACGCTATTGAGCTACGATGACCACTACCGACAACATCGAATTTTTGCTTCATATCATATTCATAATTTCTACATCGCGCTATTAAGGTTAGCGTTGGATCCACCTACCGCAGTTCTACCGAACTGACGGTACCAGTGTATCGTGTTACAACGATATTTAGACACTGAATTTTTAGATGAATCCTTACCAAATCCATATATTTTTGTATTTCAAAGCAATGAGTTTGCTTAAACTATTCTTAAAATATTAAGAAAGAAATTATAAATAGATCACAAAAACTGATGTCCCGAACTAATTATCCCGCCGATGTCATCAGTTTTTGTGATCTATTTATAATTTCTTTCTTAATATTTTAAGAATAGTTTAAGCAAACTCATTGCTTTGAAATACAAAAATATATACACGCTATTGGTCTAATATCGTACTGTAAATATCGCGGAAACTTTTAGGTCGTTCTGTTTTTTGACAATCAAACAAAATTCCTCCACGAAGATGGAATTACTAACAAGTTTGTTACCAGTATTATTAATGAGAAAGGATGTATGAAGTGCTCATAAATTCACGTATAATGTTAATAGTTCCGGTTTAACAACTTTGCGTCGAGTAGGATAGGATGGGCTCCCACTTAGGAACATAATTATTTGGGTGGTTAAAATGCTTGTCTGTTTTATGTGGAGGTAAAGTACCTACATCTCAATGGCAAGCTATTCAAATTTTCATGAAATAGCAATAGTTGTTTTGTCTCTGTTCATGTTTGCTTCTACGGCTTATTGTTTCGTATCCTAGATTCGCTTTGATCACAAGTATATTATAAACGTAACTATCGCTACAGTTTGAAGATACTAAAAAACCCTCTAACTTGGAATAAACCTCTATATATCATGCTATGCATATTTATCTCATCTTTTTGTAAAGACCTGGTAAAAGTAACGGGTCTTAATACAAAATATGATAAGATAATTATATTTTAACATAGTTTAAAACAAAGTCGCTTCTCGCTGTCTTCTGTCCCCAGGTATGCTTAGATCTTTAAAACTACTCAACGGATTTTGATGTGGTTCTCATCAATAGCTAGAGTGGTTCTTGAGAAAGGTTTTAGTATATCATTTTGCCCTCAGAAGAAAAACCCCAGACTTTAAAAGGTAGAATGACACTGTTATGTTTAAGAAAACGGTAATGAAGGGAGATAAATAGTGGTTACAAACGCTCACGTACAAATATCTACTATGTTATGGAAATTTACAATATTTACAAACAAGTTTGCGTCAAAACTCCACCTCCATATCGTGTACCTACTAGCAATGTTTCCAGAATAGTGCTTATAACCGTGTGCACTCGCTGATCTGTCCACGATAAAGTGAGTTAAGATCAGGCGGTGGCTGTCCTTGCTGCGTTATATAAATAATACGCTGCATGTTGCAAATATTTTAGGTTTCGACATTTATATTATAAAACAATGGTAAGTAAAATGTTTTAAGAAAAAAACAGCTGTTCCCTCTGAGACAGTCTTGATAATGCCTCGTTTAGAGGCGAAACAATTGTCGACGTTTTGTTGTCTTTTTAATTCTGCGAAAAATTAATGCTATTATATAATTTTAAAAAGCTTTTTCTTAAAACATTTTACTTACCATTGTTTTGTCATGGATTTTCGCCAAGTAACGCCTGTTTCTATCCAATATTTATATTATATCTGCAGTTAGCGTTTAGGGCAGGTGCGGTCCGGGACGAGCTATTTAATTGGATGTGCATCGGTCCGTCTGTCTCCAGAATGTATCGCATGATCCATGATAGTTATGACGTAAAAACTTTTACAGATTAAGTAATTAATTAAGTTATTTCTGTTGCCGCTATAACAAAAATGTATATACAAAACGATTCCGATTCGCACTTAGTCGATTTTTTATTTAAATAAATAAATCTAGCCGCGCCCTCGCTACGGTTATCCTCCCGAGGGCGTACCTGGGGAATTCGACAACAAATGTCAAGCGGCCAATTAAAAAAAAAGGAAATAACCCAAAATAATTATGAAAATCAAAGAGATTTGCAACTTAAGTACTGTACGTATGTGACGGTAAGTAGTAGAAATTGACGTATAGAATGTAAACGTTGTCCACAAAACGGGTATAAAGTTCGTAAACAATAATATATTAGGGTTTAACAAAGTTACCAGATTTTGAATAACTAATGAATTTACAGCGAGCACAGAATTGCTGTATGAATGGAATTTAATAAGCTGTGCTAACTTTTACAGCAATAAACGTCTGTTAATATGTTTTACACAGAAAATTATTATATGTAAGGCTGTCTGGAATGTATGTTCTATTTTGTTGATACAGTGTTGTATCATTTAGCAACATATTTGTACCTAATGTGTTTATAATAAAGATTAGAATGCTTGTAATGTAGGTACTCGTACTGGAGGAGTGGCTGCAGAGGCAGCACGGTGGCCTTATACGTATCGTGCGACACAGATCATCACCGGGCACGGAAACTTCGGTGAGTATCTGTTTCGCATGCATCGTGAGGTCACACCCGCGTGTCAACACTGCGAGGCTTCCGGCGTAGACACGGCATTCCACACGTTAGTGGAATGCTCAGCCTGGGCGAGTCAGCGCCGGGACCTCGTTGTGGGCCTGGGCGTAGATACTCTCTCACTGGAGACCATGCTACGAGCCATGGTCTCTAGCGAGAGCCAGTGGAACGCGGCCGTTTCCTTCTGCGAGCAGGTTATGCTCGTGTAGGAGGCGGTCGGTAGGGTGAGGGAGCGTATCCTCCCTGCTGAGTTCCGAAGTCTGCGGCGAGGGCGGCGCAGACGTGACTACGCCCAGGACCATCGACCTCCATGATCGGGGCCTGAGGACGATGGATTAGCAACCCACCGTCCTTACAGAAGCAGGCTAGAAGGGCTGCGTGATGTGGGGCTGCACCCCACGCACGCCTTCACTCACCGATGCGGGATAAAACCCAACCCCAAAGATGCGGGGTAACACCCGACCACCACGCAGGGTCCGCCGGGCGCCACTGGGAATTTTCTTAGTCTTTACCAGAGGCGTTCGGCAATGGGCTCGGCAATGGACGTAGGGGCGGCCGCGACGCGCGGAAAAAAAAAAAAAAAGGTACTCGTACTAGATAAATGAGATTGTTCTATTGTTTGTAGGTAACTTAAAACTACTTTATCAATCTACAGAAAATAAAAATAATAGCCTATTTTGTACCCGACTGCGTCAGGGAGGGTTGTGTGTTTTGTACGTATGTATGTATGTATGTTTGTATGTATTTTGACGCAAAAATGTTCGTTGTCAAAAAAAAAACTTGGTCGCACTTTTCGAGGAGGGTAACAAAATAAAGTTTTTAAAGAGGATTTGGATTATTCCCGTTTGCCCCACCAGGCTTTGTCCAGTGGGACAAATAGGGAATTCTATAAATTAATTATTTTTTATTCCCGTTGGCCCCACCATCAAGTTCAGTGGGACGAACCGGAAGGATATTTTATACGATTTCCCGTTGGCCCCACTAAATTAAAAATTGGTTTTTGTGGTACAAACATTAATGTATCATCATTTGAAACTAAAATAATTAATGTCTAGTGATAAGTAAAATAAAAAACATCAAATAAGTCATCTTTCAATTTAAATACAGATAAATCACGTATTTAATAGATTAAAAATAGAAAAAAGTCAATAAAATCAAAGATCAATGACTCTTCTTTATTTAATAACCTTAATTATAATATAATAAAAAACATCTTTGTTGCCAAGTTTATGAACTTGGCAACAATAATGTTTTTTTTTATACTTAAAAATATACAACTATAAAGAAATGAAAATACAAAAATTATCTCGAATAGATCGTTTTAATAAGATTGTAACAGTTTCTCAATAATTATTATGGATAAAATCACAGATCAATTACTCTTATTTAACATAGTAGAACAATTATTAGATCAATCACTTTTATTTTCTCATTCTCATTTTATATTTACTTAATTAAGATCTTTAACAATCATTTTCTAGAGTTTTCGGTACGAAAATCTCTTATAGAACAGTGTTGTCCGTCTGTGAACAACTTTCAACTCGAGAATGGTAAGAGCTAGAGACTCAGTGTAAACGCCAATCGACTTAGCATAGTTGAAAACCCCCCAAAATGAACTTGACTTTCTGATCTCAAGGTCAAGGTCAAAACGAGGTCAAATCAAGAACGGTAATAGTTAGAGACTCAAGACCAGCTGCAATCAACTCAATATGGTCAAAGACCACTAAAATGAACTTGACCTTTGACCTCTGATCTAAAGGTCAAGGTCAAAACGAGGTCAAATCAAGAATGGTAATAGTTAGAGACTCAAGATTAGCTGCAATCAACTCAACATGGTCAAAGACCTCTAAAATGATGTTGAAATTCATGTCATGTGCCATTTTTTAGATTTTATGAGTTAATTTCACTAACATTACATAACACGACATCAGTACTTTTCAATGTTAGAAATGCACTAAATTAACAGGATAAAAGAAATAGCGAGCGAGCATCAGGGATAAACCAATAAGACACTTGCAATGAACACAATGTTATCGGTGCTATTGTGATACATCGGTGCACTGGGAATATTCATAATAACTATTTGCGTCTCTTGTCCTCTGCCTTAAAAGAATGTGTAAGAAAGGCGCACTTTCGTTGAATCCTGTTTCACAATTCCAGACTTTAACACCACAGAGTAAAATTCCAAATACAAGCACTTAAAGTTCAGGGAATATGAATTGACCATTTGGAATCTTCACTATCGTCTTTATATAATTCTAATCCTTAGCAAATTCGGAACAACCCAAAAAAAAATAATTGAACATGGATCAGAATTTCTTGATGTGTAATTTCTTACCATCCCAAAATTGTTTGTCATTTCATTGAGTGGGACAAACAGGAAATTAATTAAATATTTAATTTCTAGTCCCGTTTGTCCCACTGAACTTGATGGTGGGCAAACGGGAATAACAATTAATTAATTTATAGAATTCCCGTTCGTCCCACAGGTGGGACAAACGGGAATAACCCGAAGATTTTAGAAATATAAACAACTTATATGTGTCAATGTAAATTGGTATGAGAAATCGTATTACAAAAGTATGAAACCAAAAACTGTAAATAAAAATAAATATTTAAACAATAAAAAAAACCCGACGACACATATCCAGAAATATATTTATATATTAGTAAATATTATACCATGAATATTAGTTCAAACCTAGATACAATGTTAATCCCGCCTGCTTATAGTTAAATATCTGGATATGTGCAGTCGGGGTTTTTTCTTGTTTAATTTCTGTTAGAAAGTCATGAAAATACGTGTAACGAAAACATTCAACAAGCTTAGGTACCTATTTAAAGTAAACATTTTTATTATAATATCTACGACTACAGTTTTACAATGTAATGTGAAGCGTTAAGTGGCGGGCGTAATGCCAGTATACCCGCCTATGGCTGTGCTAGGGCCTTATATTGTCTCATTTCTATTTCAAAACAACCAATTAAGGGATACATTTCTAATCTCGAATAGAAATAAAGCTGGTCTGGATTATGTTTCTCCCCAAAGCCTGTTAGAAACGTGGAGAAATAAAATAATATCTAGTTTCATTGAAAAACCTCGTTTTGTTCGAGCTTCTTAAAACCCTGCCGGCTAATGAATTAAAGGCAATTAAATAATAGGAATGGGAGTGATTTTTATTTTTTATACGGATTAGAGCATCAAAGTCATATTTGATCGATGGCTTAGAGTGAAAACTTTAAGTGAATTGTTGATCATTTACAATTGCTTTCATCGTCTTAGTTGTACATAAAATCCTGGGTAATATTTTGACAAGATGATCATTTGAAAACAAAAATATAGATCTACATAAGATAAGTAAAATCATCTTTACCAAAGTATCATAATACGAGTTTAGAAGTATTAAATAATTCTACTGGAAAATTAGAAAGGAAATCAAGGAAAATAGAGTAAGTAGAGGGAAGGGTCGTAAGAAAAAGAACAAGCATCCTAAATAAACTTTCTACAAAATTTATATTGAAACCTATTTTCATATTTCAAATCCCTAAACAAAGAAATATTATAATCATGGTATTTAACTCAAAAACTGCAATTTAAAAGGTAATTGCGATTCGAAATAGTAATATTGAAAGAGAATAACAATAGCGTTTAACACATTGCATGAAAAGTGAGTGCTTTCACACTTCACTGGTGCTATTGAATAGGGATTTTAAAGGGCTATAAATTTGTCATAGCTCATTTAATATAGCAACCCACTCAGATCAGTAATGTGTCTGTAAAAACTTTTTCACTGAATGCATTACGATTTTCCAATAAATATCGTTATAGAAAACCTACCAAACGAATCGATCAGAAAATTGCAAATTTGAACAAGAAAATCACATCGCTACATTCCTTTCGTGAAACTTATGTTTTCATATTTAATATTTTCACGAAACGCACTTGCGAACACTGTGATCAGATCTTAATGTGCAATATTTTCCAATCCAATGGTAATATTTTCAAAGAAATTATTGTATTATTGAGTGAAATTCTACAATTATTTATTCAAGAAAGAATCACTCACATCATATTTGAATAACCAATAGAAATAAAACCCGATTAGCAAATCTTATTTTTTTATAAACTTGCAATACGAGGCGTGAAAGGTAAAAAATAGTCAATTGAACAAGGAACTGCTGGTGTAGCGAGGCGCGTTTATTTTGTAACTCCGCGTCGCTGTGCACCTACTAGCTATGGCTGAAATAAAACGATCAGTCCATCCGGTGTCGAATGGCTCCAAAAATGTTGTTACGTTTCGATACCCTGAAAATGTATGGCACTCTATTTCGTGAGTAACGGGAATTTGGTGAGAAAAAAATGACATGGAAGTTGAGTTAAGGTTTGATAACTTACTTCAACCTATTTAGGGTTATTATTTACTGTATTTCTGTTTTGTAACTACGTAACATTCATATGTTCATCCTCATTTATCTACTGAGGGTCATCCCTCAGGAGATAAATATCTTTCATTTGAGACCCCATTCATCGAAATCTATTATTGTTTGGCCTATAGTGTATACATACATGCACGCGAAAAACTTAACCCTCGCTGACGCAGTCGGGTAAAACTGTACTTAAACTATTTTTTATTAAAAATTTCGAACAATGTTTTGATCATTAATTGCTTTGAGTACTTTGAGTTAATTAACTATGTATTGCCTAAAACTTTAGTGTAGCCTTAATATAATATAATAGATAATAATACAAACATATTTTATGTATATATAACAATATGACAATACGTAGGTCCTCGCGTCCTTCAGGGAGTGGATGGAATGCTCTATGGACCGTCACTAATTTCATCCCTCATGGGCCGTGAAAGTGATTTTCCCTTCGAATTATCCACTAAGTTAATTTTTAACCTGATATTTTGAATCTGGCCGCTCGGACAAATTTAATAATGTTAGATTCTATCAATTTTCACATCTTTAAGCATCAACAAGGTTAGGCCACATTTTAGAAACTATTTATTTTTAGGGTTCCGTACACAAAGGGTAAAACGGGACCTTATTACCTTAAGTCTCCGCTGCCATCCATCCGTCCGTCTTTTACCAGGTTGTATATCACGAACCATGATAGTTAGACAGTTGAAATTTTCACAGATGATGTTATTTCTGTTGCCGCTATAACAACAAATACTAAAAACCAGAATAAAATCAATATTTAAGGGGCTCCTTTACAACAAAAGTTTTTTTTTGGCATTATGATAGATAAGGGTCCGGAACCCTTCGTGCGCGAGTGTGACTCGCATATGGCCGATTTCTTAAGTTTCTTTTACATCTTTATTAGTAAATATGATCCGTGTGGAATTAGCTTCGACTCTCCGCCATACGTCTATTGCCGGATGCCCCGGATACTAACCAACATACTTCACACCTATATGCCTAATAGTAAACAGAGGTGCCAGCAATATATACTCTGTCACTGATTTTGAAGGTCCTACGTAATAGGCCTCCTATTATGTAGGACCGCCAAAATTACTGACAATCCTATACCGGAAACTACCGACATTTGTTGAAATTGTACTAACTACAATTTCAATAGATGACACAGACAGACAGACATACATCACGCTTCTATCCCCGAAGCCGTAGGCAGAAGTGCTTTACACACCCACAACTAGCCAGACATTTTGTTGCTCCCACATAATAGTGTGCAAGCCTATTGCCGTCACCGGGCGCTATATATAGAAAATCAATAACTACTCTGTAATTCAAATAAAAATACCAGCAGTCAGGACAGATGTTACATACCACTTGCAGACATTAAACGTTTTTGTGGCCGTTCTCAGAAAGTTACACACTGACATTTATTATTGATAATCCATACACGAGAAGTAATTTCAAAGTCAACTAATGAAAAGTGCTAGGTGAAGCCTATTCAATTAATTATATACCTAGCGTTTCTTGACTTAATGAAGGACTGTTTGTTGTGTACTTATAAGTAGGTCAGTTGAAGTGTCAGCCTTGACTGTTGGGCGAAGAGAGAGAGGCGATCGATCATCAGTGCCGGAGAGGATTGCTTCATAACCTTTACCTACGAGTGATTGATCTTTTACAAAATGATACATCTTAGTTAACTTTCGTCAATATATACTTAAAGGGTATTGTAGTTGACTGTTACGTGCAACAATTACGTAATTATAGCATAAACGGTAATAATACCTCTCTATTATATTAAATAACTAGCTGTTGCCCACAGCTCCGCCTGCGTGTTACTTTAGATCTACATAACTTTTTTATTTATGAACCGATTGAAAACCAAACCTTTGAATAAACCACAACGCATTACTGAAAACCGCAAATTCAAATCAAAACTTCAAATCGGTTAAGCCGTTTCTGAGATTAGCGTGTTCAAACATTCGGACAAACAGACAAAAGTTCTAAAAACCATTGTTTTGGGTTTTATTGCGTTCATAAAGCCCCCCTACAACAGTTTCTCTATTATATCTTCTATATATTCTCTATTATACCATACAAATTCATCTTAAGATACGAAAATATGAAATATTATTTATTATCTTCGTCGTGTGTGATAGTCCATTGAATTGTATGGTGAGCGATATTGTATCTAAAGATAAAATATTATAGTATCTTAGCCGTGTGCAGCGCCCCTTAGTGAACTTCACTGCGGGTGACGTAACTTACGACAAACTTATTATTTGCGGTTGGTACAGTAATCGGATCGAACCGCAAATTTAAGTTTGTTTTTTATTGTATATACTTTTCCTGGATAAAAAGTACCCAGCGTGGTGCCCAGGATATTAAAGAATAATTATACCAAGTTTCATCGTAATCGAACCGGTAGTTATTGCGTGATGCCTGAACAAACAGACAGACAGACAAAAATTTTTTTAATCACATTTTTGGGTTCGGTGTCGGTCTAGTAACACCCCCTGCCATTAATTTTTTTGATATTTTCAATGTACAGATATTTCACTTCTACAGATTTATTAAAATATTAAAAGTTAATGAAAGTTCGTTGGATAAACTATGAGTAAAACAGACACAAAAAATCTTGTATTCGGGTAAATATTAAATTCATTTGAAACTGCACTTCGTTAACGAGTAGAGTTACGCAACAGTCCATCATATAATATCTACGTGAAAACAGTTAGCAGGAGTCCACCGATATCAATACTTATAGTTAAATGCCGCCGACGAAAGCTATTAGAATGTGACGAAAATAGTAGCGCGGTACGTATTAGTACGAGTGATCACTTTGCTAATGCCGTCAAATGTGACTGGTATTGACATTGAGTACTTCATTAATATCGTTGATTAAAACGACTTTGTTTAATGGTGACTTATTAGGTACTATATTGCTTACCGGATATAATTATGACATTAGTTATTCATACAGTATGACATTATCAGGAGATGGGATATTACGTATATGAAGATGTTTGAATTGATTACAGTATTTTGTTCCCGTATACAGGGTCCAGTAACGGTTATTACGCTTGCGTCCTCTTCGTGGGAATAAATAATGTGGATCTGTAATTAACCTTTGTTTACCCCCTCCGAGATGTAGGCGTAATTGTTTGTAAATCTATACTACTACTATAAAGCGGAAAGATTTGTATTGTACATTGTACTGTAAAAACTACTGTGCCGATTTCATAAATTCTTTCACCATTGGAAACCTACATTTACCTTTTTTTTTTGTTTTTTTAATTCCGCGGCCTAAGGCCGCGGCCGCTCTAACGTCCGTTGCCGGGCGTCTCTGGTTACAAGCAGAACGTATTTCCAGTGGCGCCCGGCGGACTTTGACCACCTCTGTGGTCTCTGCGGGGGTTAGGTCGGGATGAGAATCCCACGTCGTTGGGGTAGGGTTTTATCCCGCGTCAGTGAGTGAATCTGGTTGCGTGCTATGGGGCAAAGGCCCCGCAGCACGTAACCCTTCTAGCCTGCTACTGTAAGGACGGTGGGTGGCGATCCCGCCGTCCTCAGGCCCCGATCATGGAGGTCGATGGTCTTGGGCGTAGATGAGTCTGCGGCGCCCTCGCCGCTGACTACGGAACTCGGCGGGAAGGGTACGCTCCCGCTCCCTCTCGGCCGCCTCCTTCGCAAGCATGACTTGCTCGCAGAAGGACACGGCCGCGTTCCACCTACTCGCGCTGGAGACCATGGCTTGGAGCATGGTTTCCAGCGAGAGGATATCCACGCCTAGACCCACTACGAGGTTCCGGCGCTGACTCGCCCACGCTTAGCACTCCACCAACGTGTGGAGTGCGGTGTCATCGCCGGAAACCTCGCAGTGTTGACACCGGGGTGTGACCTCACGATGGATGCGAAACAGATAGCTACCGAAGCATCCATGCCCGGTAACGATCTGCGTCGCACGATACGTGAGGTAAGCTACATTCACCTTGAGTAACATAGGCTACTTTTTATCCCGGTAATGTGTTCCGGGAACCAGGAACGAGTAAACTAAATCACGCGGGCGGAGCTGCGGCGATCAGCTAGTGTAATATATAAAAGATGAGTGTTTAATAATCCTAGAGGTGGGTACATTATATCTATAGATCCACCCATACAATTTTACTCAAGCGCTATATAACATTAATCAGTTTAAAACGCAGAGTAGGTACTCGTAGTACCTATCACTGAGTAGATCTTAATGCAAATGTGCTTGAGAATGATTTATCACCAATCATTTGTAACTTAAGTCATCCATTTGTCTTCAACTTAAGCCTTTTAACATTTTTCTTCATTCATTTTGACTTTGTTCTCGATAGAAAAGATTTTTTCAGAGAGGTGAGCATTGAGTACTTACGATATTAAATAATCACCTTAAAAGAATTGAGGTAAATACAGTGGAACTAAGGTCTGGTTGCTTTGCCATAGTTTATAGAGAGAAAAGTATCGTCTCCCGCTTTACCTACTATAGAATTTAGCTGCTCTTTTTCCTCATGAATAATTTAGTCCGAATAGTATAGAGAGTATTATACTAAAGGTATAACCACTATTATAACGAATGTTTTGTTGAAAAAAAAAACTGTTTAAATAATTTTAAAAACAGACAAAAGAACTATCCATGTATTCTACTACATACTATGTAAATAGTATATAATTATCTTGAGTCTAAAACATTTTCTAAGTATTCTCAAAACACCATTCAAAATGAGAACAGAAATAAGCTTCCGTAGCAAAAGTAGGTTCATACAATTTTATACGTAACTCAATAGCTCTCTGCAAAAAAATTCAACAGGAAGGAAAAGTCAAACTTTTTAATCCAACTAATTGACCTTTTTTTAAGTCACCGCGCACCGGCTCGCCTATACACAGGGAGCAGAAACATTCAACTGGCAACACAAGTAGGTATATAATTCGAATGAAATAAAGTTTGTACGCCAGCTGGCTACCCCACAGAATATTTCTTGAATAACGGCCGTCAAATTCGGGCCTGTCCTATTAAAAGTTGCTAAGATTATGGACATTAGCTTCGAGGGAGAAATTCAAGTTTCTATAATATCTTGTGAGGGATATCTTCGCTCGTCTGGGCCTAAGGGTACGGAGTTCAAGAAATATGAATGTCAGTTTAATGTACCTACTACGTATGAAAATGGTAAAAGTAAAACTCGGGTCAAAGATGATGAGAACTTGATACTTTGATACGAAAGTTTTTACCGAATATAAATGAGTAAGAGGTTGTATGAACATATAGAGAGCCCAAGTCATTCTCGCGAGAAGGCAGAGCACCTGCTGACAGACGCTCGAGGCTCTGGCAACATAGCCGAAGTGCCCGGACACGGCTACAAACATGCCTCTGTTTGCCCCTTCAGAGATAGATACGTGTTTGTGTTAATTGACAGAGCGAGCGAAGTGTCTACATTTAGCAAGTTGATGCTATTATTTCATAATTCCTAAGATTTAGGGTGCTTTTCCACCAGAGATGTGCTATACTAAGTTGCTATGGATGCGTTTGCTATCCACTAAACATATTCATTTGCGCTCAAATATGGCGACAGTGCATCTTCATAGAACATGAAACAATTATGCTATGAAAATGCAACACCACAAAATAGCTGCTATATAATGTGGCATCAAGTACGGCCAGACTTCCTTACAGGAATCACCATTCAAAGTATTAGTGGTCACACCATCATTTAACTTTGTATAAATTGTTAGCTTACAGTTATTCCATTTAAGATCTGTAAAAGTGGAAGTGAGCTGTCAATAAAAAATCTTCTAATCTTATTCTCCACATTTAAGCAATGGAGTTTTTTGTATTTTTTATAACACTTCCAATTTCTCCTTGATTACTAAAAAATTTAGTTTCAAGCGTGTACTAAATTTCGCTAATAGAACTCTGTAAGGCAGTTGCCAAACAAACTTCATTCTGTACTAAAAACGTTAAGGGAATCCCAACTCAAGTAGAACGTTTTAATATTTGAAATGAGCTGTGTTTTTCTTCGAATTTATACACTCCCCCTGTACCTCCACATTATACAGCCTTTATAAAGGTTATGAGCCTTTTCTTTATATTCTTTTTAACTCGAATACTGCTGGCGAGAGTTTTATATGGCATAAACCCTTTTGAAGTGGATGTTTGTTTTATGTAAAAAAAGTCCACAAAATGGTTAGATTGATTGGAATTAATATTTTGTTTAGACCCTTCATCAATATAAATATTACGTTCTATAAACTATATAGACTACCTCGGTGGCACAATGGTACTATGTACGGACTGCCACACTCGAGGTCTCGGGTTCGATTCCCGGGTCTGGTGGATAATGTATAATTCTCTTTAGAATTTTACCCAAATAATTATCCCAGAGTCTGTAACTTGAGCCCGGTAAATGGCAATAGGCTCGCCGCCTCATGGGAACTAACATAGCTGGCGAGATGTGGGTGTGTTTGCACACCTCTGCCTACCCCTTCGGGGAAAAAGGCGTGATGCTATGCTATGCATGCTATAAACTATAATATTTACCTTAATAATAAAGTTTGTATCACAAAAAAAAGTCAATTGGATCTTATTTCTGCTATTTCGGATTAGGTATTTATTTATAAAGGAATAATAGATAACAACTGCAATTACGAGTGATTACTAGAAGTTGTCGCTAACGCCTTCAGGTTACTGTACGGTACTAGGCTAGGCGTATACGGTACCGGTCTAACTATAGAACTTCGATATCGTCCATGGGTTGTCGAGGTCAGATGGCAGTCGCTTCACGGAAAATATCGAAGTTCAGCCGAATCGCAGTTAGACAGGAAAGCCAACCCCAACTGAGTTGGGAAAAGGCTCGGTGAATGATGATGATCAACCTTGTACAGGTTGAATAAATAAATATTACGTCCAAATCTTGTATGGCATTCGAAAGTTAAAATCAGTTTGCTAGAGGTACCTACATCATAGTAAATAAATAGCACCAATACACTATTAAGCTAAATTTACATCTAAAAAAGAAATATACTTAGCTGCAAATACTATAAACAATCTAAAACGGTTCACTAACGTCCTACGAATAAAATAAATCAGTTCGTAAATAACACTGTTAACAATTTATACTCCCCGAAAACGGGGAATGGCCGTCGATGTTAGCAACACTTAAATAATTTCGGCTGGGCTATATAGTGCATAATTTATGGTGGACTACTGCCTTTATTTATTGCAAGTGGGAAAAAATCTTGTTGAGCCAAGTTTCTGATAATATATAATAGTTTTGTAACGTGTTTCGGGTTCACAATGATATAATGTTATAAGAGCATAAATTGCATTTAATACGTCAAGTTTGAGAACAGCATAATTATGTTAAGTGAGTCAAAATAAAGTAATTATATCATTGCCAGATTTCTACATTTAAGAAAAACTTATTGTATTTGGGTACACAGACAAACAAAAAGATAAAATATTTTTTAGAAGAAAATAAAGATCATATTATCAAGTATTACTCACATCAACACAACTGTTACAATAAATTACACTAATATGTCAATAAAGCGAGAATAATAATATTATAATATAAAAACTTAGTCAATAAGTTCAGTAATGTCCCGAACAAGTAGCTATTGTCCCCCAAACGCATCGAATTATGGCCATTAGTGATGGGGAAATTATAGTTTTAGTTATAGCAACACAGTATTCGCTCCGCGTTGTGAACTGTTCATTGTATAAGTTTTTATTACAAGGTCATGGGGGTCGTTGACAGTTACTACAGTTCACCATAAAATATATAAGATTTATTTAATGTAGAGATTGTTAGATAAAGATCTTTGAATGGTTTCTGTTAGTGTGTTTTTGACGGATTGTTATTTATTATTATTATATTTTTTTTTATATTTGGTTCGCCAAATTGACGCCGCCCGCCTGGTGGTAAGTCGTGACGACGTCTAGCGATTGTGGGCCACTCTCACAGCACACAATACTATAGAGAGACCTACTGATGTGCCTCTTCACGCTCCGCTTAAAGAACCCAGGGTTATATATGGGAGGAAACACGTGCACAGGCAGGGCGTTCCAGGCCACTATCGTTCCGCAGAGAAACGAACGTTTAAAACGTTCGGTTCTCGCGAACATGCTATCCACTGTGTGGGAGTGGCATCTCTACCCGGCACGCGTTGCTCGGGATAGGAAGGATTATACAGCCAGTGAATGTGGAACGATGCTTATTTTGAGTATAAATATGTCTACTTGTATTTTTGTAGTAAGTGCATAGGCTCTACAGTGGATTTAGAAAATCAAACAACACGACGCGTGCCACTGCTATCTGTAAATAAATTCGTACCTTTAGGTTCTGGTTTAAACGCGAGAACTCAATGGCAGAGTACTAAGGACCACTTCTGCTCCATCTATGGGGTATAACTAATGGTAAAGATAATTTCAAGTTGTAATGTTAACCTATAAGACTAATATTTTTTTTTTTGAGCGAAGCTCAATCTTAGACGACTCATGTATTTCGTTTGTCCGCATACTCCTCCTAAACGCCTGAACCGTTCTCCTTCACACTTACCACAGTGATAACGTGTGGCGTGAGGGTGGTTTAGAACTAAAAAAAAGGTTGAACATAAAAAAATAAATCGTTGTCGTTCGAAAATTTAACACTTCGCTCAGTTTTTTGCAACAGCAGCATGCATTGACCTACCTAGTAAGATTTCTAGCACATATTCCTGTTAACATTGTGTTCATATCAGTAGTGTGGTCGTACCGAGTCCCGCGCGCGCGCGGTCCGCTTTTATGTCCGTTGCCGAGTGTCTCTGGTACGCACCAGAATGTGGTCACCCCTTAATAGCTACGGATGTTACAACAGAGAGGATTGATTCCTTATTCTATTACTTTTTCATTTCTAAATTTAGGTTAATTACAATCGTACCTATATTAATGTACTGTTTCAAAACTCATTACGCGATACATGATACTCGTAATATATTATATTGAAATTGAACGTACTCAATGTTTGTAGAGGATGAATAAATATGAATTTCCAATTTTAATGAGTTCGAGCACAAATATGGGCTTGGTGCGAGAAGGTAGTAATTAGTGTCCGATTAACTAGCAGGTGAAAGTTGGACGCTAACTAACGATTGTTACATCGGACTAATAATACAACGAGTACGTTAACAATTAATAGGGTGACCAGGATACCGAGGAAATACCCACATGTTGAGAGCTTTTTTTTTGTTATTGGAATATTACTACTCTCTTATTATAATGAAAAAAAAAACACTCGCATTCTTCCAGCTTAACATTTGAAAAAACCGCATGAAAGTTCGTTCATAAGGGTTTTAGTTCTGTACTAGTTTTTGAAAGAAAAACATTGACAGACTGTGTCGACAAATCAATCAATAACTTCAATATTATTCTAAACATACTACAAATAATTTGATAACTAGTACCTACCTATAAATTTTTCTGATACTAGCAGACAAAAATTTTTAACATTAATATTATATACGTACTAAAACCAAACCCAATAAAAATATTTCAACAAGGAAACATTATGTGGTATTTTCTAACAAATTAGTTCACCCCATAACTGCATAATTACATTACAACATGATTTGGCACTTGTCTGATACTTTACGTTAAACAAAGCACAGAAACAAAGTTATTCAAAACTTAATGGCGCCTAAAACATGCGTGACAAGGAAATATTTTGAAGCATGGTCACCCTAACGCTGAGTCATACCAAGCTCAGCAACTTGCAAATGTTACTCAATTTTTACTCAGTAGTAATTGGGGTTGCTAAGTCAGTTGGTAATTACAAGCCGAAAGTGAAGTATGATGGATATGGTAGGTACTTCTGTGTATATTATGCTTATTTACGTGACGGGTGAAACAAAAAGTAAAGTTACAGTACACTAAAGTTAAAATGAATAAAAAACCGGCAAAGTGTGTGTCAGCCCACGCATAAAACCCGTTCCGTAGCCACCCGTAATAGACCCTATAACTCTTGAACTAAAACTTCAGATTTTTCCAGCCAGGCTGTAGGCGGTTTAGCTTTTATTGCCCTTCCAATAAATGGCACTCCGTTTGACGAAAAATGTGTTTTAAAGTTGGACGTCTCGCAAACGGATAATTCAATTAACAAAATCGTTACAGCAACCTCCCATTATTTTTGTAGGACGTACAGGTGGATGGACATGACAAAACTATACGGATTTCGAAACTTGAACTACGGAACCCTAAAAAGGAACTTGCAAGTGTTGTTTAAGTTTATTACGAGTATAAAACAAAGTCGCCCTTTCTGTATTTATGTGTAGATCTTTAAAACTACGCAACGGATTTTGATGCAGTTTTCACTAATGGATAAAGTGGTTCTTGAGCAAGATTAATTAATTAATAATTTATTAATATAATTTGTCAAGCGGGCGTATTATATAATAATGCCAACATCTTCTGGCTATAGAGGGTTATAAAGGTGAAATTGCATTACAAATCAACTTTTCACCAGTAACTTGGTTGGCCCAATGTAATAGGGTATTAAATTAATGCAGTAACCGGTCGCACTAAAATCTTAAACTCAATTCATTCGGTTACCAGTGACGGTGATGGTAACAAAGATACCATTTTGAACTTGTAAATAAAGTACCTACTTGAGATATCAAAATCTATGCATCTGCCGCCGCTCACTTCTCTTTACAATATTCAATTTCTAGAAAACCGAATCTTCCCGCCGAAGACCCAGCATTGATCAGTAATGGCAACAAAATTAAATAACACTCAAATGTGACGTCTAAATACAAGATGGCGTCGGTATTTTGTAAAAGTGTCTCTTTACAGAGTCACAATTCTAAACTTCAGTGACGTTGATAAACTGTTTTCTTAGCTTTTAGCTGTATTTTAGTCTAGAAATTTACAATGAATTTATACTGTAAGTAAGTATAGATTAGACACTGGCTATAATTTATTTACAAGACGTTCACACAACAACCTTAAGATAAATGAGCTAAAGCAAAATAACAGCATAATGAATACTTATTCAACACTTAGTTAAACCTCTCCTTTATAAATCTACGCCACACACAAGTACTTATAGATACTATAAATGCTATCAACATAAATTTATTTGTCATTGCAATACAAATATTAGTAATTAATACTCTTCAAAGTCTAGAATAATTTGGTATAAATCTAGTATAAATCCAATAAATAGTTCTGATTACAAAGCAGCCCAGTGCAGACACTTTAACAAGATAATTTATTTACAATAAGAATTACAATATACATAATTATATACTAAAAATATTTACATTGCAAAATATCGTTTAAAAAATCCTCCACGTCATTGCCGACTGGGAAAGTTCCCAGAATGCTGGCTGTGTTGCCACGTTGGATGGTGATACTTATTCTTTAGGCTAGAAAATAGCCAGCCTTCTGGTCCTGAGAAGCATCGATTAGACGTTTAGCAATGTCTCTATAAAGGCAGCGAGCTCTCGGGTCCCATGACCCCAGTGTCTCAACCCCAAACAAAACAAAACAAAAAGGTTAGCATTTTTACGCCGTTTGAGGCCTTCAGCCGTTATGTTATAATGTTCAACTATTATTGATATAATTATTTGTTCAAAGAAATACAATTGAAATTAATTAAATACTTACAGTGTCTATACTACAATTATATCTAAATTCTAACAGTCGTCAAAGAACTCCTCCGCGTAGTAGCCAACTTGCAATGTTCAATTCAATTCAATACAATTCAATACTTTATCGTGGTACACAACATGGAGAACATACAAAAAGGAGATATCACTTAAGAAGAGTACAAATGGCGGCCTTATCACTAAAAGCGACTATCTTTCAGACAACCTTTGGATGGATAGCGAGTTAAAGAAATTATAAAGGGTAGTATACAACTATCAGTCTAAGGAGAAAGAAGAATAAAGCTATGTTCCCAGAAGGCTGGCTTTTTTTTGCAAAATACTAACCAGCCTTTTGGTTTTGAGAAGAATCGATCATGATTTTTTTTATCTTGTAACAGGGTCGAAACGTCTCGTCGGGTAATAAAGAGGTATGTATATATCTCAATAATTGCGTAAAAGACCCATTTGTCTTAAGTTTATAAAGTCGATCATGAGTTTAGATCATGTTTTTGAATAGGCAGCGAACACTCAGACCCCAAGGTCACAACGCCTCTAACTCATACGGCTTGCAAAATTCCTATTCAAGCTAAAACAGTGATAATTAATTGATAAACCAATTTAAACAAACGCTTTGACATTTAACGTCTCCTGGGGAAAACAAAATAGTAAATAAAACCGGTTCAGAATAACAACTTGTATCCTTTATCTACAGCCGGAGGCGTGCGTTCTCAGCGGTGACGTCATTCCCAAGCCTCTAATATAAAACTATTTAGCTAGTTTATTGGCTATAAAGATAGCTCTTATTTATGGCTCGAGATAAGGCGAGGTGTTGATTAAAAGTGGCCTGTGTTCGGTAAGGTAATGGTTAGATATAATGTTAAGATATTATTTATATATACCTACATTTCTTACTAAAATTACTGGCTGCTGTAGTGCTTTGAACAAGTAATGAAATAAATCACACTATATCCTCGAAGGGGTAGGCAGAGGTGCATTACACATCCACAATAATGGGTTATGTCCAAAATAGCCGAATGAATTTATTAAAAAGTAGCAGAATTATTGTAATTTTAAAAACAAAATTGAAACCCGTTGCCTTGGGATGAAATGTTGACAGACAGTAGAAAGACACGCACAGGAGAAATATAATATTAAGATATTCATCATCTATCTTTTATATAAAAAATAATAAGTTCTTTGAAAGTTCAGTTTTGAAAATTAATTAATAAAACATAAGTTGCAATATTAATTTCCCTGCCGGTAAACTAAAGACTCGTTCGAGAGCAACTCGGTGCTTTTTAAAGAAGCACAACTTCCATATATTTCAATTTAAACTTAATGCTGTTCAAACTCATAGTTACTTAAAGTCAGACTATTTATTGTGGTTTATGAAGCACTATTTGAAGATGCAATTTGGTATATGTTCTACAGTCTCGTGGCTTGAACATTTTAAATCATCGCAGAGCATAGAACATAAAGTATAAAGCATAAGATAAATAAAACTGAAGTGTCTTTTTGACCAATACCTCAAAAGGAGAGGTTCTCAATTAGTCTATATTATTATTATTATTATATTATATTATATATTAATGCACTAGCAGATCATTGATCTGATGCGTGCATATCACTGCACTTGTGTTTTTTGGTATTATGTTTTTAAGTGTAAATCAAGTCTATTTTTGAAACTGTTCACTGTTTGTGCACTAATTACAGTCTCAGGTAAACTGTTCCACATAGTCACTACGCGATTTGGCAAAAAGTGTCTTCTAGGGTTGCTAACAGAAGAAGACCTATTGAGCTTCAATGAGTGGCCTCTCAAATGGGTATTTCAATTTAAGCTGTAGATGTTTCCAATGTCCTTAACATTATAGTGCCCGGTTAATAGTTTGTATGTCTCTATCAGGTCACCCCTCTGTCTTCGTTGTTCCAATGTGGTCAAGTTGAGTTCAGTAAGACGATTTTCATATGTGTTATGCTTCAGTGAAATGACCATTTTTGTAGCTCTACGTTGTACCCCTTCGAGTATTAGTATGTCTTTCTTGAAATAAGGGTTCCATATCTGAAACGCATATTCCAAAAGTGGGCGAATATATGTCTTGTAGATTTTCAGAAACAAGTCCTTAGTGAGGGTGTTAAATGCTTTTCGTATAACATACAACATGGAGTTAGCCCTCTTCACTATATTCGTTATATGTACATCCCATTTAAGATTGCAAGTGATAGTCACCCCTAAATCCTTTTGGGTACTCACGGGTTGTACTGCTGCTGAACCAATCGTATATTGTTTCTTAGGATTGTTATTGCCCATGTGCAAGACAGTACACTTTGCTGCATTCAATGGGATGAGCCAGTCTTGTGTCCATTGGACAATACGGTCCAAATCATGTTGTATCTCATTGTGACTAATGAGAGGGTTTCCCATAATTTTGGTGTCATCAGCGAATATTGATAAGTTTGATGTGATAGCACTTTTTAGATCACTAATAAATATCCCAAACAATATAGGTCCAATTACCGATCCCTGTGGCACCCCGCTGTATACATTGTGAGCCTCAGATAATGTATCTCCCACCCTAACTTTAAACTTTCTGTCAAAGAAGAATCAAAGAATCAATTTCATTTATTCAGTTTAGGCACATAAAGAGCACATATGAATGTCAAAATTTTACAATTTTGTCAAGTAATATTATAAAAATACTAAATTAAGTAAGTACATAAATAACCATTAGAAAATGATTCTTTCGCTGGTTCGGTAATTTGGTTCTCCTGAGAAGAGACCAGCAAGAAACTCAGGTAGATTATCCATTTTCTTTTTTAATATTGTTTTGTTTACATTGTTACAATTAGTTTCTATTGTATTATACGAGTGGCCAACAACAGAAGATTAGGGTGACCATGCATTTTTATCATTAAGATATTCGTCTACATTATAGTAGCCTTTCATCATCAAACATTTTTTAACTACTATTTTAAACTTATTAAGAGGCATGTCAACCAAATCCTGAGGAATTTTATTATAAATTTTTATACATTTGCCAACAAACGAATTACCAACTTTATGAAGTCTAATTTTTGTCATTGCCAATTTATTTTTATTTCTTGTATTAAAATTATGGTTATCGGAATTTTTTTTGAATAGATCTATGTTCTTCCGTACATATAAGATGTTGTCGTAAACATATTGAGAAGCAACTGTTAAAATATTAATTTCTTTAAATAATTCTTTCAGCGAGTCACGGGGTCCGAGTCTATAGATTGCTCGTATAGCTCGTTTCTGTAATATGAATATTGTCTCAATATCGGCAGCTGAGCCCCACAGCAGCAGACCATATGACATAACGCTATGAAAGTAGCTAAAATAAACTAATCGTGCCGTTTTTTCGTCAGTCAGAGACCTTATCTTTCTAACCGCATAGGCAGCTGAGCTAAGTCTTCCTGCCAAGGCTGTGATATGAAGACCCCATTGTAGTTTACTATCTAGAGTTATCCCAAGAAAAACTGTGGTATTGACTATTTGAACTAATTCATTATTCATAGTAATATGAGTATCCACCTGTCTAACATTGGGCATAGTAAATTTTACACATTTTGTTTTCTTCGCATTGAGCAGCAAGTTGTTACTTGTGAACCAATGCAATATTTCCGAAAGGGTATTATTTACATCGTCAAGTGCTACTTTTTGTCTATCACTTTTAAAAATTAATGATGTGTCATCAGCAAATAATACTATCTCACAAAGATTTTTAGTGAAATAAGGAAGATCGTTTACGTATATTAAGAATAAAAGGGGTCCTAATATAGAGCCCTGGGGTACTCCCATGACTAATGAGGCGCCAGAAGAGTCGGTGCCATTAATGTTTACTTTTTGTACTCTACCAGTGAGGTAAGACTCGAGTAAGCCAAGTGAGCTGTTCGAAACACCATAATAACCTAATTTTAGTAGCAAAGTCCCATGATCAACACAATCAAAAGCTTTTGATAGATCACAAAATATACCAATAGCATCCTGCTTTTCCTCCCAAGCATCAAATATATGTTTCACAAGTGCAACTCCTGCATCCGTTGTGTTCCTGCCTTTAGTGAAACCAAACTGTTTGTTATGAAGTAACTTATTGTCTGTAAAATGTGAAAGCAATTGATTAAATATTATTTTTTCAAAAATTTTACTGAGGGATGGGAGTATGGAAATAGGTCGAAAATTTGAAGGATCACTTTTGTCTCCTGCTTTAAATAAAGGATTGATTTTACTGTACTTCATAAGATGAGGAAACTGATTTTCATCTATACATTTATTGAATATGAATGCAAGGTGAGGTGCTATAGCGGGCACTATTGATTTTATTATATTAGTTGAAATGCCCCAAAGATCCTCGGTATTTTTTATATTTAGTTGTTTAAAAGTTTTAAGTATAGTGACAGAGTCAATATACTGAAAATCAAAGTTAATTCTACATTTATCAACACTAGATTTAAGAAGAGAATTGGCTACGTTTTTTGACGAATTTAACTTATTTGTAGTGGTGATTGGAACATTTGTGAAGAAAGATTCAAATGCATTGGCCACTTCAGAATCAGTTTTAATATGTTTATCATCTATTTTTAACTCGAAGGATCGATCACGTGACTTTGCTTTACAAGTTTCTTTGTTAATAACATTCCATATTGCCTTCGTTTTATTATCAGATTTTTCAATTTTAGCCCGTATATAATTAGATTTAGCTGTTGAACATACTTTTTTGAATAGTTTGGAGTACTTTTTAATCTGTTCAATTACTTGTGGCTCATTAGTAGATGCCTTTGTCTCGTATAATTCATATAATTTCCTTCTACTTTTATAGATTCCAGGCGTAGCCCAATCACTAAATTTTATTTTAAATTGATTTACATTTATTGTTTTTTTAGTGAAAATGTTATCACATTCGTATTTGATTACTCCGAACAAATCTCCGTAATGATCATTCGGGTGTTTATCATTATTCAACTCCAAAAGAGGTACTTTAATCTTAATGTTTTCTTTAAATTTTTCTAATCTATAAGTTGTGATTGGTCTACAAACAATATTTTTTGATAATGGAACATGTTGGAACTTAAATCTAGCTAACTGACCTGCATGATCTGAATTTACAAAATGTATTATAGATTTCTCATCTACATCGCTGTTAGAAAAAATATTATCTAAGCAGGTAGCTGATGTGGCTGTGGTGCGTGTTGGTTCACAAAAAAGAGTTCATGTTTTTTTAACCAGTGTTCAGTTAAACAAAGTACATGGATACGTTTTTCATTTAAAAATAATTCTAGTTCTAACTCTTTGCCAGAAAAGCCTTCAATATTTTGATGAATTATATTCATGAACATAGACTTTTCCTTTGTCCTTAAATTTAATTTGCTAGGGATTTCCTCTATTGTCCTACAACTAAGTTTAAATTATTGTCACCCTTTTCAGGAACAGATTCCAAGGTCACAAGACAAACATTGTCACTTTTCTGCTCAATAAAAGCAGATTGTTTAGCCAAGTTTTTGGCTGAATAACTAATAAAATATGATAGCGAAGATGCTATCTGTCTCCTAAAATATCTATTCAAATAGAATTTATCTTCCGTCAATAACAATTTATTTTCTAAATACATGTTAATGTCAATCAGATGGAATTTATTTGGATTATGAAATGTCAATGTATGTATTGTTTGATTTAGCTTATATCTAAGATTGTTTTCGGCCTGTGACAAGCCACGGCTATAAGGAAGTGTGAATAAAATAATGTTTTTAACATCTAATAAGCTCAGTAATTCTAAACAGTTTACAATTGCATTTCTGTCTGCATTTCCCCTATCTCCCACCAAAATTAAAAGTGTACAGTTGCTGTTTAAATTACAATTTTTAATTTTTTTTATAATGTTACAGTAAGTTAATCCCGGCATACAATAGTTAGTAACATTTTGTTCTAAATATGAACTAAGTAACTGGCCCATTGATTTCCCTAATTCATCACAAAACATCACTATTTCAGATTTAATCATATTTCGTTTGGTGAAGGAACTACTGGGTTTCTTGTTTGACTCAAGTGAAGGGCTTATGTTTGAAGTCAGCGAGGACTTACAGACCGGCTCAGGACTAATTAAATGGTTGTTTGATGTCAATGTGGAATTTGGACTCATAAGCTTCTTCATGGCCAGAATGTATTCCTGATACTCACTTTTAACATTACAATACCTGTCAGTCATTATGTCTAGTGAATTTTTTAAATTATTAATTTCTGATTCTAACTTTAAAATATTGTTATTATGATCAGAGATATTATTTTCAATTAATAATGAATACATGTCAAGTTCATCGCCTAGTTGCCTTCTCTCATTAATTTACTTGACTTTTTTGTACATACTTTTTTGTCTTTTAATAAGTTTTTGTGTTTTTCTTATGTATTTATTAATTTTCACATATTTCTTAATTTTGTTTCTACTGCACTCAACTATGCCCATCTTGTGATTGGAACAATGAGCTGTTAAGGTATCATCCTTTGTTAAATCTATAGTAATAGTGGGTTCTAAGCTGGGTTCAGTAGCAACAAGGCTGGGCACACTACCAACTAACTCCTCAAACAAGTTATGGGTATGGGATACTATGGTGTCACGTTTCTCAGCCTCAAGGTGGGAAATGAGGTGGTGGGCTTCGTGCAGTTCCTGTTCCAAGACTGACATGCGCTTGAGACCCTGTTCATACTCGTCACTACACTCTCTGAACCCAGTCACAATATTTTGTAATCTGTCCCGCTCATCTAACACTAACCTATTCTCTGTGTGCATCTCAGCCATCTGCTTTTTTATGAAGTCGTATTTATTTAGGCTATCTAATAGTTCCTTTTAATTTTCATCTCTTTCCCTATGCAACTGTTTAATCAACGTTTTGGATACCTCTAATTCCTTCAATGTCAGGTCAAGTTTTCTCAAGATATCTTCTTGTTTAGCCTCATCACGGCGAGCAGAATACATGCTACGTGTGACTGGCAGGAAGTCTGAAATCCACTTGAGAAGTTGTCCACGAATTCCATAGTGTTCAAGTTTTGCTATTAGCCTTTTAATGGGGACTCGATCAAAAGCCTTCTCATAATCTAGGTATATAGTATCCATAGGTTGATGGTTATTCCAGTTGCATGTCCACTTGTCAAGACACATGAGTAGATTTGTGACAGTGGATCTTTTAGGAACAAATCCGTGTTGTTCTTCTATAATGATATTCTCTGTATTAATAAATCGCCTTAGTTCCATTGCAATCATTTTTTCCATAGTCTTGCAGACTATACTTGTGAGACTAATAGGACGATAGTTAGCTGGGAGACATTTATCACCTTTTTTATATATAGGTGCCACGTGAGCCTCTTTCCACTGCTGAGGCAGTTTTCCTGTTTCAAGAGACAAGTTCATTATGTGCGCTAACCAATGACAGAGTACCGTGCTGCATTTTTTCAACCATATACATGGCAGAGAGTCCGGCCCCATTGATGTTGTGTCATGGAATGTCTTCAGGGTTTTTTTTTTTGGAAATTAGAAAAGTTTCAATGGCTCTATCAATCAATCCGCGGCATCTGAATAGGAGGAATTGGCAAACTTGGCGGCTCCACAGACTTCTCAAACTGTTTGGCGAATATACTAGCTACTTTGGTGGGGTCATTTGTTATATTCATGTCATCATCTTTGAGAGATGGTGGTATAGATACCGTTGAAGAGAGTTGTTGCCGTATGTACGAATAAAATGACTTTGGCCCACTATACACAATTCCTCTTTCAAATTCCATTCTTAACTTTTTAACTAATGTAACAATAGTATTATTTTGTCTCCGATAAACTTTGTATGACTCATCAGATCTTTCTTTCAAATATACTTTCCACAAGCGCTTCTTGGTATCTTTCATGTCTAAAACATGCTGATTAATCCATGGTTTATTTATGTTTCGATTGAAGCGTCTTGTAGTGAATGGTACATGGAGATCAATATCAGTATCCATTGTTTTCATAAAACTCCTCCAGGCTTGATCAGCATCAGTATAGTCACCCATGATGTTACTTGTTAAAAGTGTCTCAGTCATATCTTCGTAGTTAGCTCTAAAAAAGTTGCGTCTCGGTGAGCCTCTGCGCAGACTGGCAGCCAGTCGAACTTGTATTTGCACTGTAGCTAGAAGTACTACATGATCACTCTTCCCTATATTTGGGTGGTACTCCACTTTCGTACATAGATTATCCTCGTTACAAAGAATCAAATCTAATAATGATTCCTCATTATTTCGTTTCCTTGTTATTTTAGAAACCAGTTGTGTTAGATTACTATTAACATACATATCCACAAATTCACCATGCAGTCTGTTGTAGTGAGTGGTATCCACATCATTCAGTGGCCACTTGAGGTCTGGAAGATTAAAATCCCCCATAATAATCAAGGGAGTTGTTCCCTCGGTTGCTTCCCTGATAGTTCTGAACAGAAGTTGGTCAGTGTTCTCAAATGAGTAGTGTGCCGGTCTATACACTCCAGCTAAAATTATTTCAAAATTACCACACTTTAATTTCAACCAGAGAGCTTCAACCTCCGCAAATCTATTAAGGGTAGGGTGAATACATGCTTGTATAGGTAAATCACAGATGTTATGTGATACATAAATAGCGACTCCACCCCATCCCGTTCCCTTCAATCTGTCATGTCTAAAAAGTGAATAGCCACTGAAATCCACTAAGCTGTTGGGAATAGCTGGTTTTAGATGTGTATCTGCAATGATGATGCACGTTGGTTTCAATTTGTTGACCTCAGCGATAAGCAAGTCTCGTTTAACGATGCCAGGTTCGTATAGAAAAAGGTAAATTCAACAATAGGATTGTTGAATGCTACTGGTTTTTTGTACTGATAATTGTAGGGCTGCCACTTACATACTTGATGGTGAGATCAGCCTAACCAGCATCAGTCCGACGATTTAGTTCCACTCGCAAATTCTTCAAATACTCGCGTTGGTACGGTGTTAAATCATTTTTTGCATTGATGTTTGAGGGTAATTTATTTTTATTTTTTAAAACATTGATTGCTGATTTTTTATTTTTAAAAACTATCTTAAGTGGTCGAGGTGAGTTTCCTTGAGTGCGCTTCCCAAGACGGATCACGGCAACAGGAACTTCGGTTTCCACAATGTTCGAAAATGCCTGCTGAACTTGGGTTTTATCGTGATTCATACGTACCTCCTTATCCCGAGAATCATCACCAGTCTGAAGCTGACATTCAGTTAAACCAAACATGATAACATTAACGTTACGTTTTTTTCTCTCTGACAGTTCAGCGAGAATGCTTTCCATGTCAGTACTCCCGCTCTGCTTGGATTTGAGATTATCAACTTCAATTTTTAGTTGTGTAACCAGATTCCTTAATGCTGGCAGTTGACGCACCCGTAGCTCACAATCAGTACACAAGTACTTCAATGTAGGTGACTGTAGCACCACCACTCTTATCTCCGTTGCTAGCAACCCACTACACTTGACACATATCTGCCTTTCGCAACCATGACATTTAATTTTCGGGTTCTTTTCGTCGATACGTACGAGTTTTTCACATTTAAAACACATAGCCATTTTTGTTAGGTAGGTACTGACAAGATTAACTTTAAGATTTTACACCAAATCGCGGAAGTTATTGTAAGATAACACCTTCACTTTTGTATCAGCACTATATATATTCGAAAATACAATATTCACTAAAAAACAATAAAGAAAAGTAATATTTATCAAAAAACTTTCAACAGATCAAAGAAAACACAAGTGCACTTTTTGAGTGAGGGTAGACGAAAAAAACGAAAAAAGACTGTATGTATATTAATTGAAAGCTACTATTTCCCAAGTGTTCCCATTTTAATTTGATCGCATTCAATGTTTCTTTCGGAGTTTGGGTGTTTTCTATGTATATTATGTATGTATTTAGAAATTTATAAGTATGTTTATCAGTTGTCTTAGACCCCATAGCACAAGGTTATAGCTTAGTTTGGGCTAGATGACGTTGTGTAGGAATGTCCAAAATATTTATTATTATTTATTTATTTATTCCAACAATTATTTAGGCTCATTCCGTTACTTTGACGTCAGTTTTTATGTTAATGTTTGACGTGGTTTGTAATTCTAATTGAACAACTTTCCCCTAACGGCACATCAAAATATCTACTTAAAATCCATGAATCAAATACTCTTTGTTGTACACAATAAGGTAATATTGTTATTGTTGTTATCTTGTATTTTTTCACATTTCAACACAAATGTAATTAATACAATTGGGTAAGATGTTGGATTTTTATATAATTGCACTTATTTCGCTAGATAGAAGACATTATAAACGTCGACATATGTTTCACCTACTCACGAGGCATTATCAAGACTGTCTCAAAGAGAACAGCCTGTTCACTTTGAGTTTATAATATCTTCTATTTAGCGAAATTAGTGCAATTATATAAAAAATCAATATCTTACCCCATTGTTTTATCATGGACTTTCGCCAGGTAACGTCTGATTCCATTCAATACAAATGTAATTATTTGTTAAGAAATAAATGTCTTATGTCTTATACAAAGGAGACATCATTTGAAGACAGTACCAAAGCAACTTTGAAATTATATATTAAAATTGTTTGTCTGTCTGTCTGTTCCAGCTAATCTCTAGAACTGCTGAGCCGATTTTAAACGAGACTTTTACTGAAAGACAGCTGATGTAATAAGTAGTAATTTTGGCTTCTTTGGTAAATAAACAACTATTCTACACGGACAAAGCCGTAGCATAAGCTGGTAAAATATATAATAATAATATAGAAGCCCTCTATATAAAAATGTGCCCGGTGACGGCAATAGACTTGCCCCCTATTACGTGGAACTAAAAATACTGGCAAATCGTGGGTGTGTAATGCAACTCTGCCTACCCCTTCGGGGATATAGGCGTGATATGTATGTGTGTCCATATAATAATGTGCAGTAGGCACTCGTATTATAACATACTATTTATTTAACTAATGTGCAATATTGTTTGTATAAATAATATATGTTGACTCAACAACGTCAGCCTTTAATAACGAGGAAAGATCAAATAAAACACGACGTTTACGTGGCAGCCCTACGTTGGTAGCGCGTAGAGCTTCTACGAACTAGCTACGAGGCTACGGAGCTACGACGTAGGCGCTGAGTTACAATGTTGGTTGATTTCAGAAGTTATTACATCCTTGGTTTACGACCGTAGAATGTAATGGTACATGGTTTATATTAATTTGTTGAACATTTTACTTGATTCGTACTGAGTGCAAATAAATTATGTACGAAACCTTACATACAATATTGTATGAATTGCACACTTGCTTGAAGGCTTTGAATTCCGAAAGTTCAAAGTATTATAACTGACAGCCAATCGAAACGTAGGAACAGTTCCGGTAATGTTAACTAGCTGACGACTAAGGCGTCACTTGCGTTAATACAGTTAGTTCAAATTTTTAATAGTTCCTCCTATTGGGAGAAAAGTATTTCACGATCTCAAACTGTTTTCATTCTGAATTTTTTAAATATAGTACAGCCATTTTTATTAAGTTCATGATCTACATTTATACAAAATTTGTAGAGATATTGATTAGATATTTGGAACATATACTTGGTAAATGTGACATTTGTGGCACTTTATAGCCCAAAAGTAAAATTAATGCCTTACGTGATCTTAGTCTCACATTTGGCCCATAAAAGTAGATAGCAAAAATGCAATGTAGAGCATTTCTCAAAAGTACACTTTCGTGTCCCGTAGCCTCATATAAAAATTCATTAGAGCCATTAGGAGTTCTCTACAAAGAATAAAATTCAAAAGCCTAATAAAATCATGCATCTCTACATAAAGTATCCAAACGACTCTATATGAGTCTATATAAAGTTAATATCCTTTGCGTCTCGGGAGCAAAGTGAATGCAATAATCGTCACCATGGTAACCTTTGATAGAGCCGACTGACTCTACCAACTATACCAATAATGTATACGGCAGAGATTGATGCTACAAATATTATTCATAGGGTAACTTTGTTATTTATATGCAAGGGACAAAACTCTACGTAGAGTTGAAACATATTTTAGATATTCTCATAAATAACGGAGTTTTTCTTTTACTATAGTACAAGTTGGACTTACATCATCTAGAAGCTAATATCTTGGTACTGGTAGCAGTGACATGTTTGTGAATTGTTTTCACTAGTTCACTCTATATTTGCTGACGGTACCTTGTAGGTTTAGAGAAGCGATACTCGACACTGTGCCCTGTACAAACCCGTGTGACCACCGTGGTGTATGTCGGCGGTACTTCCGCACCAGTGGCCATCAAATGGGCTGAGATGATGATGACGAAGACCTTGTATTATTATAGGGCAAGGATACACCGTGAAAGTACCACCGTTTACAAATAGTAGATTATACAACAAGTGAAAAAAAAAAGAAAATTTAATTCGAGTTACGAAGTTGGATCCTGAGAGTAGAGAAGGATTCTAGAATAGATTCTAATGTAGAATTCTGAGCGGAGCGAGGGATACAAGGAACGAGTAGTCTACTCTACTTTATACCATTGACTGCGAGAAAATAAGGTAAAGGTTTCCAACACCTACATTGTCTGATGGGTAATTGCTGCTTTCGAACGAAATGATTCCGGAGTAAGCGACTCATTTTCATCACTGGAAGAACTCATTTTATTAGTTATTTTAAATTTTCCAATGAAACACTACGATCTAAAATTGGCGGGTTGTGTTTGTTTTTTATACCATTGCCCCTTTTGTTTTTTTTTGCCAATGGAATGACTTCATTCAGCCTGCCAGTAGTTACGTTCAGTTTTCTTTCTTTTTTTGTAGTATACTTAATTCGTCTATTGAAGCTCGTTCCAAATTCAAATGTCATTATTCACTTGTGAGTAATTGAGCGTTTTATTCACTGTTATCGATGAATAAAGTTCACTTTTTCGAGGGGCAATGGTACGAGTATAAAAAATATTTTGGACTCAGTTTCGATAACAGATCCGACTGGAAGTATTACTTTGAAAATAAAACACATTGTTTTTAATAAAATTCTTATTTATTTAAAATTATTATATTCTTAAAATTTATGTAGTTTCTTTTCGTCCATTGCCGAGCGCATCTGGATAGCACTAGGAAGATTTTTTATGGCAGTGTGCTACCACGAGTACTCGTACGAGACTGCCTACATTTTTTACAAACAAATAATCAATTCTTTTCTCTTTTTAAAGTATACAAGTAAATTAATTATATTTATATAGGTACCATTGAAATCACAGGTATCAGCTTAGCAATGACGTCAGTAAGGGCGACGTCACAGTACGTGACCGGGATGTGAAGGTTTTGTGTGGCGATAATAAAAGTGAATGTCCTCCCAACACAAGTTTGTTACACGTTTTATTGGATTTGTTCACTTTTTATATCTGATAAATAGATAAAAAAGTTGATGTACCCAATCGGTCTAAACGGACCCGGACGGCCATTATTTATAATTTGAGTAAATAACCCTCGCTTCACCCGCATGACTTAGTTGAAAGGTTCCCAATTCCCGTGGAAACACAATCCCGGGACACAAAGTAGTTTATATTATACCCTAACCTTTATAGCTCAGCTTAATTTTATTTATCTGTATGGATTGTATGGATATGGACGTATCGTCTAGGTGATATCCACGTTGCTCGTTTTCAATTCTAACGAAAACGCATTACGAAAATAATTAAATACCTGTTTATGACGGTATTTCATTCCTTAGTCCGGTTCTTGAAAAGTTATGTCAATAGACTTCTTTGTCAGCTTTTCCACTATCAAATACGCGTTAGTGCTAAATTTAAGCGAAGTCGGTCGAGTGGTTTGGGCTGTTAGCTCTCCATACATACACATACAAACTGTTTTTCCAGATATCACGTTTTCGGCTCAATGGACGTCAGGGAACACGGTAAACTAGAAATAGATTTACACGATCACAATACTTCCACTTATAAAATATGACGGAGTGGCTCAGAGCAGTGTGGTTCTTATGAATAGTGCCGTCACCAGATAATGACGTCACAGTCTTCCTATAACTGATTATCCATTTGGGGTGGGTATTAAAACTCAAACTTTGTTCATTCTTCATTTATTCGTCAATACTCAGAGATCTAAAGAGTGCGACGGCTCAAGTAACAATGATTCACAACTCGATCCTTTGTCTCTATTTATAGCCATCATGACTCACAGTTATGACAACAATAAGTGGGTAGGTGCAATGACGCAACTTGTTTAAAAAGTTTAACAAGATGTGGGTAGTTGCTTATTTAATAACGTAAATCAAACTAAACGTTGAAATATGACTTGGATTGTTGCGGACTTGGATTAGCGCGTGGCTGGTAGCCTTTTAGGTTACCTCTGGCGCTGGGCATAATTACAGGCTCAAACGCTCAATTGCAATACCAAACAACATTTCCTTGTCCCACACCGCGAACTAATTCTTCTGTGCTGTAACTAGTTTTTCGGGTGCGGGAAAAATCACGCATTACCTTGACATTGGCGAAATCATGGATGAACATCGATGGAGCCACGTTTTTAAAAAAAAAAGAAGAAGAAACGTTTAATAGACCAATAATAACGTAATTCTAACCATTCTTTATAATTAACCAGACAACTAATGAGTATTACCGCCGACATATATCAGTGAAAGTTAAAAGTAGTTAGAGATAATACGTACTCTTGGATCATAATAAGTAATCATGAATGCAACCTCACAAACTGAAAATATGTACCTCTGTTTCTACGTCTAATATTCTTATTAGACGTTCGTTAACAAGAACACACTAGTTATTAAATTAACTACAACGCAATGAAGTGGAACCATTAACATAATACATATGTATTGGTAGTGGAATAAACTTAGTGTGATTTATTTCACAGTTAGTAATGAACGACCACTGGACCGCAGTTTATGTTATTGAAACTCTCTTGTTAGATAATTATTTTAGTATTAAATGGGTTTAGAAATAGGCTATTTGTTTTTATAATTAATTGATAACATTATTTACCGGTAATGCTAGTTGTACATTAAGTTGTATTTCTATTGTTTTGTATCGTGTCGTATCATCATAACAAAGTATAAAAAAAGTCTGTCCCTCCCTATGTATACTATCTTTAAAACTACGCAACGGATTTGATGCGCTTTTACCAATGGATAGAGTGTTTCTCGGTGTAAACTTAATATATTTTTACAGGATCTTGTCCCACTACTCAACGACTTGTTAATATTCATTAGTGTAATTACTCTCCCTCTCTCCCCACCCGGACGTTGAATCCATGACCCCACTGCTCTTTATGTTGTCAGAATTTTCAGCTTCTTACAGGTGTCCAATGACTTTATTATAACTCAGTATTAAGTACACTAATTACGGAATTAAATTAAAATAAAAGCCAACGTTTTTCATTTAACATTTGACTATTTAACATACAATCTGAGTGATATTGTCCCAGAGGTCCATCTTCCCGAAGAGGCCACAGAGGTGGCCAAAGTCCGCCGGGCGCCACTGCAAATACTTTCTGGTGTCACCAGAGACGCCCGCAGCAATGGACATGGGAGCAGCAGCGGTCTCGCGGAATTACAAAAAAAAAGAGGTTTATCTTGTTATTTTAAACTAACTTCAAACTAAGGAGGAGGTTCTCAAATCTCAATTTTATATTTTTTTTATTGAAACTACATGGAAAGCCCATGTAGTTTCATTTCGATTTGTTCTCATTCCGGCAAATGTTTGGTCGAATTCCGGTGTTTGATGATCTGCTTTAAAAATGAGTATCCTTAGTTCCAATTTAAAATATTGTCATAACCCGAAATATCTAAGTAATAAGTGTAGCTTACAACTTAAGTATTTTTTTTTATAATGGCTGTAAACACTTATAATCATATTTCTATAATTATATTATGTTTTCCTGTCATAAATTTAATCGGAAATCAGTAGCTAAAAAAATATAATTATGTATTTTTTAAATGGCATGCAACGTGAAACTCCCCGCGTTTCGGTATAACGAAGGGTATCGTGTGACACTTCGAAGGCAACAAATGTATACACAACCAGTAATGGTTTCTCCAACAGATCGTATTTCATTTAAATTAATAGCAACGTATTCATTTAGTTGCTTTAAGTTAATGTTATGCCAACAACGGTAGGAGCATAATTAGCCAACAACGGTAGGAGCATATTTAGCCAACAACGGTAGGAGCATAATTAGCCAACAACGGTAGGAGCATAATTAGCATGTTAACTCGTGCTTACATATTAAACCCCATACTGGTTTAATATATTGGGATAGAACAAAACGTACATTTTATAATGAAGGTTATTTGCTCTCTAGGTATATGTTGCTGCAACTAATGTTTTAAGGGATATAAGGGTCTATTCATTGACCAATTGACACCCATTGTTGGATATAGGCCTCCCCCAAGAACGCCACAACATTCGGTTCTAAGCTTCTTGCATCTAAATTTTGATTTCAATTGAGTCTTGGTTCTTTGTAAATGCTTCAAAGAACGCTTTACACCAAATAATTAGATTTCGATTTTAAATTATTTCAATACCTATTTAAAAGTATGTTTTATTTTAGTTATATAACCCTTTGACTTAGGTATAACCCAGGTTCATGTTTGGCGCAGGTGAAGACGTATCGTTAACCTCAGTTGTAAGTACCATCAAGGCTCATTCCATTGTCATTATTACAATGCAATAACATCATAATATTTAGTTTGACTTAAGACCTTTTGTTTACAAGAAAAAACACAAATACGTCATCCATCTCTAACTCTTACGCACGTTAAGAAAAGAAAAGAAATTACCAGAAATTACATTCAACAACGTAATAAGTCGCCATGTCATCTAAGCGCCCATGTCTTTTATGTTCTATTACTAAGTATATTTTTATAAGTGGGTTTGGGGATATCTACGATTGATAATAGACTTAGTAGATGTATAAAGTAGTTTTGTATTTAAAGAAATAGTGGAAATACAATTACAGGAATTGTCTAAATTGTTCAAAATAACTGCAAGAGCCGCATAGCGTGTTGTGACACAGATTGGCGAATGGCATTACCACCAGTTACTGGTTTGTAAGAATCACATTGGTTCGCGTGCAGCTGATAGGACACGAGTCGCCTGCATTCTCTAATGTTATCAGAATGTGGGGAAGAGCTGTACGCGGTTAATGTTATTGTCAACATGTTATTATGTTTATGGCTACTGGTAGCGATACTGACACTTGACTTGACTTGACTAATGTAGTAAGTAGGTGTGATTTATCTCTTTATGTGCACACATACATACATACATACATACATACATACATACATACATACATATATATAAACTAAGTACTGTTAGATTGAGTAAATTAATATTAATTGCCTTCGACTTTTATGTTTATTTTTTACTTACTTAACTTGAGTTTTTGTCACATATTGCTATCTGCAGTCCGTCCGCACACCTATAATGTCTCGAAAACGGTACCTACAATTTAAATAATTCATTTTGAATATTGTCCTGCCTGATGAGAATAGATGCCAGGGCAACTTTTTGTGACCGGAAGTGTACCGTAACTACCATTCGGAGACAGTAGAGGAGAACGGGTTCCTGCCGTTTTCTACACTAACTTATTACAATTTATTTATCCATTACATGTAAAAATTTAAATTGCTTTTAGAATAGGTATTAATTTAATCTTTTTATTTCCAATTCAGTATCCTCCCTTCTTATACCATTATTCTAAAGGAAACCGAGCACAAAATTATACAAAGAATTTCGCAATGCAATTTCATTCTAATAAGAATATCACAGCCTGTCTGGTGCGAATAATCAATCGGTATTTCGCAATAACTTCACTTGAAATAATATCTGAAATCTATACCTATAAGTTTTCTGTTCACAGTAATGCATGTAGCAACCTCTAGTGTTGAATGTCTACACTTTATGATCTAAAAGCTAAATCATTGCAACAATTCCACTGCAAGGTGCTGGTGCAAATCCTTTTAGAAAATATACATAAATATGTTCCCAGTTTGCGAGGTTTTGTACCGGAGTGTGGCGTGACCGAGGGTGGTGTGGGGTAAACCGTGTCCCCGCAAATGTAGTGCATCGTGGTTTCATTTCTTTTTGGCATCTCGTGTATGGATATTGTTATAAAATGCTGTCAGTGGAATATTTTATATTTGCCTGAATATGTAGCAGAGCACGAGGTGTAACAAGATTTTCTGAATTAATTTTCAGCGAGGCATCATGATAAAGATAATATTAGAATTTATACTTTCTTACTTTAGCTGAGTCCATCGTTTTCAATTACCTGCTTTCGATACACATGCTGAATGACAGCTGAAGCAATGAAATGTCCCTATACAAATCGTCTCCATAGACTTTAGGATTAGTCTGTGTTAATCAATATCTCTGTCTACCGCCTCTCAAAGTAACCAGTGTAGCTCACAATAACACAAAGCAATGTTAATAATACTTTAGTATTAGCTGCAGACATTTTCGACTTAAAAAATACTTCCAAAGATGTTTGTCATCGAGTGTGCTTTGTTTGTGAGTTTGTACAATAAATACAGGTTCAAGGCAACATTGCAAAGAAACAGGAGACAAGAGAAGACAAAAGCTTCACCTTGTATATACACGTATAGAATCACAAAAGAACTTCATCGCTGTCATTTCCATTTTCTCGTTGCACCACATACTTGGCGGCCGCGGCGGGGCCGTAACAGTGGCGGTATTTTGTGTTCCAAAATACGCACTAACAAAATACTGTTTAATATAAATAAAAGGGGTATCTACAAATAATAACGAATAGCTTTATTAATACAAAACCTCTAAATTATTTGTTTGTTTGCTTATAACGAATAAAAGCATAATAATGGTCGGATTTGAGGAATAATTGGCGCCCGTGTTATTTAATAACAAAAGCTACTTTAGCAAAATTAATGTTCAAACCCGTTTTGTCGATTCCAAATGATGTGAGGCAGTAAAGGAAAATAATATGTTTTGCGACTTATTGTCTATTAGTTCTTTAGCGAGAGTAATAAGCTTTCCTTTACTTGTATTTCTGTCATATCTAAGCGTTTAATAGTTATATAAATAATATAACTATTAAACGGCTGCCGCGAGTTTGCCCGCCGCTAAATATCTGGATCCGGATGCTGGTGGATTTCTTAGAGTCCAGAAGAAACGCAGGACTCAACCCTGCCGAAACAAGTGTGGTACTGCACCCACAGGGCCCAACTTTCTGTTGAGACCTGCTATACCCACCACGCTGCTGTATGTCTCGCGCCTGCATCACTCCACAAAGACCAAGGACATCGTGGAGTACATCACAGCCAAGACCAAGTACGTCGTGAGGGTGGAGCCTTTGGAGTCGCGTCACAACGTGAACTTCAAGTCGTTCGTGGTGCGTGTGCCGTCGACGGCTCTGGAAACCTTCACCAAAGAAGACTTGTGGCCGAGGGGTGTGGTGTTCCGGCGGTTCCGGGGCAGGCCGAGAGACAACGCCGAACAAAAGGCACAAAGGAATGTGTCGACATAGATTTAAGTTTTATGTATAGATATGTATTTTAGGTTTAGGTATTTATTATTATGGGCCTTGATGCCTAATCAATATTTATATTATTATGTATTCTTAGTTTTAAGGTATATATCTATGGGCCGTAGATTAGTTTATAAGATCTGTAACTAGTCTAAGTTGCCTGAAATAAAAGTTTAAATAAATATGTTTGTTGTTTTATTACCGAACATAAAATAAGTTGTGCCATGTTGTCATATTGTTTTAAAAATAACTTAGTTTTATGAATTAGTTAGTTTAGCTTCACTCTTTAACTTCACTCTTTAACTTCACGGCTCCACCGCAACGCAACTGTATGCGCTCTGCAGTGTTTCTTTATAAGAGGGCGGGCAAAGGCTTCGTTCTTATTTCCGGTTCGGCGGGTGTGACGTCACGTACCCGGAAACGAAAGGCGTTTACCAAAGCATTCCATTAATATTGTTTGTCGTTGTTTGCATCTAGAGATAAAATTTAAAAAAAGCTCCTAAATTTCGTGTGGGATTAACCAAGGTTTTATGTAATTTAAAAAAAAACACAACATCACGTCTATATCCTCTAAAGGGTAGACAGGCATTAGTAACGCCTATATTTTGACAGCGACTGGTGGTGGTTCAAGTCCGCCCCAAGACTACAGTTTTCGCGATTAATTTTATAATATGGTTAAGTTAGCAACTTTCAATTACTTACATACGTACATACATACATAAAATCAAGGCTCTTTCCCAGTGGTGTTAGCAGAGACTACGGAATTCCACCTGCTACGATCCTGACATACTTCTTTTGCTTCTTCAACTTTCATTAATGTCTTCATGCATGCTTGGCGGTTACTGGCACTTTTAACCTGGCCTTTATTTAAGACATCTTCTATTTGGTCGCAGTATGTTCGGCTCGGTCGACCCTTACTAGCTTATCCATTCACATTCGTTACATATATCTAGCAGCTATATCGCCATTTCACTTTAAACGAGTATAGAACTGCTATTGCCGCCATAAACAGTGATCTCAAGGCTATTAGTGAGTGGGCCAGTTCGTGTGGTCTTCTTATTAATCCCAATAAGTCTAAAGCGATGATCATAGGCAGTAGACAGATTCGAGGTGCGTTGGACATGGCGACATTTCCGCCGATTGTCCTGGATAACTCCGCGATCCCCTATACCGATAGCGCGAAAAATCTTGGTGTTGTCATCGACTGCAATTTGTCGTGGAACGCTCATGTCGGCGAATTGAGTAAGAAGGTCCACTATACTTTCCACACCCTTAAATGTCTTCAAAGCTTCTTGCCCTTGAACATAAAGATCTCCATTGCGCAGACGTTGATCCAGCCCATCTTGGACTATGCGGATGCCTGCTACCTGGATACCACCGAGGAGCTTCTTAATAAACTTGAGCGTTTGCAAAATCTGTGTATTCGTTTTATCTTCAACTTACGCAAGTATGATCATATCTCACAATTCCGCAAAGAACTCAAGTGGCTCCCAATTCGACTTCGGAGAAATGCTCGGATATTGTGTCTGCTATATAACATCCTACACAACCCTTCCTATCCGTCCTATCTACGGGAGCGTTTCTCTTACGTTAACGCACCTGATGCCCCGTGTAGGTCACATCTCCAATACCGCCTATCCTGTCCCTCTCACAAATCCGACTTCTACTCCTACTCCTTCACTGTTCATGCGATCAGGCTGTGGAACTCGCTCCCGCCGTACATACAGCGCTGCAACACCATCTTCACCTTTAAGAGGAAAGTGAAAGAGTACTATCTCTCCTCTCTGTCGTGACTATCTTTATCTTTTTATGTATATTTATATGTATATTTATATATATACTTGTTTAATATATATGTGTAATGTGTATGTAGTAATTAATTAAGTAGATTTTTTATATGCGTATATGGATTTATGTATGATATATAAGCGTTATGTATATTTAGGTAAGTATGTATTGTATTTCATAGTAAGCTCATCAACCTACGCACACTTAATACTTTTCTTCAACTAAGCATCTCCTTCCCTGGCCCACTGGAAGAGATTTCTTAGAAATAAGTGGTGCCTTTGTACTATAACTCTATCCTACTGTTCTTATCTCGCTCTTCCTTCTTGTGTGTACATAAATAAATAAATAAAAAAATAAATAAATAAATCTGTTTTGTCAGTCTCCTGTCATCCATCCTCTCTACATGTCCGAACCGTCTAAGCATCCCTTTTTCCACCTTGGTTACTACATCTTATGACTACACTTAATTACCTTTACAATAAAAAATACCTAAATTAGAAGAGATAGGTTTAGGAGACAAGACAGTATAAATAAAGGTGGAACTTAAATAATAGTCAAAATATATTAAACAAATAGGTATTATTTGCCTTTCGCTCATACTGGATACGCAACGATTTACGATCTAAAACACAGGTCAAAACAATCTCACCATAAAACCTAATATGTGGCACGATAACTTGAATAATATCGTGACATATTATTTGTGTTGGGGAGTGTCTTGAGATTTGCAAACACATCTGTGGCATATTACTTAGCCGTCTGCGCTCGCAATATTTGGCAAACGGCAACACCGAGCAAACATTCTGTAGGTATTTGGTACACAAACCTATTAGATGTTTATAATACTAGATGAAGCCCTCATCTTTGCGCGGAAAATAGCTTTTAATGTATTGACGATAACTTTAACATTTGATCTGATTTTGATAAAACAAAGCCTGTTCTGAAGTTTAACAATGAGACCGCCTATTGTATATTATTCCTGCATTCTTGCATGACGTATGTATTTGTCTCTTTTTTGTGTAAAATAAAGTGTATTTTATCTTAATCTTATTTTATTTTTATATAAGTAAGTGTATTTGCAAAATTCGCACAAAAAATCGTTAGTTAAGTATGTTCAAATATTAGCGTGAAAAATGTTTATTGCTTTTTTGTTTGGTTCATCAATAATCACATATTTTATTAAATGAACAGACATACAAATTCTACTATTTTACATTTCATAGATATTTATTACGTAACTGTGAATTACAATCATAACTTTGATACGCAATTATTATCATCATTTCATCCACCGAGCCTGATGACTGCGATTCGGCTGAACTTCGATATTTTCCGTGAAGCGACTGCCATCTGACCTCCACAACCCATGGGCAATATCGAAGTTCTGTAGTTGAACCGGTCGGATTTTTGATTTAGGTAGGGCTCTAACTACCCCTAAAGACTGCCATAGATGTTCGTATGACAACCAGGACCGACGACTTAACGCGCTCCCCAAGGCACGGAGGGGTCTCAGTGTCTTAAGCAACCGTCATCCCCTAAGACTGGCCTGACTAATGTTACTTAACCTTTGCAATATGTTAACATTGTCGGTTACCACTAGACCACGAGTCCCTCTAGTTGTTGCGTATCATAATATTACTAACTAGCTGATCGCCGCCCGCCCGCGTGATTTAGTTTACTCGTTCCTGGTTCCCGTGGGAACACATTACCGGGATAAAAGGCCTTTGTTACTCAGGGTGAATGTAGCTTTCCAATGGTGAAATAATTTTTGACATCGGCATAGTAGTTTTTGAGTTTATTCATTACAAACATACAAATCTTTCCTCTTTATAATAGTAGTATAGATATAGATAATAATTAGAACACTTCGAAGTCTTATAACATTTGTAAAGAAAATTTTCAAAGATCTCATAAGTATGTATCAATTGTTTGACCGAAAGGAATTTGACAAATGTTCACTTCCCAAAAAATGTTTCGCATAGTTTCATTTGCCAAATTTTTACTAAGCAAAAAATCTATTCACAAAAAATTGTAACGCAAACCTAATATTTGGGAAATGAACGTTTAAATTATAACTTGTCTACCAAATAGTACTTTTAATGACTGCTTAGGTGGCGTAGTCGGTAGTGCATCTGCTTTCGACGCCAGAGTCTCGGGTTCGATCCCCGGTCGGGACAAACTTTGTGTGAAGATAGATACGTTTGTGCCGAAGTCTGGGTGTTTCCTATGTATAATATGTATGTATTTACAAAAAAAAAATGTATATAAGTATTTATATCAGTTTATCTAGTACTCATATCACAAGCTCTGCTTAGTTTGAGACTAGATGGCGTTGTGTAAATTGTCCTAACATATTTATTATTTTATTATTATTATTAAATATTTTTTATTTAGTCAAATATTTCAGTTGGAATAACAGTTTTTACACAAAATCAAATAAGCCAAATATGTAGTAAGCAAGTCGTTTCTGGCGCTCGCCGGCCGCTGCCGCGGCACCGCTCGCTTCGCTCGCTCGGCTCGTGCGTAGGAGATCACAGTTTTAACCTAACCTAACTTACCCATTTTGTTTAAAGAAGAAATTAACCTAATCTAAATAGTTGAGTTCCGGGTAACCTACTAAAAACAATATCTTTATTTCTATTAATGCACGTCGTGTCTGGCGTAAGAGGTCACAGTTTTAACCTAACCTAACCTAACCATTCACCAAACAACCAACATCATTTCACCAAACGTTTATTGTCTGAAGATTGTTTGCTGTAATAAATCATTTTATTAAATACCAAATGCCATAATGACATTATACTTGGTAATATTTTGCCAAGTAAAAATTTGACCAAATAAAAATATGCTTACTAAAATCATTCGAAATATTGCAATGGTATAAAAAAAATTGGCAAAATTTGTTTGGATAATGAAATTTTGTCAAAATCTTTTCGGCAAAACGGCAGGCACCCATAAATTGTAATGCCTTTCAAAACAGATTTAAACGAAATAAAGCTTCTTAAATATTATATTTAATAAATAATCTGACTTATGAATAACATTTGAATATATTCAGAACCTTTTTTTTAACATTATGGTAAGTACTTCAGATTATTGTAGATGAAGCGAACGTTGTGTGCCACGATCGTAGCAAGTGGAGAGCCGTAACACCGTAGTCTCGGCCTACCCCGATGGTTGATTAGGAGCTCTCAGATGTTGGTGGGATCTTGATCATAAACTATGTTTTTATAAAGACATTTGGCCTACGGAATGCCGTTACAGCCAATTTGAATTATTGGTATTTTAAACAAAGTTTTCCCTTGTCTGCAGGAGTAGGGGTGCTATCAGGAGTGAGCGGGCAAGAGGGTTCGCGACCAGAGAGACCTTATTTCGACGACGTGTCGCCCAGAAACGTGTCAGCAGTAGTCGGCCAGGTAGCTGTTCTCAGGTGCAGAGCCAAACATATAGGAAATAGAACTGTGAGTACATAATAACTTATTCAAAGTTTTTTTTAACACAAATAAGATCTAGGTACTAATACTCCTGTTAAAGTGCTTGAATTCACGTCAGTAGTAAGGTGACTGAGGATTCAATTTTCGTTTTCGAAACAATAGTCCAAACCGATTAGTAACGACGCATCGGGAGCTTTCATTTACTCATCGAGATTGCTAGAAGGCCAGTGCACAATCTGACAATCTGATACACTGTTAAGAGGATAAACTGGTGACTTGATGTCATTGTGACACAATTCCTTTCCTTAGGAAGAAAGTCCCCACTCACCTTGTCTGTTCAAAATAACTTCTTAAGCTATTGAACAAATCTTGTCTTTTACCTGCCTATTCTGTTAGACGTAATGACTCAAGGCAAAGATTGAAGCACCTATAGGATTTATTAATATTTTGTATTGTTTAAACTGAAGTAAACATTCCTTATGAAATACATACATATGTGATATACATCCCCGATGTCTATATCGTGTCTACACCTCCGAAGGGGTAGGCAGAGGTACATTAAACACCTACTCATTGCCAGTAAGTTTTTGATCCCACGTAATAGGGGGCAAGCCTATTGCCGTAACCGGGCACTATAGAAAGGTTTTTATGGGCTTTATATAATGGTTTATGGGCTTTATATAATGGTTTATGGGATTTATATAATGGTTTATGGGCTTTATATAATGGTTTATGTTCAAAACGACCGAATGAGTTTAATAATAAGGCGTAGTAGCTATGATTTAATTTTGAAAATAAATGAATCCCCGTTGCCTTGCGATGAAATGTTGATTAAAGGCAACTACATCTTACGTGCTAGCCGCTATGGCACAGCCAATATTTAAATCCAGGTCGTCTCGGACTGGACTAACTAATCATTATTATTAATAATACGGCCCAGTGATAGTTAAACCTTAACCTCCAATCTGTTACAATCAAGACTATATCTCTCAATATAGATTATACCCTAGGTTACCTAATAAGGTAACCTGAACGATACTCAGGCGTTACTCTGCAGATCAACCGACCGCGATATTAACCCAACGGTTATTATCTCAATCATTAATACACCGATTACTCGACACTACATGAATATTGTAACATACATACATTATTATCAAGCTTGTATGTTTAAGTGGTGAGCAGAGACAAATTAATTTTAATCCCTTGCTTCTAGTTCTAGTCTTATGTGATGGTCAACCTATTAAACCTTACCGGGTATGTTTTGATTGCCAGAACTCAACGTTCGAGCCGGATCGATTTGATCGGCAGCTGTACCAATTCAGTAGCTGTTTTTTTAAACCTAGTAATGTATATACTTCTATAATTTATGCTTTCGATTGTCGGCACTTGGTGGAACATATAGTAATACATTATGAAATAAACTCACTTGTACACATGCTCCACAATTTTGAGGCTAACACATGACAGTCCTGTGTTAGCGTCAAGTTTGTTTTGTTTGATATTATGTTATAAATGTAAACTATGTAATGGAAGTGAAGTGAAAGTGCATTCCTCCCGTAAGGGTAAGGTCGTGGGTCCGAGTCCTGACGATGACATTTTCAGTTTTTGTGATTTACTTATAAATTTATATTTAAACACTTAGTAATGTATACTTACCACCAGAATAACTCCCACAAAGTTCTAGATAATATAAGTATTACTTACTTTTAACTTTGGGTATTACGATACTGGAACATTTTGTAGGTGATAAAACTATTTAAATGCTTTTGTACATGAAACTTGTCCCCATATTAAACTGAAGTCATTTTCAACTGCGGTAAATTGCCCAAGAGAATTCAGCAAAACCCTAGAACTAAGATGTAATTCAACGACGTTTACGTCAAATCGAGTTACAAAGGGTCCAAACTTTGAACTATCTCTCAAACTTCTCAATACTTAAAGTAACAGTATCAATAAAGTACCTTGATTCAGCTTTACTTCGGAAAATTTGATGTAAACTACAAATGCTTTAATTTTTGTACTTATATAAATTAAATTATTTGATAATACTCGTACTTTGGTAGAATTACCGGAGCTTTATTGATATTCAAATGAGACCATTTCGGCTGTTAATGGATATACTAGCTTGTGGCCGTGGCTCCTCCCGCGTGATGATGATCTAATGAAACAAAGCCTGTAATTATAATGTCTCGATGTATAGTTGATATAGCTCGGCCTGCAGAAATTATATAAGTGGTATGTAACATCTGTCTTAACTTTGGAATTTTGATTTGAATTACACAGTGGTTATGAATATTCTATATTGCCCCCTATTACGTGAGATCGACAGAGTACTGGTAAAGTGTGGGTGTGTCATGCACCTCTGTCAGACCCTTCGGGGATATAGGCGTGATATGTGTCTGTTTGTAATAAAATGTTGCCCTGAGCTGAGTTTAATCTACCTGACTGAGACTTTCGGTTTTGGAACAATTAGAAATCTATAAACATAGACGCTTGAACCCTGATATTTTAAATGATCAACTTAATTTCGCCTCTTCCCCTTTGCTGCGGGTAGGTATACGTCATTCAAACAACGGTGGTGGGTAGACATAAAATAATTTGGTGTAATGGTTGTGGGTAGAAATAAAAACCTAGGATATAAATAGGTGCGGTTTACGAGTTGTGGCTCATTCGGTTGCCGTGCGCCGAGCCATCGACATCTCCTGATGATGCCCCTGGTTGGGGGCGAAACACGTGTCGAGGTTTTTTATTATTTTTGCACGATAACACAACTCTCATATTTATTCTATTTTCAAAATTATTTCTCTATTCTTTCGGCCTAAGTGGGATTGGAGGGCGGACTTGTGCATGAATAAATACGAGAGTTGGGTAATTTGCATGTGGCGGAATATTGCAAAGTAGTTAGATTTATTTTATTTAGTTTGATCAATGGAAAATTGATGTTGAAATTTAAATAATTGCAATGATTTCGCTTACATATTATGTCGACGTTTAACATGTCTTCTATTTAGTGAAATCATTGCAATTATTTAAATTAAACATCAATTTTCCATTGTTTTATCATGGACTTTCGCCAGGTAACGCCTGAATCCATTCAGTATAAACAGTTTGATATTTACCTACATCGCTCAAGACGCGTCCCTTCGAACCACCTGACAACCGAACCATTTCTCAATGTCGATGTCCTCATTGGCCACACCCTTACCCTCGCTCCACTGACCGCCATATTAATGGTGAAGCCTCCGAACCCATTCGAGAAAAATATAGCCTCCTGACGTGTTCCACGATGCATTATAATATATGGTTCGGTATGGATTATCGTGACGTCATTTTCTTGTAAAAACCCCAAGGATTATGTTACCCTTTTCAATGTTTTATTCGAGTGTAATGGCATTTTTGTGTTTTGAATGGTTTATAAGTTTTATGGTCGAGAGGTGTAGCCATATAAATGTATGGAATTCTGTATTTTTTAATATAAAAACTTTAATTTAATTAGTCAAGTCAGACCAACAACTGGTTTTAACTATCAACATCATCACAGCCCTCTTTACATCCACTTCTGGGCCTGAGACTCCCCCAAAGAGGGGGGAAATTAGCCTACGTATACCACGCTAGCCAGACGGGTTGGTATAGGGGTTTGTGTCGAGTTTTCTTTGTCGTTTAGACATACATACTTCGATAAACATACTAATATATTTTTCTGAATACATAGAAAATACGGAAACACAAATATTTAATTTGACCCGGGAATTGAACCCGAGATTGTAAATACTCTACTCTAAATACTCTCCGAGATAAAAAAAATTCGCGCGTTTTGTTTTTTTTCGGTAGGATTACTATGAAATATTCATGTTCCAAATTCAAATCTCATTATTGTCCGCTAAAAAGTCTCTGTAACAAAAAAGAGCTACTTTAAGCGCACTTACGTAGGAACAAAACTCCACTTTTTGAATAGAAGTGATGAAAATACAGTTACATGTGTCTAAAACTAATAAATAAACACGATCAGATAAAACCAAAAGCAATATCAGACAAATAATAAAAAAGCTCTTTACGATATTACCCAATTCTCATCTACTCATTTATTATTGAATATGATTGCTTTCTCTTCCTTAGCAGAAAACACCTCCCAGAAACTGAGTGAAAATCAATGCCATTACGCCATTTGTATAGAACCGATATTGTCATAACGATCGAGTCCATTAAAATAGCCCATAACAGCTATTTGGCGCAAATATTCCGCTATTTAGGTCAGCGATACCACAAATTACAGGCTCTTTTATAATAGCTATACGATATCATATAGTATATCTCTCTGTCTCGCTAATGAACACAACAACAAAACCTCAAAGAAATGCGTAAACCTTCGGATTTGTTCTTATTTTGTAAGCTCTCCTTTGATTATTATCATTTCTTGTTTCCTTTCTTATCTTTGGTAATAAGGGAACAATTTTGATTAAATTATATGCGTCTTTATGAACCCACGAAGGAGAGAAACACTCTTCTTCCAAACGTGCTCTGATAATTTCTGTGTAAGCACAACAAATGTTTAGTCAGTAACACCTCGGTAAAAATAAAAAACTTCAGACTTAGTTCACGATATCAAAAACAAAGGCTCTCTTCGAGCCTCGTTTGAATGAGGGAGATCAAAAGGATTGGTAGTTTACACAAAGAAGATAGAAATTCATAGTACGAGTATAAGAAGTTAGGTATAAAAACATTTCCTTTCCACAAAATACTTAAGTGCAAATGGAATAAATCTTCCTTTCTTTTGAAGAGGATAATAAAATAAACAAACACATACTACGGAAATAAAGAGACGGTCCTCAACAGCGAGCCTCGAGCTCGAGTCGCGAAGGTTAATTCATCAAATTTCCGCGCTCCACAGAAATTGAAAAAAGACTGCGTTTTTCACTTAGCCATTACTTAATTTTATTATTTTAAAGGCTGTAAACAGTCTGAGGACGTTCCATCTTGCCTAATTACAGGCCAAGCTTACGCGGACTCACCCGGCTTATTCTAATTACCTACGTAGAAAAACAAAAACTCAACAAAGAGACCGAATTTATTTTCTAATTTCTCAGTTTAGAGAGCTCTTGAATTAAAAATATAATTCTAACGTTTATCGTTGGTGTAATTTTAATCAAAGCCACCATTTTATTTTTCTTTTTTTGTGAAGTGGGCAAGTTATGTAAAAGTATAATCCTCCTGCTTATTTGTAATTAGAGATCTTACAGTATTAGAACACACTGGTGAATTCTTATTTAGTTACCAGCATAAAACAGCACCAAATCTTAAAAATAAATTCTTAAACTCATCAAAGAATCATCAAGGAAAGGGGTCCAACTTGGAACTTTAAATATTGATTTCAACGAGCTTCTATCACTTAACAAACAAGAAAAGTACAGCATTTTGAAGTGGTAGCTAATTAATATTTGTCAGGTACCCTTGACTTTAACTAAATTGTAAAACAAGATCTGAACAACTTATTGGGTTTTTGAGTCTCCCAGAAGAGGCGGCAGTTTGTAATGCGGTTGATGTTTGATGTTGGATAATTGAGTTAATATTGATGTCAGGTACAGAGGTTTTGGTCAGATTGGAAGCACTGATGTTTGTTAAATAAGATTATTATCGTAATTGAATACCTTTAACGTATTATCCTGTGAAGTTTATTTTTCCTTTTACTAAAAATTATGTCTATAAAGTATAATTGCTGTTTTCATTTCAATGTTATTTCGATTATATTTATCATTTCACTCTTTAACCACGTGATTCTAATGGAGACATTATCTTCTGTGTTGTCTTGACTATCTTTTGACGACGTATTCTTTTATTCGTTTTTGCGAAATCAATAAATATTCAAATAATTACCGTAACTGCACCTCTGCCTTCCCCATTCGCGGATAAAAGTGTGATGTGATATCTCGTATGATGTATGATCGTGAATGTTTAACTTTGTTCAGCTGCTAATTGACATTGAAGTTACGTGTTTACAGTTAATAACTTGTTAAGATGGCAGAAATGAAGTTCTCACTTGTTTGTTTTCCTCATCTGAGCATATTTGAAATAGCAAGCAGTCTACATACTTGGGGTTTCCTTCGAATAAATACAGTCAATTGCATGAGTTATTTAGTCTTTACTTTAATAAAATTTTACTTAGATTGAGATTGAATATTAGTCAGAAATCATGCAGATAATTTCGGTCTCAGTGTCCAATGTCTTGAGGAGCTGTATAAAATTTTACTTGATGGTGGTGATCACTGAGAGTTTATATTATAACCCCAGTCTAAGTCAAAGCAAAAACATTGCTACCTATCCTTTTTTTAAGTTCCCAGCCCATGGCCGCGGCGAGACTCGGAAGAATTCCCTGTGGCCTACTCATCTACTTAACACTTTAAAGTTTTATTTGTTTCTTAAACAGAACAGTTTTGACGATCATCTTTCTCAAAGGCTAATTTTCCCACAGGTTTCATGGATGAGAAAAAGAGATCTACATATTTTAACGTCACATATCTTCACATACACTGGTGATGCGAGATTCAGTGTCCTGCATCCAGAGCCATCAGACGACTGGGATCTGAAGATAGACTACGTTCAGCCCAGAGACGCTGGAGTCTACGAGTGTCAGATAAACACCGAGCCAAAATTAAATATGGCGGTCATACTTACTGTTGAAGGTAATATATATAATTTTCTGATTTTCATAATTTCTATACCACTGTATTAGGCGTATAGTAGTTTTTTAAAGGTGCACTGTCTAGTTTAGTTTGTATGGTGCACATGATGAGCACAATTTTGTTAGCCAAATAAATCTATACTCAGATTTTCTTTTTAGATTAATATTACTATATTCTAGGTCTAAATCGTGATTGTGTAGAAAAATATCAACAAAAACATTGAGCAATACTAGAATTCACATTACTAAATTTATATAGAGGTTCTATTAGAATCTAATAAAATATAAGAAAATTTATATGTGGACGAGAAAGTTTCTGCCTCACGGAGTAGAACACGGTGTTACTTGATCACAACGTTGGAAATCAAAGGAAGTTTAATCCCCTTATCTAAATCGTCAACACAATTAACCTAGGGTTTAGTTTAACCTCTTTTTGAGATTGATATTTTGCAGAAGGACATAGAGAAAATCTTTTTTTTTTATTTTATTTTATTTATTTGGAACAATCACAGTTATATGCTAAAACATTGTTACAAAACACAATCATACAATATTATTAAGCACATAACCCACACTGCTGTTCACAGATTATCGCAGATATCAATGCCTATCATCAATTTTCTTACGTACAATAGCTATGCCGTTACCGAATGGTTGTCCAGATATCTAGATTCCAATCGCTTTTCTTTATTTCGTTGACTAAATCGGGGCTTTAAGGCTCTACAAAACTTTTTAATTCAGAGTTACTTAAATCGTTTTATTCGTTGCAACTAAACACAAATCGTCTGTCTACGTTTGTATATCTAGTGACCAGATTGAAGTATAGCAGAGTATAATATAGCATCGTAACCTACCTTTGCGATAATTTTCATGGGCAAATTAATTAATGAAATATCACTTACAAAGGAAATAAAATCATAAAATTTATATCAAGAAACCTTACACATTTAAACAACTAATTTATTTTTATAATAAATTTGTGGTAATTTGGTTCTTTGCCCCAGGCTTCTCAGATGGAAAGAAGCAATTGTTATTTTAATTTCTTACACGATACAGCTTCGTAAATAATTAAATTGGCGGTACTTATTAATTTTTCATTCTTGATAACAAATTGCTTATTTCAAAGCGTAATGCTTTGAAATAAGCAATTTGGAAACTGCTGCACTATTTCCAAGTTTCTTCTTTAAGATTCAAAGATCAAAAGGTGATAACAGAAATAGAAGAAGAAGTTATAGAAGAATTACTTATAATAAAAAAGAAATTTCCTGTACACAACAATGTATTAAAAATAATATTAACAAGCTGATCACAGCGTAATATAGTTTTGTCGTTCTGTTTTCCGTAAGAACTCATTACTGGGATAAAAAGTATTGTTTAAGGATGATGTACTCGTAGCTACTCGTACATACCAGTGGAAGAACTATTAAAACCAGTTCAGTAGTTACGGATCCTATTCAATTAGTCAAGTAGCCCATATTGCTCAAGGATGGTGTACTCGTAGCTAGTCGTACATACCACTGGAAGAACTATTAAAACCAGTTCAGTAGTTACGGATCCTATTCAATTAGCCAAGTAGCCCATATTGCTCAAGGAAGATGTACTCGTAGCTAGTCGTACATACCACTGCAAGAACTATTAAAACCAGTTCAGTAGTTACGGATCCTATTCAATTAGTCAAGTAGCCCATATTGCTCAAGGACGATGTACTCGTAGCTAGTCGTACCTACCAGTGGAAGAACTATTAAAACCAGTTCAGTAGTTAGGAATCCTATTCAATTAGCCAAGTAGCCCATATTGCTCAAGGATGATGTACTCGTAGCTACTCGTACATACCAGTGGAAGAACTATTAAAACCAGTTCAGTAATTACGGATCCTATTCAATTAGTCAAGTAGCCCATAATGCTCAAGGATGGTGTACTCGTAGCTACTCGTACATACCAATGGAAGAAGTATTAAAACCAGTTCAGTAGTTACGGATCCTATTCAATTAGCCAAGTAGCCCATATTGCTCAAGGATGATGTACTCGTAGTTAGTCGTACATACCAGTGCAAGAACTATTAAAACCAGTTCAGTAGTTACGGATCCTATTCAATTAGCCAAGTAGCCCATATTGCTCAAGGATGATGTAGGTACTCTTAGCTACTCGTACATACCAGTGGAAGAACTATTAAAACCAGTTCAGTAGTTACGGATCCTATTCAATTTAAACAAACAAACAATCAAATCTTTCCTCTTTATGATATTAGTATAGATATGATGCGCAGTTTAAAAAAGAACACAATCTGATGAATGCTTAACACACAATAATTAAAACAATCAAATTATTATGAAATTTTTTAACATAAAATTAAATACAGACTAAAGCCTCACTAAGATTATACATTATATTTAATAACATAAAGACCGTATCGTGTTGTAGTAGGTAATTAAATCTGAATCAAATAAGCAAAAATAATGAGGTCGGAAATGTAAGTAGCACAGGTGAAATTACCTTTACCTTTGTAGTTTCACTGCCTAAAGCCGTTTCATAAAATGTTTCCAGGAAATGTTGGCTTATTTAATGTAGAACTCACAGGCTCATGTCGACCCCAGGACACTGTGCTTTACCCGTTTGTGCTGTATTATTAATGGGTCTACTGTTGGAACTTTCAACTAACTTGATCAGACTTTTTTGCATAGTTTCATACATCTCAAATCGTAGATTATTGTAGGTAGTTTTGGGTGCAAAGGGGCTCTACCAACATCTTTAGGGCCCCAGCGACTTCACCTGCTAGTGGTGCACCTGCTGATTAACGGATGAGGCTCGTTAATTAACGGTACCTATGGAGTGGCTTCGACCCCTACGTGGGTACCAGGTGGTACTACAGTGTTGGTCCGGGGGGTACCACCGTGCAGCTGTGCTAAAGCCCCCCAAGTAACCCAGCCCAGGCTGGGTTGCGTTGGGGGTTCAGCAGCTGCACAGCCGGGCCCGGGGCGATGTAGAGTGCAGCAGGCATGGGACCAGTGGGGGCGATGTATGGTGCAGCAGGCATGGGACCAGTGGAGGCGAAGCGGAGTTTAGTGTGGGTCGATTCGCTGGCCAGGGAGACCCTTAGCAACGGCGTTGCCGCGGCCGCCCGCAACACAGTCATGGGGCCCGCCTGGGACCCACCACCCCGGGAGGCTGCCCCACATGTTGCGCATAATCCTGATGTGGGATCGCCGCTACGGGTGGTAACCGGTGTGGGGTAGCGGCGGCCTCACATCAGGGGGGTTTGGGAACCCTTCCGTCCGGTGGGTTGGCTCTGACCTAACCACACGGTTCCAGACGAAGCTAGCCCCTGCACTTTGTCACTTACTGCTGACCCAGATGGTATGCGGGATCACCCGGATCCCAGACAGGTCAGATCACGCGCCCGCTCTGCTGGATCTACTGCTGACGAGTCGCCCAGCCCAGTACAGTGTTTCGGTAGGAGCCCCATTGGGTAGTTCCAACCACTGTGTGGTTCACGCTGGCATGAAGGTGTCACCTCCTGGACGTGCTGTAAAAATGGCACGACGTCTATGGCACTACTTGTCAGCGGATTGGGATGGGATCTACGCAATTATTATACGTCCGTCCCTTGGAGCCAGCACTGCTTTGTAGGAAAGGCTCCTTCGGAAAGTGCTTCTGCGATTGCTAGATCAGTTAAGGGATGGATGGAATAGTACATCCCTTTCACTGATGTAGCCAGTATCCGCAGAGCTCGTCCCCGATTCGGGCGAGATTGTGCCAAAGCTGTTCGACAAAAACAGTCGGCATATCGCGCCTGGATCAGGGCTCGGGCTGTGCGCGACCCAAACGTGGGCCACCTCAAAGCAGCGTACAACCGGGCCACAAAATCCAGCAAGAGGGCCTTTAAGAGAGCGGATGCCCAGCGCGTCGCGCGGCTTGGTCAGGAGCTCAATTCCCATCCCACGGGCAGCCGTGGATACTGGCAACTGGCCAAAGCCGTGCAATTTAACTTTTGTCAGCCCTCGCTGCCAACGCTTACGTTACCCAGATGGAACACTGGCTCACAAAGCCCAAGAGAAAGCGGATATGCTCGCCGACCTCTTTGCGACTAATTCCCGGGTCGACTAATGTGGCCTGCAACCCCCCGCCATCGCCAACTGTGGCCACACTATGCCTGACATTGTACTCAGGCAATACGATGTACGGGCAGTGCTGCGATCACTCGACACGCGGAAAGCCAGTGGCCCTGACGGCATTCCGGTGGTGGTACTACGGAACTGCGCAGCTGAGTTGTCTCCTGTACTAACTGGTCTGTACCGCCTGTCTTATCCACAGGAATCGTGCCGGAGGTCTGGAAGGAAGCGAACGTACAACCGATCCCCAAGAAAGGGGATCGATCTGATCCAGGCAACTATCGACCCATAGCTGTCACCTCAGTCATCTGCAAGGTGTTTGAGCTCATCATCAACAAGCAGCTCATGCGATACCTCGAAAATCACTCGCTAATTAATGATCGGCAATACGGCTTCAGGCCAAAACGATCAACGGGTGATCTTCTGGAATTCGTAACGCATGTCTGGGGTGAGGCTATGGAAAGGCACGGCGAGTCCTTGGCGATTAGCCTGGACATCGCCAAAGCCTTCGATAGAGTCTGGCATGCTTCGCTCCTTTCCAAGCTTCCGGCATATGGTCTACCTCCTCAACTGTGCAGCTGGATGGCCAGCTTTCTGAACGAACGCCGAATGCGGGCCCTCTGTGATGGCCAGGCTTCTCACTTTTTGCAAGTAAATGCCGGTGTGCCGCAGGGGTCCGTGCTGTCACCAACTCTCTTCCTTCTGCATATCAATGATATGCTATCCCTCGGGAACATTCATTGTTATGCAGATGACAGCACATTGCACGGGAGCTACTGGGCTCGTCCAGTGGCGGGGCGGTCGGAGATTGAGGAGGATAGACAACAACTCGTGGCTGATCTCGACATGAACCTCGACTGTGTCTCTCAATGGGGTACCGAGAACCTGGTCGAGTTCAATACCCGGAAAACACAGGCGTGTGCATTTACAGCGAAGAAATCCCCTTTCCTTCCCCTACCCTCTCTTTAGAATGCATTACTACCAATGAAGGACAACCTTGACAACTTTGGCATAGACGTTCGTCGAGAGCTCAATAATAAAAACTACATCGAAAGATGTATAGGGCTAGCTTCGCAGAAACTAGGAATCCTACTAATATTATAAACGCGAAAGTTTGTGAGTGTGTAAGTGTGTAAGTATGTAAGTATGTAAGTATGTAAGTATGTAAGTAAGTATGTATGGATGGATGGATGTTTGTTACTCTTTCACGTAAAAACTACTGAATGGATTTTAATGAAACTTTACAATAATATAGCACATACATCAGAATAACACATAGGCTACAATTTATAAAGATATTGTGTGAATTGTTCAAAATAGGACGCGGCGCGACGGGAACGGGAAAAAATCCAAATTACCACGCGGACGAAGTCGCGGGCGACCACTAGTACTGAATAAGGTAAAGCGATTCTTTACACCGCATTAGAGGTGTCTGCTGTACAAGACGCGGATTAGACCCTGCGTCAAATACTGCTCTCACCTCTGGGACGGCTCGGCGGAGTATTTGCTGGACGCTCTCGACACTATGCAGCGACGGGCTATCCGTATTACAGATTGTCCGGAGGTAACGGGAAGCATTGAGTCGCTAGCTCAGCGCCGAACAATAGCTTCCTTGGCTGCATTCTACCGTATTTACCACGGCGAGTGTTCTGAAGAGCTCTTCAATCTGATCCCACCCCCTTCCTTCCGATCCCGAACAACGCGTGCCGAGCAGAGAGGCCACTCCCACACAGTGGATAGCATGTTCGCGAGAACCGAACGTTTTAAACGTTCGTTTCTCTGCCAAACGATAGTGGCCTGGAACGCCCTGCCTGTGCACGTGTTTCCTCCCACATATAACCCTGGGTTCTTTAAGCGGAGCGTGAAGAGGCACATCAGTAGGTCGTCAAGTTGAGCCACTCTCTATAGTATCGTGCGCTGTGAGAGTGACCCACAATCGCTAGACGTCGTCACGACTTACCACCAGGCGGGCGGCGTCAATTTGGCGAACCCAATATAAAAAAATAAATAAAAAAAAGGTAGGTAACATCGGCCGTGAAATTGAAGTTCGAATAACATAATTATTGATATATTTTGCATATTGTGCCCGAATTAAACCGGTGGGACCTCTGCCGACCCCCGCAGGCAAATAGACGTGATTTCTTGTTTTATTCTGTATGTTTTGTACTACACTATGGGACATTAAAGCAACGTATGTTACGTCATAAATTCTTAATTAATTTCTATAATATAATTAAGTAAACTGATTTTATAAGTACCTATTTATTTATTTATTTACACTTCATGCACAGTAACAGTATATAGGCGGACTTAATGCCATAGGCATTGTCTAACAGTCAACCTTAGGGTGATGCAGAGAGAACTAGTAGTAGGTGCTCAAAGGTTATGATAGTTATGATGACATTAGAGAAATAGGTCTACAACACTATAACCTATGTGGGTACCATTGTGTAAGTACCTGTGTGTGTAAGGGTATTTAATTAATATAATAAGGTGACGGTTTCAAAACGATGTTGATTAATCAAATTATACAATTGTTCCTAATATAACATGATCATACCGATTTTTAAATTAGCTCGATTTTCAGTCGTAGGTACCTATTGTCTCTCTATTATTATTCTCTCAATAACTTGTTGGAAATAAGAGAACCGCTGGCAAGTGTGCAACACTAGTCAAAGTAATAATATTCAAATATTTCATGTATTTAACATAAAAAAATTATACCTCAACCCGAAACAAGATAACCCTAATATTTTGCTACACTAAAATCAACTTAAATCAGGTTTTATTATAAAATAAATTGGTTTACTCGCTATCAGATCTTCTCAAGGTCTAATGAACGATCAAAGACGGAGGCACCGCATCAAATATAACTCAAATATAGCTCGGCACAGTCCCCTGGATGAATAATTAATCATTATCTACAGGACAAAATCGTTCTATCGTCGACTCAAAAGGAATGATTTACAAAATCACTATAGTATATATTATGTAGGTAGCGCTCGTACGCACGTCCGAATTTACGTAATCTTGTCCAATAGTGATCATCCGGGCAGATTACTGCTAAGGAGAGAGATTACTCTATAATTACACACCAAGGGACTGATTCAAGGCTTTCTGATGTTAATTTGGACGAAAAGGGTTAAGGCTCCGCGTTTGTGTTGTTGTAATTACTTAAAGACTTGCCAGTATTAAAGCAATTTGTAGGAGTACCTTAGTGTGTGGTAGATACATATAAGAGACAAAACTCAAATAAATTTAATGTAATTAGATAAATAATAAAAATATTTTTCTGACAAGACGCTATTAGGGAAATAAATAGCTAACTAATGTATTAGACAAGTAACAGTCCTCTCTCTTTTGATTTAAGGAGAAAGATGTGATAATAATGTGTTTAAAGAACTAAGCAATCGTTACAAAATTGATTTATTTTCCATAACAAGAAATTAATTTAGTTAATTACAAAGAGTCAATCTCAAGAGTACAACACTTATTTATAAACCTGCAACTTAAAACTATATTGTATTCTTATATTTGTCCCCTTCAACCCAAAACAGTGTGACGTTTTGTTATTCACATTATAATGGCACCCTACAATACGAATGTGAAACTTAAAACAAACATTGAACAAAGCAGGACGAGTCAACAACAATAAAGATTATCGCCACAATCACAGTAAGCCATAGTCACAACAAATAAATGGAATTCTCTCATCCACAGAGTATGACTATATTCGACCAACAAAAAGTCCCGGATCTCTTTGTTGTAAATTGGAGGCAAAAAAGGTCAGACTCTTGTCATTAAGTTGGCTAATTAAGCGTATTTACTCGTCCTTGTACTGAACAATTATACGAACACGCTGTCCATCACACTTAAGTACGTATTGCACACACTTACAATAACAAGGTTTTTTAATGGTAAAAAAAAACAAGCGACATATCATATCTATACCTAATATTACTATTTGTCATCTAATATCCTGATACTTACCGATCTCGATAATAAGCGCCTGACCTAAATTGTAAGGTTTTGTATCAAATGTAAATCGATAATTAATTAATGCAATTAAGAGATTGACTAATTTCTCAAACCAATTATAGTTAGCAGTTGGCATAATGCTTTAATTCAATTCATTTAAAATTTAATCTTGCTGCAACTTAAACTATTAAACTAGTTCCGAGCGCCAAGAAACTTCCACAAGCCGCAAACTAACAATTAAATAATTCAGAATCAATTGCCAACTCGCTTGGGTCCGACGAGCCTGGCGGCGGATTTTGAAGAATAATGGTCTTATGATAGTAGGCTTCAACGTAGCGACGTAGAAATACATTAAATTAATAGTATATTTAATAAATTAAATCTTAAATTTACTTATGCTGTTATAATGACAAAATACACATAGTACCTAAGTAGTAGATTGCTAAAGCAGCAGAATTGTAGAAAATAGTACTTTCATTATTAGTAACTACTAGGGCTATCGTATATTGAATTGTTTTCAAAACTCAAATCTCCAAATGCCTATCCTAATCAAAACTACAAATCAAATTCAAGAATGTTTTTATTAAACAATTGTTGCTACATTAACGTTCCTTCCCGAACGCCCTAGGTACACCGTCGAATGGATAAACCCAGGGCAAATCATCTAAGCTGTGTAAGTGAAGGCTGTGACGAACATCATAATAATATTGAAACAATTTAATCTTTCAGCACGTTCGGCGTCGTCAGTTAACAACCCCTGTGTCATTTAGGTTTTTGGGATGAGACATTTACCAATAACCCGTCTTACCCTTTTATCTATTACAGGGTTATTGATTAAATATACGTCGTTTTGTGTCCATCAAAGGAGACCTCTCCACTAGTGCGTTTAAATCAATGACTTCATGGTACACCGGACTTGAAGTAATACCCGTACCAATACTAGTTATTTATGCATGACAAGCCAAGATCATATGGATAAAAGATTACCTGATGGACGGAAAAATTGTTGTAATTGAACGTGAAAGAGATGCAACTTTAACTTTGTACTTATTGCTAAAGTTATAGACAGTACTGTTAGTAAAAATAAGACTGTTATGAATAGGCAAAGTAATTGTTCTCAAGTATGGTTACTAGGAGGACTCATACTTTGAAAAAATCAATTTAACTACTCCAGTAGCGTAGCCAGCAGTCCACAATGTGAGGCTAACATCCAGATATCAATATTGCAATTAACTTTGTGGGACCGCCAAATGAAGTGAGAAGGTTTTTGGACTGTAGAATAGACCTACAGTCCAACTTCCTTTAAAGTAGGTACTTACAATAAAAATGTATTTCTATCAGCTATCAGAATTTTGTTCACATAGCATAGCACATTCTCCATCAATTTATTTATTTAATTAACAGAAACTATTGACCAATGCTGAGTAAACAGTTGACATGTAAGACAATTTGATTAATCTCACACTAACACTTGGATCGCCTTCAAAACGTTGAGATATCTCCATCCTAGCCATAGGAGGATTATTTAATTACATTAAACACAGGCAGCCAATTAATACTATTCGTAAACAGATAAAATGTATAAATGAAAATGGGTCAAGCATGATCTAATTAAAATTTTAAATGATCTCGTGTAAAGTAGAACGTTTAGTTTTGAGTTCCGATAGTTATTTTTTTTTAAACTAACTAATTATTGTAACATGTGGTTATAAATAAATAAATAAATTACTTAGTTATTTTTGGAGTTTACTCCTTAAGAATCGATTTTCATATATAAGGCGCCCGGTATGAGAAAAATCCGAGGGGTAAAACCTACTAACAAGTAACGAAAATCGTGTCACGTTTTTGGTGCGCACCTCTAGTGCGCAACTTTCTAATTTGTTATGGTTAGATACTCGTACTTAAGGAGTAAACTCCAGTCGTGCGTCGGAGCTGACACACACGCTTCTTTTTTTTACAAGAATCATAATTATACACCTGCTGTGTGGTTCTGGGATTGGTTTAAATAATAATAAACAAAGAAAAGTCTCCGCAAAACTAAAAAATGAAAAAGATGACTTTGAAAGATGGGAAAGCTTTGGTGGGGGACGCTGTATGTGTTCACACCTTAGCACCTTCACACCTTCCAAGTACACCCGGATGTGACGGCACTGCTGCTGCATCGGAGGCCTCAAAGACCTCAATCGGCATAAATATGCTCAACTTGCAGGTGATTACATATTTGAGCCGTTTGGTGTTGAGACACTGGGGTTATGAGGTCCGAGCGCTCGCCGACTTTATAGAGACATTGCTAAACGCTTAATTGATGCTTGTAAGGACCAGAAGGCTGGTTATTTTCTGGCCCAAAGAATAAGTATCGCCTTCCAATGTTGCAACACAGCCAACATTCTGGGAATCTTCCCAGTTGGCAATGACACGGAGGATTTTCTAAACGATATTTTGTAGTGTATTATTATTATTATTTGTTCCCGATAAGCGGGAACAAATAAAGGCAAGCAAATATCGACAAATATCTAACCGAATATCGACCTAACCACACGGTTCTAGACAAAGCTAGCCCCTGCGCTTTGTCACTTACTGCTGCACCAAATGTCGCCCTGTCTTCACGCTTCTTCTTCAAAATCTACAATGGCAGTGCAACAAAAAAGAAATAAACGTTACACAGCGGCCCTAGGAAACCCCACAACTTCACATTTCGAGGTGGAGTTCACTAACGTCCGTGGACTCCATGCGAACCTCGATACCGTCCACCACCACCTTGAGACGGCACGGCCCGCTGTGATGTTCCTCACGGAGACACAAATACGCCGCCCTGACGACACGTCTTACCTGTGTTACCCCGGCTATGTCATCGAGGAACAATTTCGAGACAAAGCCGGGGTGTGCGTGTTCGTTAGGGCGGATGTTTGCTGCCGCCGGTTGCGCTGCCTAGAGAACCCCTCCAATTCCGTCCTTTGGCTGCACGTAGACCATGGCTCTATGAGCCAGATCTACGTGTGCGTCTACCGATCCCACACAGGGGATTCTGAGACAACAAAGCTCTTCCAGTACCTCAGCGAGACGGCTGATGAAGCGCAGGTGCGGTTCCCGAACGCTGACCCAGTATTTCTGGGGGACTTCAATGGCCATCACATTGAATGGCTGGGGTCCCTCAAGACTGATCATGCGGGTAGAGCCGCCCATGCGTTCGCTCTCTCCCACGGTCTGACCCAGATGGTATGCGGGATCATCCGGATACCAGACAGGTCAGATCACGCGCCCGCTCTGCTGGATCTACTGCTGACGAGTCGCCCAGCCCAGTACAGTGTTTCAGTAGGAGCCCCACTGGGTAGTTCCGACCACTGTGTTGTTCACGCTGGCATGAAGGTGTCACCTCCTGCACGTCCTGTACAAACGTCACGACGACTATGGCACTACTCGTCAGCGGATTGGGACAGTCTACGCGATTATTATGCGTCCGTCCCCTGGAGCCAGCGCTGCTTTGTAGGAAAGGCTCCTTCGGATAGTGCTTCTGCTATTACTGGCGAGATCAGTTTAGGGATGGATTATTACATCCCTTTCACTGATGTCGCCAGTATCCGCAGAGCCCGTCCCTGGTTCGGGCGAGATTGTGCCAAAGCTGTTCGACAAAAACAGTCGGCATATCGCGCCTGGATCAGGGCCCGGGCTGTGCGCGACCCAAACGTGGGCCACCTCAAAGCAGCGTACAACCTGGCCACAAAGTCGAGTAAGAGGGCCTTTAAGAGAGCGGATGCCCAGCGCGTCGCGCGGCTTGGTCAGGAGCTCACTTCCCATCCCACGGGCAGCCGTGGATTCTGGCAACTGGCCAAAGCCGTGCAATCTAACTTTTGTCAGCCCTCGCTGCCACCACTGCGTTACCCAGATGGAACACTGGCTCACAAAGCCCAAGAGAAAGCGGATATGCTCGCAGACCTCTTTGCGGCTAATTCCCGGGTCGACGACCGTGGCCTGCAGCCCCCCGCCATTGCCAACTGTGGCCACACAATGCCTGATATTGTTATCAGGCAATGTGATGTACGGGCAGTACTGCGGTCACTCGACACGCGGAAAGCCAGTGGCCCTGACGGCATTCCGGCGGTGGTGCTACGAAAATGTGCAGCTGAGTTGTCTCCAGTATTAACGCGTCTGTACCGCCTGTCATACTCTTCAGGGCTCGTGCCGGAGGTCTGGAAGGAGGCTAACGTACAACCGATCCCCAAGAAAGGGGATCGGTCCGGTCCAGGCAACTATCGACCCATAGCTGTCACCTCAGTCATTTGCAAGGTGCTTGAGCTCCTTATAAATAAGCAGCTCATGCAATTCCTAAAGGATCACTCGCTAATCAATGATCGACAATACGGCTTCAGGCCAAAGCGATCAACGGGTGATCTTCTGGCATTCGTAACGCATGTCTGGGGTGGGGCTATGGAAAGGCACGGCGAGTCCTTGGCTATTAGCCTGGACATCGCCAAAGCCTTCGATAGGGTCTGGCATGCTTCGCTCCTTTCCAAGCTTCCGGCATATGGTCTACCTCCTCAACTGTGCAGCTGGATTGCCAGTTTTTTAAACGAGCGCCGAGTGCGGGTCCTCTGCGATGGCCAGGCTTCTCGCTTCTTGCAAGTGAATGCCGGGGTACCGCAGGGGTCCGTACTATCACCAACTCTCTTTCTTCTGCATATCAATGATATGCTATCCCTCGGGAACATTCATTGCTATGCAGATGACAGCACACTGCACGGGAGTTACTCGGTTCGTCCGACGGCGGGGCGATCTGAGATTGAGGAGGAGAGACGACGACTCGTGGCTGATCTCGACCGTAACCTCGACAGTATCTCTCAATGGGGTACCGAGAACCTGGTCGAGTTCAATGCCCGCAAAACACAGGCGTGTGCATTTACTGCGAAGAAATCCCCTTTCCTTCCCCTACCCTCTCTTCAGAATGCATTATTACCAATGAAGGACAACCTTGATATCCTTGGCATAGACGTTCGTCGAGAGCTCAATAATAAAAACTACATCGAAAGATGTATAGGGCTAGCTTCGCGGAAACTAGGAATACTGAATAAGGTAAAGAGATTCTTTACACCGGACCAGAGGTGTCTGCTGTACAAGACGCAGATTAGACCCTGCGTCGAATACTGCTCTCACCTCTGGGACGGCTCCGCGAAGTATCTGCTGGACGCTCTCGACGCTATGCAGCGACGGGCTATCCGTATTATAGATTGTCCGGAGGTAACGGGAAGCCTTGAGCCGCTAGTTCAGCGCCGAACAATAGCTTCCTTGGCCGCATTCTACCGTATTTACCACGGCGAGTGTTCTGAAGAGCTCTTCAATCTGATCCCACCCTCTTCCTTCCGATCCCGAATGACTCGTGCCGGGCAGAGATGCCACCCCCACACAGTGGATAGCATGTTCGCGAGAACCGAACGTTTTAAACGTTCGTTTCTCTGCCGAACGATAGTGGCCTGGAACGCCCTGCCTGTGCACGTGTTTCCTCCCACATATAATCCTGGGTTCTTTAAGCGGAGCGTGAAGAGGCACATCAGTAGGTCGTCAAGTTGAGGGCCATTCTCAATAGTAATGTGTGCTGTGAGAGTGGCCCACAATCGCTAGACGTCGTCACGACTTACCACCAGGCGGGCGGCGTCAATTTGGCGAACCAAATATAAAAAAAAAAAAAAAAAAAAAAATATAGTAGTCTCGGCACTCAATATTTAGTCGCATTTGGTGTCGAGACACTAGGCACATGGGGCCACGGTGCGCATCAGCTCTTCACGGAACTCAGCAAGCGTCTGAGGGAAGAGACTGGGGATCTCCGCGCAGGCAGCTTTCTCGCGCAAAGACTCTCATTGGCAATTCAGCGCGGGAATGCTGCCTGTGTTATGAGCACTCTGCCTAAGTCTCCCTGCCTTACTTATTTATTTTAGTGTTTTAGTTTTAGATAGTATAGTTTGTAGTTTGTTTAGGTTTTTTTTTTAATTTAATTTTCCTGTTCCTTGTATGTATTTAAATAAAATTGATGGATGGAAATCTTGGGTCTTGATGGTAAAGGCTTGTTCTGGCCTGTAAATAAATGTTTTCTTTGATAGATATCTATTAGTATACGGCTACGAGCTCATTTCGTTTGTACTAAACACACACCAAAGTTAACTGATGACTATCACCGTTAGAAAAGAGCTTTCAATTTATTTATTAACAATGAAAACAACGCAAAGTAACAATTTACACCAAGACACTCGCATGTTATGCTATAAATACAACAATAAATACAAAATATTATACAATTATAACTAAGTACCTAGTCAATAGGTCTACCTAATTAGAAAAAATAATAGCCTTCACACAATAATAATATCGATGCAACAAATCAACCCTCAATCGAAGTCAAGTTCTACATATTTTTGTGGATCAGATCTTAGATAATACATGGCAAACACAAAGTAAGTGTATGACGTAGTTTACACAGTTTTTTTTCTAACTCCGCTCCAACGTCCATTGCCAGATTCTCTGGTACCCACCAGGATTTCCATTGGCGCCCGGCGGACACAGTAAGCCTGCAGTAACTGCTTGTGTTGTGGGCGTGTTTGAGATTTAATGCAACATTTGAGACACAAACATTCAATTTGAAAACGTCACCTTGTTTCAGCTCAGTTGCTAATTATTTCATATGATGCAGCATCTCTATATTCATACCTATTATGTCATAGATATGAACAACTACAAAATTATTCAAATACATTCGGAATTTCGTGCAAGTTGCAGCCAACAAAGTTATCCGACCGTATGAAACATTAAAAACTCGCCAGTGAAACAACCCTATTTAGATAGCAACATTTTAGAGCTCATATTTTTTAAATTAAAAAGCAAAATGTTGGTAATAATCGCCTATTTCAAAATAGCGTTGAACTACGGTGTAATTTGGGACAAGGTATTTTAGGAAGCATCATTTTGGTACACGATATCACTCACGGGGTCTGAGAACACTTTGGAGCCGGCCCACCTGTGCACTCCCCATTAAGGCTTAAGGCGTGCCATAAATTCTTTCAAAAATCTATGGCAACACTGCGTTTGTATAGTTGTAAAGTTTAATGGCTATAGCCTGTAGGCACTCGGCAGATTTGTTTTTTTTTCTGATTATCACATTACTTTATTGCGCAAACCTTCCATGTTTTATAATTAGAAAAGAGTATTTAATAATTTATTAAAATAATATTATGTATAATGTTATTTTTAGAAATACTTATTATATTATTAGTGGAATATTAGTATTAACATTAGTATTAACATACAACAAACGAGATATTTACCATGCATAATATTGTTCTGGAATTTACGGTACCTAACAAATATCCCGTTTCTTCATTAAATGTATAGTACTGGCCATGGCAGTTTAATATAACCAAAATTAGTATTGTTAAATTAACTGTAAGTATATATTACTAAGTACGTTTATAGCATATTTATGTTTATTTCTAGTTTTTAATATGCATAGTGAACAAGTACGAAATGGACTTAGGATTTTCTGATTGTATAAAATTCATCAGGTACCTTGGTTTTCCTTGTTATCATAAAACCATTATCATAGTGTAACGAAACCTAAGTAAGACTTATAGCGGCCACAAAAAGCCAAGTCTAGTTTTCAAAGTCCATCCATTTATCGATTATCGTGACTTATGTAGCGGAACAAATCCGTTTCGCAGCAAAACCGCTGTAGTCTAAATGAGCACTATTTTTTACCGTCTCGTTTCATTCTAGCCATTTGTTAAAACACGCTCGGCTTGCAGACACATCATGCGAAGCTCTCAAATTTACGTTGAGGCCAATTATAGAGCTTGTTATTCTTGAAAAATGAGAGACAGTAGATCTTTTACTGTCTGCTTGTTCATGTTATGAGTTGCGAATTACACTAATTTATTATGGGTAAGATTAATATGAGCGAGTTTGGGAACTCACATATATTAATAATTAGGAAACACAAAGTTAAACTCAAGTACTCATGATTTTATAAGTGCTTTCCCATTAGGAACTTCCGGGGTTGAATGTATTCGATGTCTCAGTCCATGGTTATCTGTCAGCTATCTGTGTACTAAATCAGACAAATCATCGGCTCATGACGCAACAAATAAGCATTCAAACTTTCGAAAGAAGAATATTATTAATATAGGTACTGTTACCCAATACGCTGAAAGGCTTTTGAATATAAACTGCTCCAAATTTCTTAGTCGTGTTACGCACCGCTCTTATGTATTTATTCACATTCACAAGAGTGATGTTCTATTGTGGTTAAATGATTTTTATTCTATTTTAGCTATTTTCCTAGTTTGAATAACACTGATAATTTTATGAAATGAAACGAATTCATTAATGAAGCCAAACATAAATTTAAATCATCCCTTAGTTAGATAATCGCTAATTGAACCAAATCTAATACTATTTTCAACTTTTCTTCTGCACTCTGGCAGGGCCACATGCTACTTTGTATTCCTAACCCTCTCCTAAGCTGTTGTCTTATGAATTCCAGATGAGTCCCTCACCCCCGCGACCTCGGCCCCGCCCCGCTCCTCAGGTACCAGTTTCGTATCCTTCTCTTCATTTTAATTACATTTTTCATTTTGTTTATTCATTAGTACTACATTATACTTTCATCTATTCGTAGCGGCTTTATTTTTGTGCGTTTGTTCACACAGCACGGATTGTTTTGTTTCGACATTCATTAGATGGAATTTGTCTGAACGAGGATTGCAGCGCTTGTTGAATTTGCATGAACTGGATAGCTAAAATAAGTGTAATATTACAGAGCTTAACCTCAAAGTTGTCAATTTGCAATTACTGTCAGAAACTGTACGGTAGTAAGTGGAATAAAATTTTATTGCCTACAACCAAACTGGTGGGTTGCCATAATAAAAATAAACGTTTACGTCGTTACGTCAACTAGTGCTCGGAATTGAGTAAGTTAGAGAAAGTCATAATACTAAGTTTAAGAGTTTTTAAACTCGAATTATGTTTAGTCGACGTAAAATTGGCTCGGCATAGCTTTCAAACTTGCATCACCGTTATTGTCTTATTAAAGGGACTATTTTTGAAAACTTAGTTACTTTTATTACGTAGTGATTTAGAATTGTTTTATCGAAAATAAAAAATCATAGCATTTTATCACAATGTTCTGATTACACATTGAGACTTCTATCGTAGGATACCAGATGTTATTTTATTCTCTTTTTGTTAACTAAATGAAGAAAGTTCTGCAAAAGTATTTCTTGATTTGTACCTCCCACAGTCTGAACACCAAAATAATAGGTTGCCTATCGGTCTTAAATTCCTATTTGCATACGACAGTCTGAATACGCAAGCATTTTCTTTAGTTGTGCTGCAAGACTCAGTGAATTGTACACCTTATGTCTTGGATTCTAAGTTATGTTGTTGTTTGTTGCAGCGGCTGCGGCTACCATATGGGGATCTCAGGATGTGTACGTGAAGAAAGGCAGCACAATATCACTGACGTGCTCAGTGAATGTTCATTCGTCGCCGCCATCCACGGCATCCATATTATGGTATACCTTATTGTTCGTAGTATAAGCCGGATCTGTCTGTGAAGTGCCCTATTAACTATTGTTGTTCTAGTTAGGATTTCCTTTAGATTAAAAGCAATTCACTCTCTATGACGCCGATAGATTGAAATATGCAACTTTGGCATGTGTGGATATGATTGATTATGGGCTCTTATGGGCTCATAAGTAGTTCTTACCTAAAGGCAACTGCAAATCTTGGTTAAATGTTTACAAACAAACATACATACAGGTGAAGCTAATAAAAGCGTAGTAAAAATTAGGTTTTTTTTTCGAACAGGTATCATGGCAACTCTGTAGTAGATTTCGACTCCCCTCGAGGAGGGATCAGCTTAGAGACAGAGAAAACAGAAGGTGGCACCACCAGCAAGTTGCTGGTCACTAAAGCAGCTCTCACAGACTCCGGAAACTACACGTGTGTGCCCAATAATGCACATCCCGCGTCTGTGTCTGTCCATGTACTCAATGGTAAGTTTATTTCTTATAAGTATGCCTTATAATAATTAATAATAATAATTTCAATAAATCATTTTAACTATGCCTATCTATCTATTAGGCTACTATGTGTTGTATAATAATACTAGCTGTTTCCCGCAGCTCCTCACACGTGGTATAGTTTAAGTGTCCTATTATCTTCTCCTTTAGGTACCAAAACTATTAATTTCCCTATTTTTATTTAAATCCGTCCAGTCGAGAGACCGTGAAGAGGAACCAACAAACAAATAAATAAACAAACTTTCGGATTTATAATATTTGTTAGGATAATAATATACCTTTAAGGATACTAACAAAGGGGTAGGCAGAAGCATAAATTCACGCGTGGTGTATTAGTTGCAGCATCTTGCTGGATAAGTTGTGTGTATTATACTATGAATGTAGTTACTGATGATTAGAAAAGAGTGGCCGGAAGTTTTTATTGCCAGGTTCTTTTCTTCTTGGCTCGACCCATTGCTTTGTGAATCTGGCTTTAAATGTAAATTATTATGTGCTAACGTTAATAAATGTTATTTTATAACCTATATATATAAATATCTTTTTATTTGATATTATTTGATTCGATATCATTCGCTGACTTTTCGCCAGTAACTGTGCTGTTCTCAAGCCATGAGTGGCGAACCTGGCTAGCCACTAACCGGCACGTAAAACTGCCAGAGCTTCTTTAATTGATCAGCAAGTGAATCACTTGCAGGTTTGGTTGGTTAGGGCTTCTTAGGGCTTGTGGGTGAGCCCAGTATGCAACCATTATTAAGTGACAAAAAGCTGCAACATTTAGCAGAGTAGTTTGGAAGCTGTACCTCTTATGATGGTGTATTATTAACTGTATCTTTATAAATGTACATTTTGTCCTCTAGGAGAGCATCCAGCCGCGATGCAAACAAGTAACCGAGCCTCATCCTACCTCACGTCACAGCTGAGCTGTGCAATACTGACCTACTTATTATCGTCCATGGTCTGCAGATGATCGGCTTAAATCACCATCACCGGCCATCAGGGGATCCGGAGATTACCATCATTCCGTCACTGAACATTCCAATAAGTATCTATGTGTGTAGTATAAGATTCTTAATTATTTTAAAAGTTAAGTTTTTTTTTGTTATTTCAAAATGTCGTTGTAGAATTGAAAGATATTTTAATAGATAAATTTTATTGGATTAGCGAAATAATACGTACCAACAAACACTTTTACTGTAAATACAATTCCAATATTGAACAAGCATCGGATTTTTTCTGTTGCTTTCCCCATTTCTTCTCAAACATCAGTTTATAGAACCATCGAGTTATTTTATTTGCTTTGAAGCTCAAATACTTATTTGGGAGAGAATCCATTCGGTTGTGAAGATACCAGTGATAAGTTTGAAATGAAATAAACGGATTTACTCAATAACAAAAGCGGCCGGAACCTTGTGCTTGTAACGTAAATATTAAATTTAGTAATTCGTAATAATTTAGGGAAATTGTTATAAGAATAATTGACATTCGCAAAACATAATAAATTCTTGAATATAATTTTATTTGTACAGTATTATTATTGCTTTAATTTAAGGAAATTGACTTTTATTGTTTGAAAGCAAAATAAGGTGATACTTTTATATTGTCTTGTTCATGTCACTTGTTATTTACTATCAATATTATAAATAAATCGACAACAACAGAATGTAAAACATTTTTTGTAAATAATATAACTGATACGTAATAAATGGTAGAATAAAATAAACATTTATAATATATCAAGTCGCATTGTAAATAATAATATTTCTTATTGTTGTAAATACAGAATGTATAAGGTTAACAATAGTACCTACTTGTTCCACCCTGTCGTGTGGTGAAAAAACAATTGTTTTTGTGTTCCTAGAACCAACTTCGTTTAGGTATTTCTTTGAACCTCCTTTTTTCAGACTCTCATTCGAACAGAAAGCCTTTTTAAGAGATAAAAGGTACATTTATGAATGAAGAACATAAATTATTATATATAGAACATGCATTTCGTATTTTTTGATCAAAAATAATACCATCAGAATAATAATAGATATTTAAAAAGAAGGTGTTATAAAACTCAACATAAATAAGTTCCAAGTATCTCATTTGACATTGCAATATTCTTTACTTAACAAATTCTTCCCCAAATCCGTTCACTTCAAATATAGAGTAATATTAAAATAGACTGTATATTTAGTTGACATGAAACAGGCAATATGCAGGCCTGTATAGTCAGAAAAAAACCTTAACTCATTTAGGCACGATACACATCATCGGTACCCTTACAACATATTCAGTAAAGTTTGTTTGACTCAAACAAAGCCGCGGAAAGTTCTTCCCGCCTTCGTCTAATACCTACGTGATTCACCTGTGGGTGTTGCAGTGTCAAATAACTTTGTGCTGCGAATACCAAACAGATTGCTTTATCAACTAAGTCTAAAAGTTTCACCTTAGGGCAGGTTCATTCTTTTGCCAAAATGTAGGTATTGTCCCGTACCAATAATTTTGTTGTACTTCAAAAACATCTCATAGATTTTTATTTGTTTTTGATAATAAATTAATGACTCTGATGAAAAGAGGTTTAAAATTGTAATTATTAGGGTATAAAGACAAATAATTATTAAGAATCTATCGACTGTTTTCCACTAAAACTTTTATGTAAAACCAAAATTGCATTGAAAAGTAATAGACTAACATTTTATTTGAATTTAGAAATGAATTGTAAGGCTACATTTACATCGTGAGATATTACCTAGTCTAAAAATTGTGTGACATATTTGATTTCTAATTCAGGCATTAAGGTCGTTGCACACAATATATCAGTGTAGCCTAAGTTCCGACACAGTACCGGCACAGTTCAGCATCAATGCCAAATATAATTTCATACATTTTTTATTAACGTATCCCCACATGTCAGTGTCAGTGAATACTGAGTCGTCACTGACACTGACACTTACATGAGCGGACGTGTAGAGAATGTATGAAAGAATATTTTGCACTGATAGGTACTGAACTTTGCCGGTACTGTGTCAGAACTGAAGCGCCTCTGTTAAGTGTGAATCGAACTTTAAGCGAAGTATTTGTTAGAGACATTTCAAGATAATGTTTTGAACGAACGCCTCACACTGTTGACTTCTACATCTTCTTGTATACTTATAGTAGTTTAATACTGAAATATTACGATAGTACGGTAGCAGAAATATACCTAGCTATGTTCATTTACATAAAAATTGTAGTGTGGTGTTATTAAATGTGATTTGGCGAAGCATTTGTATGGGACACTCTTCACTGTGGGTATTTACAAGAATGTCAAAAACTAATTACTGTGTGGATTGTTTTGATTTCTTTTTGTATCTTGTAAATATTGTAATAAGAAAAAAGGAATATTAATAAATAAATATTATTAAAAAATGCAGTTTTTATTATCAAAACCATGACATAAATATTAATTTCCTTCACAGTTATTGAATGGTTATAGCAATCATTTATCATTTTAAATGTTCTAACCAACAATTTTAGCAATCCTGTTCAACAGAATCTCCTTTTTAAACGTAAGCGTATTACATGTCTTTATAAATTGTTTGGCATAATCTGACTAGGTATACAAACGCAGAATCAAATCAAATAATAACTCAAGTAAACATGTTACTGGAATTTTCGTAATAAAATCGCATTAAAAGCAACTCAAGAAACCGATTTAGGATAGGATAAAAGAAATATATCTTTACTCTTTGAAGTGGAGTGGCAATCTTCTGAAATTATGTTTTTTTCCCTTCATAATCTCGCTAAGTATATTTTCTTGAGGAATAAAAACGTTGGCAGTATCAAGTGCTGGTACCTTTTTAAGCTGCCGTTACGATGTGATGACACACGCGTCGTATATTTAGGACGGGATTACGCCAGTGTACACCGCGCTTTATATTACTTGGTTGAAATTTTTATAGGCGACTGGTAATCTCGGCGAACGGGGATTTAAATTGGTGAATTACGGTTTTTCACTTGGCATTTATGAAATTTTATGTTTCTATAAAGAATAAAAACTTCAATATACGTCATGTTAAGTAATTCTAATGTATTTTGCGACCAAAATAAAACCGTTTATGAACGGTGAACCATTTTGTCTCTCGGTAAGTCAATACTAAGACTATGGTACAACTAGTGTTGTTTTTAGAAAGATATGAGGAGACATAGGTACAAGTTAAACGATTATCATTATAATTTCCGATACTTAATCCTAAGAAGAAATTTACTGTATAATACTGTTAATTTATCTGCGTTATCTGTATAAAACAGAAACGAGATTTACCTTAGATATAACAACGGGTGGAGATGCAGACATCGATTTGCGTTTTCAACATTTCAAATAGACAAACCAACAGTTAACCCTAGTGGTTAACCAAAACTGGATATCTACACAACAGACAAAGTAACCTGCAAATAATTTGCAGATGTATACACCGAAACGTTCAACCGAATAAACCTTGGCTTCCGACTAGCCGACTGGCTCAATGGCCACAGACGAAAGATTAGTTAAAGCGACTCACCCTTGTGATTACTGACCGGTTGGACAAGCTTTGCTTAACTGGTATTCACGTAATTCGATAGTATCTTTATGGCTAAGACTAAACGCGTTTTCTCATTGTCCGATCCGATATCGGCTATCGGATGCGTACCCGATATTGGGATAAGTAAATATATGAAATATGTACCTATCTTTCATTTTTTTCCGACTCAATTATTATTGCATACATTTTACATACCAACCTACGCGTCCGATATCGGATGATATTGAATCGGACAATGTGTAAATGTATTACGATGCTACGGTGGGTTGCGACTACAACTGGTGGATGGTCCTCCATCGACCTCCATGGAGGGGCCTCCGGGGCCTGAGGACGATGGATTAGCAACACCTACTGTCCTTACAGAAGCAGGCTAGAAGGGCTGCACGCACGCCTTCACTCACCGACGCGGGATTAAGCCCAAGCCCAAAGATGCGGGGTAACACCCGACCGCCACGCAGCGACCGCACAGGGGGCCATGGTCCGCCAGGCGCCACTGGGAATTCTTCTAGTGCTTACCGGGGGCGCTCGGAAATGGACGTAGGTGCGGCCGCGCGGTTAAAAACAAAGGCTACTGAATATCCAATCATCATCAACCATATCAAATCATCCAATATCACATCCTCTGCAGTCCGAGGAGTAAAATACTTGGCTTTACAACTACAAGTGCTAAATAAACAGATAAGTTAGTTAGTAGTAGAAACATCATTCACAAAACTCCTCTATTACAGATTAATGCTTGAACAAAACTAATGTCAACTGTGACAAGTTTGTTTATCATTATGAGTTTGATATTACCTATCTAATGTTTATACCTGACGCCCTTTCCAAACAAAATATAATAATATTCCTACTTAATACAAACGATACTATGAGTGTTTGCTTATGACGTAAATAATACCTTTTGGGAGCGCCCTTGAGTGAGAGTGTGTTGATGACGCCGCAATCGAGGAATGATCGTAGTCTGGGGGAAACTCAGAGAGATGTTAATGTTACTTCTTGTGTGGATGTCATAAATGTGGACGATATTATTATAATTGAGCCGAGTTCTATGATATAATGTTTATCATACATTTAGATGTTGAATAGTTTCGATCTTCGTTATTATATTTGGTTGAAATCTTGATTGTACATTTAAATAATAAATAAATATTATTGGACATTCTCACACAACGTTATCTAGCCCAAATTAAGCTAATATAAGCTTGTGCTGTGGGATCTAGACGAGTGATAAACATACTTATATATTTCTAAATACGTAGGTCACACTATAAGTTTTGCGTAACTTAAAAAAACAACATGTTAAAACCAAAATATTATGTTTATTGCATTTCAAAATACTCTCCTTTACATTTTAAATATTTTTTCATGCGATCGAACCATTTTTTAAAACAGGAGGACCACAGATATGAAGGCATGTTTTTTACGTGCTGATTGAACGCTTTCACTGCCTCTTCGGAGTTGGTAAAAGTGAAACCGCTCATCAAATCTTTGATTTTGGGGAAAATACAGAAATCAAAGGGTGCTAGGACTGGGCTATGCGCAGGATGGGTGACGAGTTGTACTTTTTCGGAAGCTAAAAATGACTTTGTTTTGTTAGCCGTGTGTGAAGAAGCGTTGTCATGATGTAGGAGAACGCGGCTTTTGGGTTGTCTTTTGCGAACTGTTTCTAACACCCTGGGTAAACAAATGGTAGAATACCACTCGGCATTAACACTCTTTTGATCTTCAAGTAGAATTCTACAGATGGGACCCGTAGCTGAGAAAAAAAACGCAATCATTTTTTTACCAACGTTTCTCGCCTGCCTCACTTTTGTTGGCTTGTTCTCATTTTCAAACACCCATTCACAAGATTGCTGTTTTTTTTTCGGGTTCAAAACAATAAATCTACATTTCGTCTCCTGTGACATTGTCATAAACAGCATTAGAATGTCCGTGGTCGTACTTCAGTAGCATCTGTGAGCACCACTCCACGCGAGCCCGCTTCTGCTCCGCTGTCAGTTCATGAGGGATCCAACGACAACAAAGTTTCCGAACTTTCAATTCTTCGTGTAAAATTTTCTGGATTTGACTCATACCAATTCCCAACAGTCCTCGAATTGTCTCATAGGTAATCAGCGGGTTTTCTTCAATTAACCGCTTAACAGTAGCCACATTATTTTCGTTGACGGCAGTTAAAGGCCGCCCTTCGCGAAATTCGTCATGTAAAGAAACTCGGCCTATCTCAAATTCAGTAAACCATCGCCTCACGGTGCTCAAACAAGGTGCTTCTATACCAAAAGCATTTTGAAGAAGAGCGGCACAGTCTTGCGTAGAGAGAGAACTTTTAAAATCATAAAAAATCATCGCTCTAAAATCTTATCGACTTAATTCCATTTTCGTTGCATACGTAGAACTTTGATGTGTGATAAAAAACAATTGACAAATGATTTTATATATTTTAGATATTACTAAGAAGGTTGCAACGTTTAAAAAAATATAACATTCGAAATTCAAATAGTTCCGATTAGCTAGAAGTGCAAAACTTTTAGTGTGCCCCATGTACATACATATTATACATAGAAGATACCCAAACTCCGAAACGATTCGACCCGGAATCGAACCTGGGACCTCAGGGACGGCGTTCGCATACTCATACTACTGCGCTATTTGATTTATTATTTACAAAACTAAAAAGGCGTATTTAAGTCAACAAGACTTTATTCCAGCATTTTTATGCTCTAGATTACTTAGCTTATTTTTCAATTGACTGAGTCTTTACTATCATAATGCATCAAAACAAGGATCAATCATTTGTTAGCATTTATAAAATAATATTTTGGACACTCACTCACCGACATCTAGCCCAAACTAGGCTATAAGCTTGTGCTATTTAATCTAGACAACTGATAAACATTCATATATTTTCTAAATAAATTATACATAATGTACATAGATAACCAGATCACCAGAAATGTTTGATTGGACCCGGGAATCGAACCCGAGATGTCGAAGTACTGTTTTTATACCATATGAAACTAGGGCTAAGATTTTGAACTGGAATTTTTGGGTAAATAACTTTTCTGAAAATTATCTTATCATTTACGCAACATCCAACAGTTATTGAAAACATAACTATTCCGCAGTATTACGTAGTCACTTCGTACAAGAAGAATGGACTAACTTTTTCTGTAGGAAATGAGAATTGAGACAATAAAGTGTGTTGTTTTTTATTACAAAAACATTTCCTGTTTCAAAGTTCTGATTTACTTTTTATTGCATCAGCCTGCCTGTATAACGGTTGTCGGCGATGTTATATAACGCACATTTTTTACGTTAATACGATTAGATCTTTGTATGGGGAACACCCAAATACTCCGAAAAACTTTATTCCGAATTTCGATGTTCCGATTTTCAAAAGTCCGAATTACATAATACTATGTAATGTCTATTATTAAAAATCACGAAACTTATTTTACCGAAAGTCATTATTGCGATTTGTTAGTTTATACGTTCGAAGAGTCAAATGCTCGAAGGATTCTCGGTCCGAAACACGACATTCCGATTTTCAATACTTCGAATAAACTAAAAGTCAACATGTTTGTTCAACAGAATTTAGTGACAGAAAGAAATCGCTGCAGAACCAACTTCACGCAGTCTGGTCTTGGTATCTGGAATGGGTAGAAGTTAGGTTAGGTTAGGTTAGAACTGTGACCACAACAGAGCGCGAGCCGAGCGAGCGAAGCGAACTTGCCGCGGCAGCGGTCGGCGAAGCGCCGGAATTGATCTATTGTATGAAAAATTTGGGAAACTTACTTTGGCATGTGACCAGGGAAACAAAATATTTTTATTCGAAACCAAATGTTTTTATTCAAAAGTAAACAATCATAGTTTTAAATGAGAACCAATACACTGTAAACACTATTTAGGTATTTTAATAATCAGAATTCGTATTGTTGATGTTTCGAATATCATAAAGTCGGACGTTTTGTTATTCGATCTATTGAAACTCGGTATTTTGAGAGTAGTAATTATAAACGTTAGGAATATTGAAATTTAGGAATTATAAAAATAGGAATAATTATCAATTGGAGTTGTTATGTTATATTCGGAATTTTGAACCAGTCGGAATTATGAAAATCGGTATTTTCAGAGTAGTAATTATAAACGTTAGGAATATTGAAATTTAGGAATTATAAAAATAGGAATAATGATCAATCGGAGTTGTTATATTCGGAATTTTGAACCAGTCGGAATTATGAAAATAATTCCGACTGGTTCAAAATTCCGAATTATGAAAATCGGTATTTTGAAATTCGTATTTGTGACTGACGGAATAAAGTTATTCGTATTTATGTAGTGTACCCCTTTGTATGGTTGCTAAGAGCTTCAACAATTATTCCGGCGCCCAATATATACTGAACTGCTTACGGTGCACATGTGGCCAGATTCAAGGTTCTAGCAAACTCTAGGTTCATGGCAACGGCTGCGTCTAATTGGAGCCCACATTGCCCACTTAGATTTTTTAGTTGGCCCCAATTTCTACATGTACATACATGGACTCACATTAGCAGCTTAAAAGGAATCCTATAAATCCATCTAGTCAATTATAATTTTAGCCCAATTTTGATCCAAATCTTTTCGTATTTTATAAAACAAAGTCGCCTCCGTCCGTATGTATCCTCTTTAAAACTACGCAACGGATTTTGATGTGGTTTTTACCAATAGATAGTGGTTCTTGAGGAAGATTTTAGTGTACATAATTTGTCAAGCGGGCGAAGCCGCTAGTTAACAATAAACTGAACTACACGTCGCTCTCACAAACTTTCATTTATAATGCCTTTCGGCATAATTCTAACCTGCAGTCAAATAATCAACAAGGGAACCATATTTGTGTCCTTTATTTTTTCTTTTTGTTTTTTTGTTTCTTTTCTTGTTACTTGTTATTCTGCGTGTTTTCTTATAATCATATATTAATCCCCTCAGTGGAATATTATCACTTCACCCTATTATAACACCTCGGCAAGATAACAGTTGGATATTGAGCACAGTGCGTGTGTAAACAGCTTAACAGCTGATAAACAGTCTATTTACATACAGATTGAAACTATGCGTGTTTAGGAAAACGTTACTATACGTACCTACGTACCCACTCTTGTTTGTTATCCTAAAGAAATGTGTAGGTACTGGGAGGTTTGCAGAATATAGGGAATAAGAAAAGTGTTTAAAGTTAAATTGACTTCCTTTTTTTAGCTTGAGCAATTACTTATTATGACGTACTTAGATACTAAAAAAAACTAACGACGAAAAAAGGTTTTAAATTAAGGAACACTTGTGCCAAGTTGCATGAAGAAATGGGTAGAAACTGTGACCACTAGCTTGGAACACACATAAAGACAGACAGACAGACGGACAGAAGCAAATTGTCCAATCTCGAAATATAGATGATTTGCTCGCTTGGCTCGCTCAGTCAACTAATTTTCTTACAACGTCAAGTACCTAAATAGTGGTTACTCTTTGATTAAAATGTCAAATTTTCATGTGATATTTCCATTTTATTTATGTATTTATTTAGGAAACGTTTAAATTCAATAAGAGGCCCGCATTTTAGGAGATGGAAGGTTCGTATAAAAACAAAACGGCTACTACCGGATGCTGGGGCCTGGCAACCCTAAATTAAAACAAGTTAGGGGTCGACGAGAAAGTTCGTACAATTTTGAATAAAAAAAAAAGTTTAATTGTGAATGGATTTACATAACTTTGTATTCGAGGTGAAAAATGTATGAAATGGGTGAATGTTATATAAAAGATTACTGTGTTATATTGTCGATGCTTTAGTTAATAACTTCAAAGATGTGTGGAATCATCAACTGCTGTAAATTATTCTACTTGCTATGACATCCACAACAATACATTTACGTAGATACTATACATGAACCTTGGGGTCCTACCAAGTGGTGCACTGATCGATTAATAAACGAGGTTCTGGTATAACGCACTTCATCATCTTATAAAATAATAGGTAGGTACCTACCTAAATATAAGTAGGTATTGTAAATATAACAGGAATGGAGTCATCATTATGCACATACGCTATGTACTCTTTTATTTAACCAACGTTTTCATCGAAAAGTCTCTGTGATCCTATCAGCGAAATTCAATCGCGGCTGAGAGTAGATATTCCAAATGCAACGTGAAGACGTCGTCCTCTGAAGTAGGGTATGGTACCGTTGATACTATCTGTCCACATTTACTACCTAAGTTTTGCAAAGTATACAGATAAAAAAAATAAAGTATTTCTTTCAATCTTCATAGTTTTGTCTACATAGTAGCCAGTTGGCTGTTAAAATGTGCGTCAAACTATTCTGTGATCATTTGGGAGTCAATCATACAATAAAAATGTAATCAATCTGAGTAATGGTATAAATAGAATATATAAGACAATTTTATAGCGCTGTTATACTAACTACTAGTCTGTAATGCTAAAGCTGATTCTGCAGAGATTACATTTAGTGGTTTGTAACATCTGTCCTGACAGATGAGTTTTTGGTTTAATTACAGAGAATAGAATAGAATAATCTTTATTGTACACCAATTTAAATAAATATGAGAAATGGCGGCCTTATCACTAAAAGCGATCTCTTACAAGCAACCTTTGGATGGACAGAAATGGTAAGAAATAAGATGTGAAAGAAGGTAGTCATTGGTGTTTGAGTAAATTTAGTGAAGAAACATAAAATACTTAATCTTATGGAGACAATACTAATATCATAACAAAAATATAAGTAAACAAAGAAATGTTAATAAGGAAAGACATAAGTAATGGACAGGAAGCATTCTATAACATATACAAGACAAGTAGGTACATATTATTACACTAGAGATCACAATACATACATAGCATTTTAAACAGCATTTAAAAAAAATATATCACTTATTATAAATCCATATCATAGACTATAATGAATTACTATTGGCGACTTAAACAATAAAACTAGTAAATTACAGAGTGGATATGGGTTTTTATAGCGTCTAGTAACGCCAATAGACTACTTAGCTCCTTTTTACGTGGGACCAACATAATGCACTTCTGCCTTTCGGGGGTATAGGTGTGATGTATGTATGTCTGTCTGTCTGTATATAAACTGCTTAAAGGCGTATAATATCCCTACAGAGACTGTAGAGTGCAAGTAGCATACTTAATTATCAACTTGCAAGTCTGTGGAAACATAAAAGTTACCACTTAGTGGCAACAGGCCCCCTATTAATTGGAACCAACAAAGTTACTGGCGAAAAGTAAGTGTATGAGATCATGATCTCAGATTCATGATCATGATTCTCAGCCCATTTGACGACCATTGCTGGGGATAGGCCTTCCCCAAAGAAGGGGGATATTCAGCCGACATATACAACACTGGCCGGACGGGGTGGTATAGGGTTGATAAACATACTTATATATTTATGAGTACGTTCTAAAACAATAAACAAGGAAAATACCCAAACTCCGAAACAAATATTTGTGAATCACACAAATGTTTGATTCCACCCGGCAATGGAACCCGGGACCTCATTCAATCGTATACACATACCATTGCGTCACCCAGTCAGTTGAGTACGTATAGTACCTGAATGTATTAAGTATTATAATATTCATAAATGACATCTCTATTATAAACCTTACTGCTATAAAGTTCAAAAAATTAATAAAAGAAACCCTATGCGTTATGGTAATACAATCATCACCTCATCACGTTGTGACGAGAGAAATAGTTTGATTAAAACTTAGAAAAAGTCCCTCAATCTCAACCCAAGGTACAGCCAACACAAGGGACAAGAGTCAGCGAAGCGATACGAAAATATTATTGAAGTTATTGAAGGGTTGCTGATAGGACGTGGCGATTATTGTGATTGAATGACCGTGTTTATATTACATTGTAGCCCGTAGCGGAGCTGCACGCGCCCTTTATCTTTTCCATTCAAGAATATAGCAATGACTGCTCAAGAAAATTTATTTCTAACTAGCGGTTGCCTACGGCTTCACCCGCGTAGAATTGGTTTTCAGTTTATAATTCCCACAGGAACACATTACCCTTATAACATCAGCTATATCCTGATGAAAATCCTGTTATAATTAGTTCAACCGTTTAAGATTAGCCGTAACAAAGAGGCAGACAAAAATTTAAAAATTGTATTTTATGTCAATACTGCAATACCTACTTTCAAACGCGTTTAGTGGAAACTAGGCACTTAAATTTAATTTTAACGCCTCTAAAAATTTATAGGATGACAATAATGTTATCGGTTCAGAAAGATTTGGTTCAGATACTTTGAAAAGATTTAACGTGTTACCAGTCAAATCTTGACCCGCTATTAAACTAAATTTCCTTCGCAAATAGTACATACAGTACATTAGCTAGTTGCTGAGAACACAGAAATATATACGATCAAATTGAATTAATAGCCTATTAAATGTCACTCGATAAAAATAATATTTATCATAAAATATTGTGACCCATGGGACCTGAAAGCGAGAGCCCTTGCGTCATTGTTCCAATGGCGCAAGGAGGCGCTGGAGCGGGACCACAGGCCGGCGTCTCGAGAAATCGAGGACCTGCGGTCCCAACTCCGCCAGGATCTCATGGAGTCATGGAGGGTGCGACTTGAGCAACCCAAGTGGGGTACCACCATCATCGCGGCGGTGAGACCGATCATGGACGATTGGCTGCAGAGGCAGCATGGTGACCTCACGTACCGTGCGACGCAGATTATTGCCGGGCATGGATGCTTCGGTAGCTATCTGTTTCGCATGCATCGTGAGGTCACACCCCGGTGTCAACACTGCGAGGTTTCCGACGACGACACCGCACTCCACACAATGGTGGAGTGCTCAGCCTGGGCGAGTCAGCGCCGGGACCTCGTAGTGGGTCTGGGCGTGGATACCCTCTCGCTGGAGACCATGCTTCAAGCCATGGTCTCCAGCCGGAGTAGGTGGAACGCGGCTGTGTCCTTCTGCGAGCAAGCCATGCTCGCGCAGGAGGCGGCCGGGAGGGAGAGGGAGCGTACCCTCCCCGCCGAGTTCCGTAGTCGGCGGCCAGGGTGCCCCAGACTCCGCGACTACGCCCAATACTATCGACCTCCATGATCGGGGCCTTTGCCCCATAGCACGCAACCAGATTCACTCACTGACGCGGGATAAAACCCTACCCCAACAACGCGGGATTCTCGTCCCGACCCAACACCCGCAGAGACCACAGAGGCGGTCAAAGTCCGCCGGGCGCCACTGGACATACCCTCTGCTAGTAATCAGAGACGCCCGGCAACGGACGTTAGAGCGGCCGCGGCCTTGGGCCGCGGAATTAAAAAAAAAATAATAATAATATTGTGACAGATGAAAACTTCAAACAGAATACAATGATACCACGATATAACTACACCCATATGTATGCCATTATAAATGTACGTTCTATACAAATACAATATCATTCACTCCCTTTCATAAATAATATTGTATTTAAATGTAAAATTTCCATCATCAAGAACATAAAATCTGTACCATATCAAAGTCCTTGACGGAGCTCGTTAAATGTATCAATTTAACTTTAGGGCCATAACATCGCGAAGTTTACCTACGCCCTTTGAGGAGCCCTTCTCATTTCATATCGGCAACTTCAATGAATATTCTTTTATAAACAATTTGCAATATTTGCGGCTTTTTAACACAACTTTTTTAGGTGCAATATTTTAGGGATCAGCTAAATTTAAGTGTTTCAGTTAAACTTTAAGTATGCAGATACTTTACAAAGTCTTTCAGGAGATTGCAAGATACATTAAAAAATCTGATTTAAAAATTTCACTATTTAAAACTTTGTCGAGTAAGAGAAATGCTGTGTGGTCAAGACACATCTTAATTGTCTTATTTTCTATTTATTTTTTAGTATTGGCCTAGTTTCCACTAAAATTGAATGCTAAGAGCCTCAACACTTTCGGACCTACTGACACACATTTAGGCTCTGGGAAATACATCTAATGTGCCCCGAAACGGTAATAGGCTCGCTCTTTTATATGTGAGACCAAAATTGCTGGCGTAATACACTCGTCTGTCGATACTTTCAGGGATAAAAATGTGATAGGGTGTGTGTATCAAACAAAACAGGCGTGATGAATTAGTTAATTAATGACTACACACACATATCACGACTATGGCGTGATCGGGGTAGGCAGAGGTGCATTACACACCCACAATTTGCCAGTATTTTAAGTCCCACGTAATAGGGGGCAATCTTATTGCCGTCACCGGGCACATTTATAATGGGTTATGTCCAAATGGCCGAATGAATTTAATAAAAAGTAGCATATTGTAATATTGAAAAAAAAATGACCCGTTGCCTTGCGATGAAATGTTGATGAAAGGCAACAAAATCTTACGTGCCAGCCGCTGTGGCACAGCCAATTAAAGTCCTGTAGTAGAACGTTCCACCTAGAATTGAACAGTTGCTGGTTCGAGTCCAGATCAAAGCTATTGTTTTGCAATTTATAATTCACACACACTTAACCCTCTTCAATCATTCCAAAAATTATCTTCCTATCTTCTACCGGAGGCGCTCGGCAATGGACGTAGGTGCGACCGCGGCCTAGGGCTGCGGAGTAAAAAAAAAAACCTATTTCACGTTAGTAGGTATTTTACAAAACATCACAAATATTGCAACCATATGCCAACAAAAGTGTCCAAACAATTATGCAAGCGGATCAAAAACCACAGCACCCAACCTTCTGGCCGCTGAGTTATTACAAATTCACTTACATAAATATGTTTCATTTTGTCAACCAAAAACAATTAAATCTGCCCGGACTGAGCAATACGAGTACAAACCTCCACGGAGCCACTAAGTGTGGCGTAAACAGTTAATTTTGAAGGTTCAAATTAAATGTTGGAAGGAACAATTTTGGATAAAATGATGATATTTGAATGAATCTGTCACTGTCTCTGCATTGAGAACACAGGCAGATTATAGTGATAGGCTATTTTGAATCTTGATAATTTGATCCCCTGAAAAATCGGTAAAAAAATATAATTAGGTATTAAATATTGGATAGAATCAGGCGTTACTTGGCGAAAATCCATGACAAAGCAATGGTAAGTAAAATGTTTTTAAAAAATGTTTTAAACCTTTTAAATTTGTAATAGCATTGTTTTCCACAGAATTAAAAAAGACAACAAAACGTCGACAATTGTTTCGCCTCTAAACGAGGCATTATCAAGACTGTCTCAGAGAGAACAGCAAAATTTGTGGTTAGAACATATTTGCTTATAAGTAAGCGTGTGCAAATTTCATTATCGCGATGTAGGATTTTTCACAATAACTAACGTGGGTAGAAACCTCAGATTGTCATAATATTATATTAGCTTGTAAGCCATAGCCTAGTTTAGTCTATGCTTAGATTATATCAATATTGTCTTGTCTATGTTCACTTCCTTCTTCCTTCACTTTGTAACATGGCCGACTGAAATACACGACACGTATTATTACAAGCTCCTGTCTTTTATTCCAAAAACCAACAAACATCAGGTGTGGTGTAAACTGGCGTGTCTTAGGAAGAACTGGATCAACCAAGAAAAAAAATGGACGAATCTTCAACGTCGTCGGGTCGCCTCAAGCACATGGACGTTCATGCATCCAACATGCCGCTCACGTGGAAAAATTGGATCACCAAATTCAAAATATATCTCAAAGCATTTAAATATGATCAAGAAAGCGAAGATAGGCAAGTTGCACTTTTATTACATTATATAGGACCAGATTGCCTTCACATATTTTATTCTTTCAACCTAGATGTCGAAACAGTCAAGCTACAAGTGTTGATCGACAGATTTGCAGGTTATTTCAGCCCAAAAGTCAATATAACCATGATAAGGCATAAACTTTTTAACAGAAAGCAACTGCAAAATGAACAGCTGGACAATTATATAACAGATCTCAAAAATATAGCCCATCAGTGTAATTTTGGTGAATTGCAAGACGATTTACTAAAAGATATATTTAGTTGGAATCTAAATGATCAGAATCACTACATTAAAGAGAAAATTTTGCAAGAATTGCCTACCACTTTAGATGCCACTATAAATATTGCTAAGTCACTAGAATCGTCCCGGAAAGAAGTTCAAATATTATCAGGCACAAATCCCAATTCATCTGTAGCTAGTATAGATAGTATACATAACAGAAGTAGTCAACAGTCCAGTAGAAGTCATTCACAACATCGTCAGTCAAGAAATCAGTCAAGAAATCATGGTCGTAGTCAACAATCAAGGTATAATCCGCAGTCACAGGATCGTCAATCAAGAAGTCAGAGTCACAGTCAACAGTCAAGGTACAATCCTAACCAGTCATACAATACATCCCATTCATCGAGTTATAGCAGTCCCAATGGTTATAAAGGTAACAATCAGTCTATGAATAACTCAATGTGTCCAAAGTGTGGTCAAACACATCGTTTTAAATGTCCTGCTCTTGGTGCAAAGTGTAATTTCTGTCAAAAACTTAATCATTATTCAAAGATGTGTAAGTCCAAGCAAAAATATGTTAATTATGTGCAAGAAGATTTTTCTAATGATGATCAAGCTTTTTTAGGTGCTGTTTATCAATGTAATTCTGTAAAAGATAGTGACCAATGGTCAATAACCCTAAGTATCTGTAGTCAATCTGTTTGCTTACTTATTGACTCAGGTGCAGATGTGAATTTGATGTCTATGAAAGCATTTGAAAAACTAGCGTGGCAAGAGATAAATCTTATACAAACACCATTTAACTTGACAACATTTACAGGTCAAAGTATACCTACAATCGGTTATTGTACATTACCATGTAAGTATAATGACAAATCATACAACTTGTGTTTCCATATTACACCGTTAGATTGCAAAAATATTCTGGGTAGACAGTCATGCCAACAGTTAAAAGTCATAAAAAGAATACAGTCAGTAACCTTTGATGAAAATATATCTAAACACAGTCCAAACACCTGGGATTCGTTGCTAACGAAGAGACTGCTGTTTTTGTGTCGGAACAACTGACACCCAAGGCCGCACGACTATACTTTCTTGCGCGGGATCTTATAAAATCGACTGCCTTTACCTTCGCTTGGACGGCATATGGAAATGTATACGTTAGAAAGGACGAAAACTCTAAAACTATAACTATCACTAATGAAGCCCAAATCCAACAGCTTTTTAACGCTATGTGACTATCTTTGTTACTGTTTTTGTTTATTGTTAATTGTAGTACTATTAGTAGTAGTATTTTTTGCTTGTTTATTACGACCATACTGGTCTCTCTGATTCATGTGTCATGTCAAACTTTAAACAGACACACCACAATTTTAGCCACTTTGCAATTCAGTTCACCCAATACCACATGCACACACAAGCTCTTAAACACAGACAGTACATATACGTTTTACACTATTTACACCATACACACTAAGTACACGCACACGCTAGCCCTAATCACGAGAACCATTACTCATAACTTTGAACTATCCTATTTACTTTTGTTGTATGTGAACATTTCTTCGCAAATTGAAACTCAGTATGAAACCCTAAAAGCAAATGGCAATTAACATCACAAACTTAAACGAATTAGACAACATTGCGGTGGCAAGGTCTATGTCATGTGATTTAGTGAATCTAAAGAAACATATAAACTTTAATAAAAATGATCTTACATTAATACAACAAAATATAAGAAGTATTTATTGCAACTTGGATGACTTTGAAACCTCTCTAATGGACTCTGGCTCAGACATAGATGTTATAATACTTACCGAATGTCGACTCAACATAAATAAGCCCGTTCCTACTATAAGAAACTATACATATTATGCTACCACGCACAACTATAATCAATGTGATGGAGTGGTCATATACGCTAAATCTATTTTAAATCCAGTATTTCAGGAGCGTTTCTTAAATGGCGCTACGTGCGTACAGTTAAATATATGTGGGTGTACTATACTGGGAATATACCGATCACCCTCAAATCGGAACGCATCTAATTTTATTACCTCACTGGACACTCTGTTGGACACGATCAATGACAGTCGGAATGTTATTGTATCTGGTGATATAAATATTAACATAATTTTAAGAGAAAAAGAAACCTCTTACGAATGCACCAATCGGGCCTCTTACCTTAGCATGCTATCCTCTCACGGATTTCTACCAGGGCATCTAATCCCCACGCGTGAAAACGGTTGCCTAGACCATTATATTTTAAAGATTGACAGGACTAAACTCTCGGCTAGTATTGCAGTTTTAAACACCTCTATAACAGATCACGCATCGGTGTTTATGAGCATTTCTTCAATAAAAGCTAAATTCTGTTCTCCAAAAATCAAGACCTTTATTGACTTTGATATAGCTGCTGAAAAGCTCATAAATAAAAATCTCTCCGAGTTATTATTAAGTGAAGACCCAGATTTAGTGACCGAACATTTAATTAAAAAACTTAAATCATCCCTAGATGAGAGTGTTGTGGTGAAGAGAACCCCTAATAAACAGCGCATTATCAAGCCCTGGATCACCAGCGGTCTGTTGAGATGTATCAGAAACAGAAACAGCATGCAACTAAAATTAAGGTCAGATCCATGTAATGAAATACTAAAAATAACATTTACTAGGTATCGTAATTATTGCAATAAATTAATTAAAAAACTAAAACGGAAATACGAATCTGATCTACTAAAAACTAATATTAAAAACTCTAAAGCTCTATGGAAGACTATTAAGGAAATATCGCATCTTAACTCGTCTAAAACAGAAAGTCATGAATTGTTCAATACTCATGGTTCTCCAATAGAAACAGTTAACTATGTTAATAATTATTTTGCTAGTGTCGGCAAGCATCTCGCAGAAAACATTCTCAGTGGATCCCCTCTACCAGCCTGTGGCCCATTATCTGCTTCAAATACACAACTTTCTTCTTTCGTACTTCTGGAGACGGATCCATGGGAGGTAGACTGTGTTATATCGACTTTGAAAACTGACAGTGCTCCCGGTTGGGACGGTATACAGACTAAATTTGTGAAACTCGTCAAATCGCACGTTGCTCCCATCATTAGCCATCTTGCTAACCTCTGTTTCCAAAAAGGGGTGTTCCCGATTCTGCTCAAAAAATCCATCGTGACACCGGTCTTTAAGGGGGGTGACAAGGGGGACATCAACGATTATCGACCTATTTCGGTCCTGTCCGTTATTTCGAAAATCATTGAAAGGCTTATCAACTCGCGCCTAGTTATATATCTAGAAAAGTTTGGTATCCTGTCTGATTCACAATTTGGATTTAGAAAAGGAAGATCAACAGAAGACGCCATCTTGGGACTATCCTCCCTTGTAACTCAAAACTTAGACCACGGAGTTAAATGTCTCACAGTCTTTTTAGACTTAAAAAAAGCATTCGACACAGTGTCGGCTACGACTCTTATAAAAAAGATGGAGCTTATAGGTATTCGGGGTTCACCATTGAAACTTTTAACAGATTATTTAAAAAATCGCACTCAAAGAGTAAAAATTGAAAACTTTACTAGTTCTGACACTGAGGTTGAGTTTGGCGTGCCCCAGGGTAGTGTCTTAGGGCCCACTTTATTCTTAATATATCTGAATGATTTGACGAGGCTCAAGATTAGCGATGGGCACATATTTTCCTACGCGGATGATACAGCCATCGTGTTTAATGGAGATTCCTGGAACTCCGTCTTCGCAGCCGCCGAGCAGGGTCTCCATAAGGTTGCAATCTGGCTAAAATCAGCTCTCCTTACTTTAAACATCGCTAAGACTAATTACATTTGCTTTGCACTAACTAGACGCACTCTTCCGCCCCCAAACTTGAAATTGCGGATTCACACATGTAACTTCACTGTTGTGAGTACCATGCAATGTGGGTGCGAGGAGATTGGACGTGTAAATTCCACCAAATACCTTGGAATATTATTAGATCAACGACTTTCCTGGCACCCCCAAATAGAAGCTTTAAATGGTAGGATCCGTAAACTCATATGGGTCTTTAGGAGGCTGAGACATGTCTGCTCTAAAGACCTCTTAAAGCGTATCTACATTGCTTTGGCGCAATCTGTTATGAGTTACTGTATCTCTGTCTGGGGTGGGGCCTCAAAAACTAAATTTCTTGAGGCAGAAAGGGCCCAGAGATGCTTGTTAAAGACAATGTTTTTTAAACCTTTTAGATTTCCTACGGACGAACTATACCTAAGCCATAACATACTGTCATTAAGAAAACTTTATATTGTCAACTCAGTATTTAAACTACATAAAAAATTACCGTATGTGTATAAAGTTCAAACTGGTAGAAGGATATCTAAAGTAGCCGCTACTCCTTCTTGTAGAACTCTATTTGCCAGGCGACAATTTACTGCACATTCTGCCTACCTTTATAATAAGTTCCACAGCAAATTTACAATATATAACATGCAATTCCGTACATGTAAACAAACCCTTGTTCAGGAACTTGAGTCGCTTGGGTACAACGAAACTGAGAACTTATTATTTAAATGCGAATGTTAGTTCAAGGTTGTGCAACTCATTCTTGTGGTATTTGGAACTGGTTTTTAGTTTAGTGCTCGTATGTACTTACGAGCATTGCATTGGAATCTAGTTTCAAATAAGAACATAATCTACACAAACTACGAAACACACACACTCACGTAACACACTGTTCCATATAAACTCACCGTCACTTGCACTCATATCTATAGGTGCCTTCTCACATAGGTACACACACAAATACACATATACTCACCCTCACACACATACACACATACACAACACACATACTTACACACATACACAAACACATATATGCAGATGATCACGCCAGTACTATTCCTATTTCTTTCACTCATTTTCTACCTCTGTCAATTTAGTTAATTACATAAAATTTGTTTAAATAATGTAGTTACCTATAATACTACACCTTCACTATATAGTCCTAAGGAGGAGCGGAACCACCCAACACAAGCATTACCAATGCTTCCTGGGTTGTTCCGGCAACTAATTAATTTTGTAAATGAAAAGTTAAAGAAATAAACTATTTATTATTATTTATTATTATTATTAAACTACACACTTAGTCAGCATAGCCAGAACAACAATTTACAGTCAATGTCAAGTCAGTCTAACAGTCAAAGTCAAGTCATATCACAGTCAATGTGTCACAAAGTCCCTGCAGAGTCAAACAGTCTGTCAATACTAAAGAAATATAGTATGGTTTTTAATGGAATAGGAGCTCTTAAAAACTATGAATGTCATTTAACTCTCAACGAAAATGTCAAGCCGTCGGTAGACGCAAGTAGAAAAATTCCTTTTAAATTACAGGATAAAGTCAAGGCAGAACTTGATAAGTTAGAAGTCACTGGTATTATTGCTCGAGTTGATGAACCAACTGATTGGGTCAACTCTATGGTAATTGTCTCTAAAAAGGATGGAAGCATTAGATTATGTTTAGATCCACGTAAGTTAAATAAAGCTATTAAACGTTCACATTACCCATTTCCACATATTGATGAAATTAAAGCAGAACTAAATGGTTCATGTTATTTTTCAAATTTAGACGCTAAGTCAGGCTTTTGGAATCTTGTCTTAGATGAAGAATCATCCAAACTATGTACTTTTATAAGCCCCTATGGCAGATTTCGTTTTTTAAGGTTACCGTTTGGTGTCAATGCATCTCCAGAAATCTTTCATAAAGAAATGATTTCCCGGTTTGGTGACATACAAGGCATTAAAATAATGATGGACGACTTTCTTATACATGCTAAAACCATTCAAGAACATGATCAAATCCTAGAAAAAGTTCTTTGTCGTGCAAAAGATATAGGTCTAACATTTAATAGTAATAAATGTAAAATTTGTCAAAGTGAAGTCAAGTATTTAGGTTTTATATTCAATAGAAATGGAGTGTCTGTAGATCCATCTAAAGTAAATTCAATATGCAACATGCCACAGCCTAAGAATGTCACAGATGTCCAGAGATTCCTGGGCATGATTAATTTTCTTGGCTCATTCATAAAAGATTTATCAAAAGAAACATCAAACATAAGACAGTTACTTAATAAAAACACAATATGGTCATGGAATGACAGTCATGAGAAAGAATTCAATAAATTAAAGTCTCTAATTAGTTCTTCACCAGTCTTAACTTACTTTGATCCTCAAAAACCACTTACTTTGTCAGTAGATGCTTCAAAAGAAAGTTTATTACCACATGATTACAAATACATTCCTTGGTATAAGGTTGGTATAGATTTCTTTGAGTTCAACAAGCATACATACTTAATTGTAGTCGATTATTTCTCAAAATACGTTGAGATAGCAATTTTAAGTAATGGTTACAGTGCAGACCAAGTCATAATCAAGTTAAAATCAATCTTTGCTCGTCATGGTATTCCCCATACATTAATGTCAGATAATGGTCCACCGATGAATTCCAAATCTTTTCATGATTTCACACAAGATTGGAATATTCACCATGTCACTTCCAGTCCCTATCACAGCCGTTCAAATGGTATGGTAGAACGGACAGTAGGCATAATTAAAAATATGCTTAGAAAATGTTTACTTGATAATACTGATCCATATTTAGCATTACTGCAATATCGCAATACTCCCAAAAACAATTTATGTTCACCAGCACAACTTTCCATGTCACGTAGACGTCGTACAAAGCTACCTATAGTAGAAAAACTTTTAAAACCAAAATTGTGTAACTATAGACATCTTAAACAAGTCAATAATCAAAATTTACATAAGATGAAAGAGTATTACAACAAAAATTCCAAAGATCTTAAACCCTTGGAGGTAAATAGTCATGTTATGTTTCAAAAACATCCACAATCGTCTTGGTTTCCAGGTATTATACAACAAGTTAGTCCTGAACCTAGGTCGTATATCATAAAAAGTAAATTTGGTACATATCGTCGCAATAGACAATACATAACACTTAGACCAAAGTCTCAATATTCTTTTCATTCACATAACACACAGACTAATAATTTTCACACTCAACCAGTCAGTTCCAATCAAACTCATATCAGTTATACTCCTTGTTATACAAATGATTACTCTAAAATTTCTCATAGTCAATCTCCTCAACGTACTAGCAGTCAACCAATTAAGAAATATTCTAGTTCAGGAAGAGAGATAAGGCAACCACAACGTCTTATAGACACAGTCTTATAAACATTGTTTCGTATTCATTGTCATGTACTTAGTTATAAGTAATTAATTAGTAAACTAAAATGTTGTAAACCATTGTTTGTTTACATTTAGAAACAATCGTCGAATTGACAACGTCAAATTATGTCAACTGTCAGAATCTTTTAAAACGTCAAATTGTCTCGTGTCAAAACACTAAAATGCGTTTTGTTATTTTTATATAAGAATCTAAAATATAAGTTATAATAAAGTTACTTAAAGGGAAGATGTCATAATATTATATTAGCTTGTAAGCCATAGCCTAGTTTAGTCTATGCTTAGATTATATCAATGTTGTCTTGTCTATGTTCACTTCCTTCTTCCTTCACTTTGTAACATGGCCGACTGAAATACACGACACGTATTATTACAAGCTCCTGTCTTTTATTCCAAAAACCAACAAACACAGATCATGCTAACTAAGTTCCAAAAATAGGTATTCACCAATACAAGACTTCATCTTCACAATTTCTATTAAGTTGTGTAGAAATGCCACATGACACATACAAACCAACAACCAACTAATGTGTCTGTCTGTTCACAAACAGATTAAGTAAGGGAGACGTGTGAAAATCTATTTGTTCATTGAGTAAGGTGTCCGCATCTCTTCTAACTATTTCTAGCCTTTCCCAAACACTCAGCTTGAACCCTTTCTCACATCATAAGCGTAAAACTCTAAAGGTGTTACTATTGATCTCAAAGGACCTGCCAGTCTGCCCTACATACTGCATATTACAGCCATCGCAACTCAACAAATAAACACCCGATCTGTGTGAAACCGACACCGAGTCCTTGCCATTACACAGCTCCCTCAAGGTGTTCTGTGTTCTAAAAGCCGCGAATATCCTATTTTCCCTCATAATCTTAGCTAAACTCAACGAGACGGGACCCACGAACGGCAAACAGGCAGTGTACTTCCTAGGTGGATCTTGAGTTGGATGTAATAAATGAAAACTAGCATTTCTGCGTTTTTTATCTAATAATGAGTGGACCATTCCTACGTTATAGCCATTACTGTGTGCTATATAACAAATGATAGACAATTCCTCATTAAATGCCTGTGGGCTCAAAGGTACCGCCAGTAACCTGCTCAGTAAGCTGTGGAAAGCTGCCATTTTATGTTGCCCTGGGTGATTGGATGAGTAAGGGATAACTATGTCTGTACATGTAGGTTTCCTATAGATACGAAACTCATGCGTACCATTCCTCCTAGTAATTGAAAGGTCTAAGAAATTGAGAGTGGAATCTGACTCCACTTCTAACGAAAATTCAATTCTAGGGTGTACTGAATTCAACTTAAAATATTATTGCAGCTGCTGAAATTAATAAAAATGAAATTACATATGTCAGTAATATATAAGCAAAACATACACACACCGTAAATATTTAACCAGTTACCTGTGAGAATATTTATTTATCGGATACTTATACACATATTGTGTTGTACAAATAATAGTATATTACTATATTGTAATAGCCGATCTAAATCATAATAAAAACTTTTTTTTAAGTACTAATCTATTCATGTAATTTCTTCTTTTGTTTGGTACTTTCCACCAATATCTTAAGGGTCCAATTAATGAGGCTCTGGTACACACTTGAAGACCAATAGCAAGAGCTGTGAGCACCAATAGCAAGAGGCTCGTCCCCAATTACGTGAAATAAAGAAATCAACAGCAAAATGTGGGCACATATATTATCCCTCTGCCTACCCTATGGTAAACTTTGGCTTCATTATGTTAAAATGAATATAAAATCGCTAAGTAATATCTACCGAAGTAATTCTGAACAAGTTACTATTGTCAGCTATTGTATAAAATAAACTATTTCCTGTCACTACACAAAAGGCTACGTTATAGTCTAGTTCCTTCACAGAAATACTCTTATATACAAAATGTTCCAGGCGAACATAAATCAAGTGAGCAATTCATCACTGGCTCAAAAAGAGCTGTACGGCTAATGGCCCAACGATAGCACGCAGTGGACACACGAGGTGTATTGTCTTTCAATGATCCGGTGATTATGTTTCTCTTCAGTGGACTAGAATGTATAGATACTACAGTAACATTATCATCATCATCCACCGAACCTTGACCAAACCTTTCAGGCTCGGCTTTCAATACCACTTCCTAGGTGTGTTGACCAAAAATGAAATTCAAGGAACAATAAACAATTTCAAGTACATTTTTGTATTTCAAAGCAATGAGTTTGCTTAAACTATTCTTAAAATATTAAGAAAGAAATTATAAATAGATCACAAAAACTGATGCCGCCGATGACATCAGTTTTTGTGATCTATCTATAATTTCAAGTACCTCTAATTACCTAATATTATTTGTGTAATTTATTGTTCTAGTTGTTTAGGTACTCGTCTCATACTTATTTAGACTCATATTAAAGTCTCAAAAGAACACGACTTTTGTTTAGTATGACTAGAATTTGTTGTTTAAGTTTACAAAAAAATTGCTTGCTTCCTTGTTGAGTTGAGTTGATAATTTCCACGCTCACATTCTGATTGTCATTAGACAGACGACGGATAGTATTTTACGACTGCAATAAAACTATAAACCAGGCTAGCCGTCCGATTGCAATCGGTGTGATGTTCAGGGGCCTAAGTCGCGTCAATGAACGTAAAACGCCATGCTACTGCTATACTACTACGTTGCAATTGGATTTAGTTACTCCCGACATTACCAACTTTCCAGCCCCTATATCCCGGGAACCGAGCTTCCCACCTAAATTCTGGGAATTTTTTTGTTCTCCCTGCAACTCTCCCATCACAGTTCCATTCGCCTGAAAAAAAGGCCTGGGAATTCTCATCCCTTAAAAATACCCAAGATTCCCAGTACCCCATATCTTGAAAACTAAGCATCCCAAGTCAATTTTGCCCTCATTGTTCCGGCCCCATTAGTACCCTAAGTAAGTATTTGAACCCCATCTTTCCACAAAATTTTTCTTACCAATTCTCGTCCCGCTTTCCACAAAATTTGAAGCCCCTATATCCCAGTAACGGAGCTTCTCAGCTCAATTCTGAGCAAAAATTTTGTTCCCCTGCTAAAACAAAATCCGGGAATTCCCATCCCACAAAAATACCCAAGATTCCCATTACCCGATATCTCTGAAACTAAGCATACCAGGTCAATTTTGAATTAATTTTCGGATACCCCTTTAACCCACCGCAAATAATAAAACTCCATCTCTTCCCATAAACAGGTTAGGTAACAGTTGGACGTGTTTCTATGTTCCCCTAAATATAACATCTACTACGGCGTCACGAGCTAGCAAGCAGACGCACGTTCGCTACTGCGTTTGTCAATGTGTTAGTAGACTACGAAAACTGTAAAAATTTCCCTTCGACGTGCAAATACGATGCTACTTTGCTACAATTCAAATACGCGACTTGCCCCCCGAGATGACAACCACCTTATATTACTACACTAGTCTAGTAGCGTAAGTTAAAGTCTTAACTGGTTAGGTACGTGTGATTTCATATTATTATCAGTACCTAAGGCCCAACATAGCACCATGCATGGCATACTACATCAAAAAAAAGTGTACATTTTCCGCCCACACGTATATTAATTAGTGCCGTTTCACTGAGGCGTAAGGTTGCTGCGATAAGACTCGACACATTACTCAAATAGTACAGTACATCTCAGATTTATGTTCATTATTAACAGGTACTTATGTTCCCAACGTTACGGTTGAAGAGCCTGTACTTTTATCACACTTTTATGTTATTCTCTTTTATGAGCAGGTTTTTTTTCTACTGTCATTTACTTCTCAGGTGTAGGTATTTTATTTATAACTAGCTTCTGCTTAAGGCGATGTATGCACAAAATTAATACCTACAAGAGTTTTCTAGGTCTTGTTTTTCCTAGGTCCGATAGTTATGTTTAAATTAAAACTCATCGAATTTCTGTTTAGGTATCTACCTAAACAGAAATTCGATGAGTCGAAGATAGAACGAGAAGTATACGAACTTTTCGTTTAATGGCTCACAAATGACAGATATTTTCCAAGTAAACCAGTTTACACAATACATAGTGGGGTCCGAGTGCTCGCGGCGTTTTCAAAATGTTATCTAAACTCATGATCGACACTTCTCAAGACCAGAAGGCTGGTTACTATTTGGCACAAAGAATAAGCATTGCCATACAACGTGGAAATTCTGCCAGCCTTCTCGGAACATTGCCAGTCGGCGACGAGGCGGAGGAATTCTTTGACGCATATTAGAATTTAGATATAATTAGAAAGTATAATTTTAAAATAGGTAATGTACATATTTAGTTAGTTTCAATTGTATTTTTTCATATTTATTATTTAAATATATTTATTTTACAAAAACGTTTTTGTTTTCATAAAAGTTTCGTATTCAAAGCCTTGGCGTAGAGAAATGAAGGAGATGTCTGTCATCTGTCTAATAAAGCAATTTCCCGTAGAAACTACTTGACGTATAACATTTGAATTTATATTGCTACTCAAGAGACTATTAAGAGATATATTATTATATAATAATAGCAATACAGAGTTCAGACATATAATGTACAATTATTTATATTTTGATGAGACGTCCGGCAATGGACGTAAAAAGGGCTGCAATTGCGTGGACTTAAAAAAAAACAAAAATCAACGCGCTTTAGTTTTGAACATTTTATAATAGTTCGTAGAAACTCATTTTTTTAGGTATTGCCCCACTCATCATGTCTGGGTTCCACCATTGAGTATGTACAAGCTTACATACGATATAGTAAATGTCACGGGCAATTATAATTATGCATACTCGTATTATGTTACGGCTAAAGGTGTAAGCATAAACTTAAGATCTTAATATAGCCGGCTAAACAACCGCAGTCCTTGGCTAAAAATGTCAAAGCAAATCAAAAAGGAAACTGTTTAATAATATTTACTATTTCGACACGTAACGACTGTTACATATACCTACTAGACTAAAAAATAAACATATTATTTTTAAACAATAAATATATTACGAATTTCAAAGAATACGTAGGTCACACTATAAGTTTTGCGTAACTTAAAAGAACAACATGTTAAAACCAAAATATTACGTTTATTGCTTTTCAAAATACTCTCCTTAACATTTTAAACATTTTTTCGTGCGATCGAACCATTTTTTAAAACAGGAGGACCACAGATCTGAAGGCATGTTTTCTACGTGCTGATTGAACGCTATCACTGCCTCTTCGGAGTTGGTCAAAGTGAAACCTCTCATCAAATCTTTGATTTTGGGGAATATACAGAAACCACAGGGGCTAGGTCGGGGCTATGCGCAGGATGGGTGACGAGTTGTACTTTTTCGGAAGCTAAAAATGACTTTGTTTTGTTGGCCGTGTGTGAAGAAGCGTTGTCATGATGTAGGAGAACGCGGCTTTTGGGTCGTCTTTTGCGAACTTTTTCTAACACCCTGGGTAAATAAATGGTAGAATACCACTCGGCATTAACACTCTTTTGATCTTCAAGTGGAATTGTACAGATGGGACCCGTAGCTGAGAAAAAAAACGCGATCATTTTTTTCCCAACGTTTCTCGCCTACCTCACGTTTGTTGGCTTGTTCTCATTTTCAAACACCCATTCACAAGATAACTGTTATTTTTCGGGTTCAAAACAATAAATCCTCGTTTTGTCTCCTGTGACAATGTCATAAACAGCATTAGAATGTTTGTGGTCGTACTTCAGTAGCATCTGTGAGCACCATTCCACGCGAGCCCGCTTCTGCTCCGCTGTCAGTTCATGAGGGATCCAACGACAACAAAGTTTCCGAACTTTCAATTCTTCGTGTAAAATTTTCTGGAAATGACTCATACCAATCCCCAATAGTTCTCGAAATGTCTCATAGGTAATCCGTGGGTTTTCTTCAATTAACCGCTTAATAGTAGCCACATTATTTTCGTTTACGGCAGTTGAAGGCCGCCCTTCACGAAATTCGTCATGTAAAGAAACTCGACCTCTCTCAAATTCAGCAAACCATCTTCTCACGGTGCTCAAACAAGGTGCTTCTCTCCCAAAATCATTTTGAAGACGAGCGGCACATTCTTGCGGAGAGAGAGAACTTTTAAAATCATAAAAAATCATCGCTCTAAAATCTTTTCGACTTAATTCCATTTTCGTTGCATACTTATAACTTGGATGTGTGATAAAAAACAATTAACAAATGATTTCCCGCCAATTGTTTTTTTTATTACTAATAAGGTTGCGACGTTTAAAAAAATATAACATTCCAAATTCAAATAGTTCCCATTAGCTAGAAGTGCAAAACTTTAAGTGTGCCCCATGTATTATTTGTCGGTGCCTAAAAAATAACCTAATCTATCCAAGATGGACTCGAAGACTTTTTCTCGGTGTTGTTTGCACAATAGGCGGCTAAAGTGCAAACTATCATGATACGAACTTTACCTACTTCTCGAAGATAGACCACATTTAGCCGGCTAATCTTAAGTTTATATATGTTACGGCTAAAGGTAGGTGTGAACACCTACCTTTAGCCGTAACATAGGTATGTACTGTCACATTTTCCTCTACCTCTCAAAAATAAGTGTCGTATCGATTTTACCGGTCACACGTTTTAAAAAAAGAGATACAGTTTTTAAAATCAAAGTTTTTCATAGAAATCCTATAAACTTAATACCTGATTACGTATGTAAATAAATCAAACATTTGTTACAATACCAACAAAAATACTAATAAACACGCAAATGATTCATAAAAAAAAATCGTAAAAATATGTAGAATTTTTCCAGCATCTACAGGTATAAAAATAGAAGGCCAATAAGTGGTTTGGATGTTATTAGTTCTGAAATACAGAAACCGCTCGCGGGGCGTGTACTGTACTACATTTCACTGGTGTTTTTCTGAATTACACAAAATTTCCGTTATTATGAACATGGGCTTTATTAAGGTAGCTTCACACTAGTTTTTGTCGAGCGATTATTATACGAGCATAGTTTAAGTTTAATACGGCCCAACATTATTAAAAAATTGAGATGTAAAAAATATGACTTTTTACTTACATAATATTTTATATTTTTTGTCAAGTACTTAAATGCTTACTTTTTAATATCCGCGGTTATCGTCCTTTGCCGGACGTCTTAGGTAAGGATAATTTTGGTTTGAGTTATAGTGGTTACGGATTTTCTATAGCACCTGGTACAGTTCGAGAGGGATAGAGCTTTGCATTTGTGTAAATGTAGTGTACGTAAACGTATATGTGACCTTTTTTACACACACAAGTGTTAAAACTCTTTTTGTAGCTGTGTGTCTACAAAAAGAGTTTTACTTTGTTTTTCGTGGTCACTCATATATCACTCGCGAACTGTAACAGCAATACGTTTGCGCCCTAAGTATTACGTGGTACAAACAAAATTACTGACAGGGTGCTGTAGTAATGTACCTATACCAACCTCTTCGGGGATATAAGCGGGTATGTTCTACTTTTTGATGTCCTATATCGTTAACAAAACGCGCGTATTGTTTTCGTCTGATAAACCTTTATCGCCGCTCGCATTTGGCGTCAGGAGTCGTCACGCGATCCAACCATCTCGTTCAGTCATTGCTCACCGGCTAATTATTGCTGACGTCTGAAATCTATCGCTTCTAACACAATCTTTACCAATTAGGAACTATTTCTTTGAGTACCTCAGTGGTGTTTATCAACATGCGACTACGACGCCGGAGATTATGAGTTCGATGAACGGGTTGTGTCAAATAATAAATACTTGTTTTAGAGTTTAGGTGTACTAAATATTTGTAGTAAGTTATTTAAGAGAGAAAATGCCGAATTAGTTAATGGATTACACTACTGTTGACTATTGAATACTTTTGACTATTGAATTGTATTCTATTAAAATTCACTCTAATTTCTAATTCATCTATTTTTGAAAACAAGTGACTTTTCAAAATGCAAACAACTTTTGGAACCTATATTAGTAACTATGGAAACGTAGTAATTACCTTAATATTACCTCTGTCCACACAGTCAAGCCAAACATATTTCTGTAAGTTTCTTGTCTAGTGATTTATGTGTAACTGGTTAAAAAACTAACAAATAATTAGAAACATATAAAAACTGATACTTTACGACTTAGTTAAACGACGAAATGACTACAATAAAAACGTGAATAAAAATATTTTATGACAAGAATCGATTTGTCATAAACAAGGCGCGACAACTTAAAACAACAATAAAATGCATCGTTTACATCTCAACGTGTCATAATCACGGCCCAACGTTTCAACAGTCATTTAAATATATCACGTAAGTTTCACAACAAAGTTTATTGACGTAGCAAATCGATTGCACCAATCATAATTTGTTGACCGTCTGAGTTGAACAGGAAATGATCTTAAATTATTCAGTATTTACAAAGGTAAATACTGAATAATTTAAGATCATTTCCTGTTCAGCCTTAACAGTTATAAATTGCCTCTAATACCTTTGTATTAGAGGCAATTTATAACTGTTTTTTCTGCTGTGTATTAAGGCTGAAGACTCTTTTATGGGCTTACATACTTTCCATCACGTCTGTTTCCCGAAAGGGGTTGGCCGAGGCTTAAACAACCACATTTTGCCAGTCCTGAGGTTGGTATCACTTAATAAATAAGTGACGAGTCTTGTCGGAAACTTTTTATAACTAGTGATAACCCAATAGTTTTTTTTTAATATATTTAGGCCGACAAATAGACGCCACCCGCCTGATGGTAAGCTGTGGCGACGTCTGGCGATTGTGGGCGACTCTCATAGTACACAGGAATACTATAGAGAGTGGCCCTCAACTTGACGACCCAGTAATGTGCCTCTTCACGCTTCGCTTAAAGAACCCAGGGTTATATGTTGGAGGAAATACGTGCGCAGCCAGGGTGTTCCAAGCCACCATCGTTCGGTAGAGAAACAAACGTTTAAAATGCTCGGTTCTCACGAAGACGGTTTCCACGGTATGAGAGAGGCATCTCTGCCCGGCACGCGTTGTTCGGGATCGGAAGGGAGAGAGTGGAATAGTAACAGTACGATAAAATATTTTTTTAATAAGTCAACTCTTGTGCCAAGAGTGATGAATATCCGATACTAATATTAGTATGTGACAAGACAGAAGTAAAATTTTCCAGTACTGTTTCGAAAAATAAACGCATCACTTATTTCGTTACTTCGGTAAATTCTACCACTCAAAGTGTCCCTCAGTCCTAAAAAATCGATCTCAGTTTCAAGTCATCTATCCTCTTAGCTTAAACGACAAATCCAGTAGCTGGCTTATAAAGAGCGCTTTAAAATTTCCGTCCATTAGGCAGCCAAAAGTCTCGTGCACAAAGAGCCCTATTCAAAGGTTTGTATCACTTTCTACCTTCAGATTACTGTTTAATGTGGCAAGATAAAACCCTATTATTAGCTTGACTTTGTGGTATAATGTTTAAAGTTGTACATAGTATGAGTAAAGATGAAAATAAGAAATTATCCTAAATACCTTTAAAATTATTACGCTAATGACTTGAAACATATTGCTTCTTATTGAGGTAGAGATATTGAAACGATACCGTCAATTATTAAGTCTAGCTATCGTAGTCTTTCGTATCGTTGTAATATAAATTGATTACTTAGAGCATAGATGGACAAGACAATAAAACATTTGTATATCACAAACACAGAAATTTAAAAATTTAAAAAAATACACATAAATGAAACAAAAAGTATCTGGGACAAAGTATCTGGGAGTGAGTATAATTGACTGCCTCGGTGCACCGCGGTGGCGCAGTAGTATCAGTATGCGACTGCCGATTCCGATTCGAATCAAATTATTTGTACGATCCACAAATATTTGTTTCGGAGTTTGAGTATTTTCTATGTGTAATATGTATGTATTTAGAAATATACAAGTATGTTTATCAGTCGCCTAGATCCCATAGCACAAGCTTATATTAGCTTAATTTGGGCTAGATGACGTTGTGTGAGAATGTCCAAAAATCTTTATTTATATTATGTCAATAAACTAAAATATGTAAATATTTCGAGTATAAAAATCTGTTCCTCATAAACAAAGTCTTTGAAGGAGCTCGTTAAAATGTATCAATTTAACTTTAGGTGAAGTTTCCCGGTGCCCTTTGAAGGACTCTTTCTCATTTCGTGTTCGCAACTTCAATGAATATTTTTGTAGAGAATTTACAATATAAATTTTAAGGCCTTTAGTGGAAGATTTTGGAAAAAGTACAAGTTAAGTATTCAAGAAAACTTCAGAGTATACGACGTAGGCTTTCATGAATGTAATCTGAGACATACGAGTAGTAGTAGATACTATTCATTATTCTGTGGTACGAGTAATACCCTGCCCAGCTATTCGTTCATTGAATATTTGAAAGCGTTTAGTTACTGTAAGGTCCTGGTGTATGCTCTTTAAATTACAGAAGAGTTGTTTTTACTACATCAGGTATATTACCTTACTGAAGTTGCAATGTTTTAACTACTATTATGGGACCTGGAACCTGAAGGAAATAGGGATATTTTTTAGGTTGGTATTGAATATGTCCAGCCCTATGTACTAATTTCGATTCAAATCAAATTCATTTATTTCGAGTAACATGGACTCATATGCATTACATTAACAATATCACACAGTCACATTAATTATTAACTAATTATAAATGTTAATAGGTACAAAATTAATTATAAATTTGAAATTTATGTATTTCAAAGCAATGAGTTTGCTAACACTATTCTTAAAATATTAAGAAAGAAATTATAAATAGATCACAAAAACTTATGTCATCGGCGGGACTCGAACCCACGGCCTTTCCCTAACAGGGGGATTGCTCTGACCAACTGAGCTACGATGACCACTACCGACGACATCGAATTTTTGCTTCATATCATATTCATAATTTCTACATCGCGCTATTGCGCATGAAATTATCGCGCATGAAATCGGGTCTAGGGATCGAACCGCAAAATTAAGTTTGTTTTTTATTGTATATACTTTTCCTGGATAAAAAGTTCCCAGTGTGGTGCCCAGGATATTAAAGAATAATTATACCAAGTTTCATCGTAATCGAACTGGTAGTTTTTGAGTGATGCCTGAACAGACAGACAGACAGACAGACAGACAGACAATAAAAAAATAATTTTAATCACATTTTTGAGTTCGGTGTCGGTCTAGTAACACCCCCTGCCATTTATTTTTTTGATATTTTCAATGAACAGAATTTTCACTTCTACAGATTTATTATAAGTATAGATAAATAAATATCATATTAATTTGTTTTACCATTTATTTATTTTTTTCACATAACGTTCTAAATTTTGTCATTATTATTTGTCATCATATTGTGTCATTTTTGAGAACTTTTTGTATGTTTTTTCGATGACTTACCTCTTGTAATTTTTAGTGGAGCCGTGTTCATGTCTATACTCGTATAACTAATAAGTAATTCGTATAAGAGGATTACTTAGAACAATATCTCAATATATTAGGTACCTAAAAACACATATATGCTTTCATTATAGCTCACTAAGGAAGGGCAACGTAATATGGCCAAAGCCTTCCTCTAATACTATCGATAACATAATCTAATTAATATAATATACTCGTATATTATTAGTAATATTACAGGTACTGACATCGCAATTCTCTGACGTTATTCAATAAGCACCCCGCAAGGCAGCCTTATCGCACAAATTTCGTAAGCCATTAACTCTTCTGTGTATTACATATTATGGACCATAATTGAATACATATATAAGTTATTAAGAGGTATGAGTACTTTAACTCTTGAGTACTATGAAAGTAAATTACGCTAAGTCGTAAATATTTTACGAGCGAGTTAGGTGTATACCTGGTCCTATATTATTGTAAAGGTACGATGCTCTGAGATGAAATTGTCAAGTGACACACACAATTACATCTGTATCCCTATAGGGTCTAGGGTCTAGGGTATAGGGTCGACAGAAGTATTCACTACTCCCACATTCTTTTTCATTCCAGTCATTGATGGTCTTGGGCCTTAGAGATGTTGATAGGAATGACAATGTGCTTATTTACTGTTCAGCAAGTATTTCAGAAGTTATTTAAACCCACACGTTCTTTAAATGCATAACCCATGTTCTTCACGAATGATTCTCATAATACAGAAAGTACATTACTAATTTCGCAAGCATATAGACGTAAAACTAATCACTTAGAAAAATACACTGTCAAGAGAAACACATTTATTCTACAGATTTGTAAGGAAAACTCGGACTGTGTTGGCCTTATTATCAAAGGTCTTCTAATCCAATTGTTAGAATGATCTAAGATCGCTAATAGTTACAAACAGATTAGTAGATATTATATAACTGTATGCAGCAAACTGAACAAGCCTATTACCATGCATTAACTTAATTCACACTACGTTACGTTAATGTGTCTGTTATTAGCGGCACTACCCTGCCTAAATGTATTGCATATTGAATAGACCAAATTAATGGAACGGAATAGACTGTATTCTAGTTATTTTTGTTCTACCTACTTGTCTATATTTTATGAATATGGAGTTATAATATGAGAAACGATACTTGGCAAATAAAAACAAAATACCTCATAATGTACTTCAATCCGTGCACTAAATACTTTAGAACATAAAACGTTAGAAGCGGACATAAATCAAGAAAGTTATCCATCACTGGCTCAAAAGGAGCTAGGAGACTAATGGCTCAACGATAACGCGCAGTGGATACTCGAGTTTTATTATGTTTCAATAATTCATTGGATAATTAAGTTTCAGACGAGCTAAGCCATCCAGATTTTAACAGCTCTATGAACATTTCATGGCATTTTCTTTTGGGACTTTTCTGCATTTATTCGATAAAACGAGATAGTATCCAATTGGGCAACATGGACAACAGGTACATACAACATAATCACAATAAAATTCCAAATTGAAGCTACGAGGGTGGATTGAAAAGTAATCGGCCTAACCAAGAAAATAAATACATAATAAATGAAATATATTTTTATTTTTCAACGTAATCACTATCAAGTTCAATGCACTTTTGCCATCTTCCCTTCCAAGCATTTAGCCCGTTGAAAAAAAATGATTCTTCCTTAGAGTCAAAATATGTGTCTACTGCCGCTTTGACCTCGTCATTTGTCAAAAATCTTTGACCTCCCAAGTGCTTTTTTAGGTTAGGGAACAGAAAAAAGTCCAACGGTGTCAGACCAGGTGAATAATGTGGATGCGGTAACAGTTCAAAGCCACAGTTGTGAATTTCTGCCATTGATTGGACAGACGTGTGAACACTAGCGTTATCTTGATGAAACAGGACTTTTCTTCTGATCATTCCTGGACGTTTTTCTTTTATTTCCTCTCATAAACGACGTCGTAAGGTGCAGTAATAATCAGAATTTATAGTCTGACCCCTTTCAAGATAATCAACCATAATCACACCCTTCGAGTCCCAGAATACTGAAGCCATCACCTTACTTGCCGACAAAATCGACTTAGCCTTTTTGGGGGATGGTGAACCAGGTCTTTTCCACTGTTTTGATTATTGTTTTGTTTCCGGTGTACAGTAATGAACGCATGTTTCGCCCATAGTAACAAAACGATTCAAAAAATCACATTCATCAGCTTCAAATAACTCCAAACAGTCGCGTGCAATAGTCAATCGCATCCATTTTTGCTCAACTGAAAACAGTCGCGGAACCCACCTCGCAGACACCTTGTGGAAACCCAACACGTTGACTATTACGTTTTGAAAACGTTCATAAGAGATGCCTATAGTCTCGACTATCTGTCTAATTTTCAATCTGTGGTCTCCCATAATTAAGTCGAGTATATTTTTAACATTTTCGTCAGTAGTGGACGTCGAAGGCCTTCCAGAGCGAGGTTCGTTTTTCACACTCTCTCTACCACGCTTAAATTTTGTTATCCATTTTTTTAACGGATGAATATGAAAGAGCGCAATCCCCAAATGTACTGACCATATCATCATGGATGGCTTTTGATGACAGCCCCTTCTTATGGAGGTACTTAATGACGGCACGCTGCTCGATTGGCTCCATTTGCGGAAATGATGTCAGATTGCTTTGTTAATAAATTTATAAAATTAAAACTAATTATCGCACACGTTCAAACTTCACACAATTAACAGGTCTAAACTGAACTAAATAATGTGGCTAGATTTGATTTTTAGAACTAAATGGATCAGTGTTAGGCCGACTACTTTTCAATCCACACTCGTATCATAAATATCAGAGTTTATCAGACTAAGCGAGCAGGCATGGACCCAAGCCTCCCTACCAATTAGGTATGGTGGCCTGGGAACCCGAAAAATCTCTACTGTAGCACACACACAAAAGCCGCCGCGGCTACAAACTGTGAGATCGCGAGCTTGGTCGAGGCTGAAACTGCCTGGCTAGCTGGACCGAGTCCAAATTTCCCTCCCACTCTCAAAAATCAGAAGGCCTGGGATAACATTTCATGCCAACATTGTTTACAAACCCTCATTGATACCTCGTCATCTTTAAAAAATCGAGCCAGGCTGGAAGCAGTTTCAAGACAGGAATCCGGACACAGGCTCCATGCCTTGCCATGCCATCCCCCAGCACTGGTACTTTCATTGAACACAACACTCTCCGACTCGCCATCGGTCTCCGGCTGGGGGCCGAGGTTTGTGTAGAACATAGTTGTGCTTCTTGTGGAGCGAGTTTGGATCGCCTAGGTCACCATGGGCTTGCCTGCTCTTCAAGTGCTGGCCGCCTGTCCCGCCATGCCGCGATCAACGACATCCTGTGACTGTGTCTCGTCAGTGTAAACGTCCCTGCGATTCTGGAGCCTCAGCACATTGCACGGGACGATGGTAAGAGACCTGACTGGATGTCGATGATACCATGGAGGATAGATCGCCCACTAGTGTGGGACGCCACGTGTGCCGACACACTAGCTGCGACCTATCTTTCGGCAACCGCTAAACGTGCCGGCGCAGCGGCCGAGGTACGTGAGCGCTTGAAGGTAGGCAAGTACAGTTGTCTCGGCACTCAATACGACTTTGTCGCATTTGGTGTCGACACACATGGCCCGGGGGGCCCGGCCGCGCGTTCGCTTTTCAAGGAGCTCAGCAAACGGCTCAGGGAGGTAACGGGAGACTTATGTGCCGGCGGATTTCTCGCGCAGCGGATAAGCATCGCCATACAGCGCGGGAATGCCGCCGCCATGATGGGCACCCTACCGCGGGGCCCAAACTTTATACATTTTTTTTTTAATAGTAATAATTAAATTTAGTACATATTGATTTCATTTTCTATTATACCTAGTTTCTAATTTAGTTTTAAGATTTTTAAGAATGTATATATTAATTGTGAATAAATCATTATGATCGGGTAAGCTAAAAAAAAACATATTCACTTAGTTAATTTAAAATAGGTACTACAAATAGGTATACCCGTCCAGGATAAATTTTATAAAACATTTTTATCATCTAAATCACATTACATCAATACAATTTTTTCTCCTTTTACCTTCATTTTACAGAAATATTTCCGGAATAAATAGATTTTTACAGAAGTAATTCGCAAAATTCTCAGCTGCTGGTTTTCACATTAAGTTAAGACGAAGGTTCGTACACCTAAAGTATGGATGGCAATTTTGAGTTCTACGGTTGTGGTATTGGTAGCTCAGTTGATGAGAGCTTTCGCCACTAGAAGAACTGACACTGGTTCAAATTCCGAATTTTATTTCCGATTTATCTACATTATAAAATATTTAAACGACTAATTCAAATGTGAATATATGAAAACAAGCAAATGCGCCTCGAAGTACAATGGCTTTCAAAAACTGCACCTATAATATCAAAAGCCGATACTGCACTTGTACTAAAATTTTAGTGGAACGCCGTATTCATGTTTAGATGAGAGTAAAAGATGCAGTTACGCCACGGCAGCTGTTCGGTGCTTAAGTATTTACTACAGCGTTTAAGCTGGTTATGAGTCGATGGTAATATTATAGGAAACCAAAATAGATAGTTACTGTTATGTGTGGCTTGAGACCATCGATGCTATTATTTAAGAATGTATGCTATAGGAATGTATGACTCTTTAGTCATGACCAACGGTTTAGTCAAATTGACCTTTGTCAATTTGACTAAACCGTTGGTCATCCTTCGTATTATCTGCATGTTGGTTTCCCAGCAGTATTTTAATTTCAATCAAAATATTGTAGGTCAGCTTATTCTAATTTTGTGAGTGAGTATCATAGAAAAAGGGATGCTTAGATGGGTTCGGGCACGTAGAAAGGATGGATAAAAGAAGACTGACGAAACAGATACATAAAGCGGGCTTAAATGGACAGGCAGGTAAGGGTCGATCTAGGCGAACGTACTTCGACCAAATCGGAGATGTGTTGACCAAGGGCCAGGTCCAGAGTACCCAGAACTGGAGAGCGTGCATGAAGATAGTTATGAAAATGGAAGAAGCGAAAGAAGTATGCCAGGATCGTAGCAAGTGGAATTCCATAGTCTCTACCTACCCCCATGGGAAAGAGGCGTGACCATATGTATGTATGTTATTCTAATTGAACACTTCTGTTTAACAATTCAGGGATAACTTAAGTGGTTACTTAAATCTTCTATTTGCCTATTTACCTAACCACATTGTTGTCCGTTGTTAATATCATAGCAATCGATAAGTAGGTACCTACCTATGTGATGTTTTTAAACTTTTAAGGGGGTGGTAAGCGCATCTCCAAGATATACAAAAACCAAGTCAAACTCAGCAGCGTATACTGCACCGGCCCTATGAAATATCTAGTTCCTGGCAACGGTATTTGGCTCCCTTCCTATAACGGGGATTACGAAAAATATTGAATTAAATGTGCAATTAAGCCTTTTGGGATAAAATCTGTATTACAAAGATCTTCCATAAAATCATATTTGAAATAGGTAGATGGTATATGAAATAACAGTAGGTAGCTCATTTTCGTAAACAAAACGAGTTCATTACTAACTTGCGTATGTGGAGAGAAACTGAATAAGTAGCTGTAACTTGAAGCTTAAGATTTCGTTCCAAGCGGTATTCCTAAAACTCAATTTGCAAACTTTTCATACAAATTATAAAGAAATGAAAGAAATGCGGAAAACGTCACTTCTTTAACCAATTCTTGACTATAAACAAGTTGACTATACAACATGTTCTGCGAGCGGATCCCACCACTGGGACCTATGACAGGCAAGGACAGGGCACCAAACTATATTCCCGAAAATGTATATTTTAGATATTTGGTATAAGGTTGAGATTTCTTTGTGTATGTTGTAATCTAGAAATAAACTACTCATCAAGGGAATAAAAACTCTATTTTTATTTGCTATAAGTGTGTTTTAGTCTAGTAATAGCATTTATCTCAAAGGAACGATTTAAACCATGTTCAGAAATGCTTGCGGTGAAAGCTTTCTTGGCAGAGCCTGCTTGCTGTTTTTATTTTTTAAATCGCGATTTATGTTTGTGGAAATGTAAGGGTAGTCTGAGAGTTGGATGTCTCGCTCGATGAAGTTATGTGCTTTGAGACACTGCAAAATGAAATGAATTTATAAAAAGAATGTACGTGTGTGACAATTCGAGCTATCTCCCAGTGAGCTGTATTATTCGAAAGTGATTGTAAACTACATAGCAACATTATACAGTACTGGATAGAAACAGGCGTTACTTGGCGAAAATCCATGACTTGACCTTATCTGTTTGAAGTATTGGTGAATACCTATTTTTGGAACTTAGCATGATCTGAGGTTTCTACCCACATTAGTTATTGTAAAGAATCCTACATCGCGATAATGAAATTTGCACGCGTTTACTTATAAGCAAACACGTTCCAACCACGAATTTTGCTGTTCTCTCTGAGACAGTCTTGATAATGCCTCGTTTAGAGGCGAAACAATTGTCGACGTTTTGTTGTCTTTTTGATTCTGCGAAAAATTAATGCTATTATATAATTTAAAAAGTTTTTTCTTAAAACATTTTACTTACCATTGTGTTGTATTATACAGTACTTCTATTTTTTAAAGCACTTCAGGTACGAGTATAATCGTATTTCCGAATGTAACCGAATATTAATTTCCATTCCAAACTTATGTGTATCCGACGACAGCCATGATTCCCGATGATTTCCGAAGTACATTAAGAAAATAAAAGGAATGTACATGTTAGTTTTAAACAAGAGTAACTCCCCGTAGTCGTGTAGTTTTTTTGCAGAACCTGTCATATCTAAATTGATTAGATCAAATCTCTAATCGAAAGAACAGAAAAAGTAGCACCAGTCTGTTTTGTATTATGAGTTATGTTCACTACACTGCACTGCACTATTTAATAAAGAAATAATAATTAAAATTAAATAAGAAGTGTTAAAAATAACCCTCGTCATTATAGCAGCTTCTTTCGATGATTTGTATAAGTTAAAACCGACGACGCACTAAGCAATAACACTAATATTTTCGTCACACAACAGGTCATAGTCAGGGATTTTATATGTTATCTTTTATGACAAAGTACCTAAGATCCAGCTAAACCCACTTTTGTACAAGTGAACTAAAGTCATAACAATGAATCTTACATTCACCTCCAACACTTTTACGAGCGAAGACGGGCAATTTTATATGTCTTTACCCCAATTATGGACCACACTCGACTTTATTATCATCATTTTGATTTGATTGAAACGCTTACTAAGCGAAAAGATTCGCTAGATATTTTACGAGTTACAGAAGATTTTATTCAGGGATTATGACGCTGGTCACAGCGTGTCACTTAGTGCGGCGTGGGAGCAAAGTTAGATTTCAAGTTTAAATATTTAATTTTGAGGTATTTTATGCAAAATGTCATGAATGAAATGTAATAATTAACAGCTTTAAGTTCAATAGGTACTTCTCGGTTGACCGTTCCAGTATTACTTTTTGGATTTTTTTGACTATTTCTGCAATAAAAGTAAGAGTACCTAAATTTAAAGTGCACAAATAATTCTAAATTCATAAAAATATCTCAGCAACATTAACTGCCTGTCGTATTTGGTACAAAGATGCTCAGGAAACTGGAAGCAATTCCGCGCTAGACACCATTAGCTAACCTTTACATGAGATGCGAGCTAGATCGACAGCACCAACTTTATTTTTAATTTGTTAATCAAGTCAATGTAATAAAAAACTTTTTATGTCAATAATTATAGTAATGTTTGATACTTATGACCTTTTTCTACTCTGTGGTTACAGTGCACAGTACTTGCGTCAGTACTTGAAATTTATTCTCCAAAAAATACAGTAAAATATTATTCACAATAAATTTCCAACTCCTTCACTTTTACATCAAAGAACCTGAATTTAATAATATCTTGGCCGCCCTACTCCGTTTGTTAAAAAGTCCAATTAAAAATACCAGTTATAAGTAAAATCACTAATTAGAAGTCATTATCAAAGAGCTGGCCGTCCAACAATCTCTCGATTGATTCCTTAATCTTTAGATTGCCATAGAAACCATAATTAACAACACAAAGTTTACTTTGTTAATTTCAAAGTTCTATGTAAATAAATTATTACTGTTAACTGATAAAACGAAGGGACTGATAGCATTTACTTTCCTAGAAAAGCAATTTTCTCGTAAGATCCAAATGAGATTTCCTAGTCAATTATGTGCTGTATACATATCGGGGTGAGGCGGCTAATAAAATTATTTGTGTAGGGACCTTTCTAAGAGTTATATTGCTTTATTTATTTATGTGTTATTTTAACTTGTTTGATGTGATGGTCTTGACGTAAGCGAATTTGTTGTTTGTCATCAAGGAAACGAAGTCAGTTGGAATTTATGTTCCGGCTTTCATTTGTGAGACCAGATTATTAGGAACCAAGTTTTCCAGATTACGCATGAGTAATTTTTGTGTAAGTTTATTATTATTATTCTTCTTTTCGTGTCGATGGACAACACATAATTGTTATTAAATCGCCTTGGCCCAGTGCTCTGCGACGCGTATCGCATTTGGCCTGGCCTCGTATAGGTCTGGTCTTCTAAATTACAAGACTCTGGGCAACCCGGACACGAGAGCATATGGTTCATAGTTTGAAGTGCCAGACCACAATCACATTGACTCTCACTAGAGTCAATGTATCCCCATCTGGATAGGTTGTCTTTGGATCGGCCAACCTGAGTCCACAGTCTATTAAGCGCCTTCCAGGTTGGCCACGGAAGTTTGTGTCCGGGAGGTAGTTTCTCTGCCTGCGGGATGAAAGCGGGCATCGAGAAACTTTCTTGCCATAGACTTACTCTTGCCTTAGAAGCGTCGGTGTAGCTGGCAGGAGTAGTGCGGCGAAAGCTGCATCATTTATTTATCTGTTTATTTCATTATTATGAAATAAACTAACGACCCACGACCTCGATCGCGATCTCATTTGAACAACATTTTTCATCACCGCTCCTCTCTTATTGGTCGAAGTTATTATAGGCAGTTTGTTATATTTTATTAGCATCTATTAAGCTATTCCTACTCATTGCAACGAATACTTCAGATTAAGAGTTGTCTCCCATTTACACGTGTGTTATTTGAGTTTCTTTCACACTTGGGGAGCATAACTCTTTATCCTTTTCAACTTTCACTAGATTTTGACTATTTTGACTTGGTGGTCGTTACCCATTTGTTCATCCTAACTGGTACCTTACCTGAATTGATATGTTTTCTGACGTTTATAAATTATCAGAAGTATCTAAACTATGTTCTTGTACCAGGCACTAAAATGGTCTGCTATTAATTTTGTACACTGCAATCGCGTGCACCTCAAAGTACTAAGATGTTATCGCGATACAAACAGCTCATTACAAACTGAGAAACATTATCACATACTATATTTACGGCAGCTTTATAATGATAAATATAGCGTTCGTAACTTTTTTAGTAACTTATCGGTTGTTTGGTGAAGTGAAACTACAAACTTTGTGCAACTGTTTTAGTAAACTCTGAACTAAATATTCAGAAATCCCTCTCAAACTTCATTGCTGCATGGAGCTACTTATGAAAGAAACAGGTTTACGCAAAGCTTGGATTAAAACTTGCATACTTACCTGGTTACCTTAAGACTTTAGGGAGACGTCAAGATTTACCCGTTTCCGAATTTTACTGTTCCTTAACATATTATAATATTTACATTCAGTAAAAATAATGTTCATTTTTTCTTGGTAATCCCATATGATAGGGGTAGCGATCCTATTGCTGTTTTCGGGAACTTCGTTTAGTCTCTCGTCAGGAACAATCTATGACATTATAATACTATTCTCAGACATTCATGAGTGTTATTGGAAATCGTGGGTTTTATTTCCAAATATTAAAATATCACCAATTGCAATCTCAGTTGCATTGGAAGATTCCAGAGCTCAGCTCCCACTTGTCACCTCTATTAGCTGCATGCTGCAGGTTTGTCCATACTCTTATGTTAGATCATTAACACGTTTACGACAGATGTGTTAATGATCTAACATAAGAAAGCCAGTAGGTACAAATGGCACCTATAGATAACAATAAATACCTGCTTTACTTAATTAAGTGCATGGTTGTTAATTTCGACAGATACATTAAGGTACCAGAAACATTCCAGTAATTTGGTTGAGAAGCCAAGGTTAAAATAATTTCATTATTAAATTTAAGAAATTATGCCGTCCAATAAAACAATTACTTTAACCGTAAAATTCAATTTGAATCAATTCTGAGTTTCATCTTAAGTCAAAAACTTATTCAGTAGAATTATGAGCTTGGCAGTTATGTCATTATTTAAATTTAAGGAAATTAAGATACTCGTATTCTTCGCAGAAAACCCAAATTCATTTTTTATTGAAAATTGATATCAACGTAGAAGCAAAAGATCTTTATAACCACACAGTCCGGAATTTAATAGCCGCCAATAATAACCGGATGAGGACTAAAAATTATCATAAACCTAACACTGAAGTCATCCTAAGGGAAAAGATGAGCAAGTCAATCATTGCCCACAAACCTTTGAATTTCAGACTTTAATACAACGAATTAAGAGTTAAACTTATGCAGTATAAACGTTGTATCTTGAGATGAGACTATCAAGCGCCAATGTTATGAAATTGAAATTTAAACCTTATGCAGTCAAGGTAAAGTATTGACTGAACGCATTTACTTACTCCTTTTGCAATCCAGAGCCTGCGTATATCGATAGGCAATGAAAAGATCGACGAACCATCCTTATGTATTATTCATAGCCCGAATTGGTGTTTGTTTAAATTTGATGTACAATATCTTACATCGATTGAAAATTTGATCAAACGTTTAATATTTAACATGTGAATAATAGACAATATTAGACTTTGCAACCTAATTTACGTTTTCGTAGACTTTTAACATAATTAAACCTAAATACAAACATATTTAACTTGATAAGCAAAGCATAGACGTTAACATTAACTTATTCTTGCTGACGCCTACGGCTAAAAAAGCTAATACGGTTAAAAAAATATAATTTGGTCGTTAAGTTTTCTTATATTTTCTAATGTTCCGCTTAACTTTTTTATTTTGTTTGTTTAGTGTTGATTTGGTTTTAAAACGGAAACGAAATCAAAAGCATGTAGAAAATTGAGAAGTCTTCGTGAAAGATTTCCAGATTGACTGGCATTTATTTTATTTCCCAGTGGTTGAGCCAGCGTCAGTGCGAGCTCCGCGACTTTTATTGCGGCTTCCCGCCAGCAAAGTGAATTTTGATGTGGGCCTTTATGTATTTCAATGAAATGCTCACAGTTTTTGTACTTTTACTTCTTTTCTGCTGCACTGTTTTCTCTTAATGTCGTTGCCTACATTTATATTGTTCGGTTTTTGATGATCCCTATTGAATAATTACTTTAATTAACTAACGTCGATGCCAGATTTGCAAACCAAATAGGGACAAGACAAATCAACTACACTTTAAAAATGTATTCTCAAATTTCATCCTACAATTTAAATCCTACAGTTTCGTATTCCCAGTCCAGTACGTTTGGGAAGTCTCTATTTTTGCATACAACTAACGAGTGACGTGTAGAAGTGGTTCACGGGGCGCACGTAACGAACAGTCCGGAACGGACTATGTTTGTTAGAACCATCGAGCGGTAGTTAGTCCGAGAGCTCAGATAACATAACTCTCTGTAACTTTCTGTGTGACTGTGACAACTTTTCCTTCAGCTCTGGTACTGTTTTTATACTAATTTGTACAGTCAAATGTGAAAATTCGTGGAGGTGTTTAAATGTTAACTATCTGGTCCGAAATTCGTTGATTTGTGCCTATACATATAATAATCACGCACAATAATATGTCCCAAATGAGGTTGGCTTAAGAGTCTATTATTTCGGTGATACTCCCAACTAATACTCAAATTACACTTAAAACTGTGATAAATAAATGTTATGTGTGTATTCATGTAAAGTAGATATGTAGGATCTTTAACATGGTAAGCCACGAGTTAAAAAATACACGTCAAAAATTGACAATTTTTGAAATGGGACCAAATACTCGTAGTTGTCGGAATGAGACGAAATTCAAATAGGACCACTTGGGAAGTAGTAGCATACAATTAAAAAAAAAAAAAACAAAATACCTAGTCCGAAGATAAAAAACATATTTCGAATTGAGAACCTTTTTTGGAAGTTGGTTGAAAAGACAACAATTTTGAAAAAAAAGAAAGAGTAGAAACGAAAATATTGAGATTTGGCAGTAGTAAAAACTTCTTAAGTAGATCGTCGCAGCCTCCGGGGCTATCTAAGACAAGATATACACTGTGAGGGTACAGAGAATCAATCGGACAGTGGGGAAGCTGTTTTCTTTTTCAATCAGTGGATGTCCTTTGAGAATCCACGTTCACCTTTGTAATGTAAGATATATCAACTGCCACAGAGTAAAACATTAACGTACAATTTATTTGTGGACTGTGTGTTTCACGATATCTGTTATAGAGTTTTTGTACACTGTGATCTCGAGTATACCAGTCTGTACGTATAGTGAGTTTAGTTGTTACAAAATAAATTGAATATTGGAGAGTGGCTCGGATCCCTTCGTATTTCGTTCACAGATTGAGCGTGGCTTTATTTTAACTTGGCACATCGTAAATGTTAAAGTAAGGTGAAATTATGGGCAGTGTGCAATAAATACGCGTGGGATAATGGAAGGCAGAGAAACATTGGTGTGGTTAACGATCTACGAGCCTTTGGGGGGTGTGAGTACAGTGTGGAAAGAGCCTATTAGTGTCACATTAATGTTAACAAGCTCGATGTGTACAGCTAAGAGGGATGCATAAATTAAAAGGCTATTTATTTTATGTTAGAAATATGTGGTAGAGTTAATTAATACAATTTAAATTTTGTAGAGTTTTATAAAATTTAAGAGAGTAATTTAAAACATATTAAACCCTAACTTGGGCTCCTACCTAACTGGGGACTAGGGCCTTGATGCCTAATCAATATTATGGGCCTTAATAATAATAATAATAGGCTCTTGAACCAACAATGACCGTTGCCGTCCAACGGCTATCGGATCAAGTGCGGGCTATCCAACGATGTAAGTTGTTGGATCAATCTGTGCTTGATCGACTACGCCTGGAAGTATTATCTACTCGTACAGCTCCAGTGTCAACGAGAGCACCGTCACCTGTGACACAGACGGTTGCTACAAGTGTGACGTTAGCGACGCCCGCACCCGACGCGGGAAATGATACGAGTGATACATCTATCCAGGTAAGCGAGCAATTGAGGAGTACTTTGGAAGATGTGATCTCGCAGTATAGGTTTATACCTAATTCTAGACCGCGGCTACCACGCTTGCCAATGCATAAACGAAATCTGGCGTTGATGGGAGCCCTGAATGCATTGCTAGAGCCGTACTTACGGACTAGCAGTGATTTGCTTGATACTCACTCGATTCTTTACTGTGGAGCCATTGCCGCTTGTCGTGTTGCACGCGTTAAATTCCCCGAAGCTAACCGCGCACCACGACCGGATGGTGTTCCCGTATGGCAGGCAAGAATCGAGCGACGTATCGGCACATTTAGGACTCTCATTGCAAAGCTTATCTCTTTCAGCCGGGGAAATAGTCGTCCCCGGGTCATGCGTTTCGTGACTCAGGCATTTGCTGAGACCGGTATTCGTCCCCAGCAATACTTAGCCAATGTCACAGAACGTATTGACTTTCTGAAACAGAAAGTGTATGCATGGGCAAGCCGTATCCGTCGTTATAGAGAGCGTGTAAATAGATACTGGCAGAATCGCATCTTCCAAAGTGACCAAAGGAAGGTGTACCGAGAGTGGGAGGGAACTGGACAACGTTTGAACGACGGACAACTGCCAGATGCTCACGCCATGAATCAATTTTGGCGTGACTTATGGTCGGTGCCCGTCGAACATTCGGAGGGCGACTGGATCCGTGTCGTCGAGCGTGAATGCAGTATCATCGAACCCATGGAATCTATTACCATAGACTCCGAAGACGTTAGTTGTGCAATGCGTACGACCCCGAACTGGAAAAGTCCTGGGCCGGATGGATTGCACAACTTTTGGATAAAGTGGGTTCAGAGCTCGCATGAACGCTTGGCAACACAGTATCAAGAAGCCCTTGAGTCTGGTTCCTTACCCGCTTTCATGACCACTGGCATCACCTTCCTGCTCCATAAATCAGGTAGTACCACGGAACCTAAAAACTATAGACCCATCACTTGCTTACCTACCATCTACAAGCTCCTTACATCTATTCTGAGAAGTAAAATAAACTCGCACATAGTATCTAATAATATCTTAGATAACGCTCAGAATGGATGTAGGGCTGGGTCTCGTGGTACTAAGGAGCTACTCCTCATTGATATGGCCATTAGCCAACAAGTCAAGCGGAGTAGGGGCGCCCTCTCTACTGCCTGGATTGACTACAAGAAGGCCTATGATTCGGTGCCTCATTCATGGCTGAGGAGGATTTTAGAGTTGTATAAAATTAATCCGACTCTTAAATCCTTCTTAGTCTCGTGTATGGGACAGTGGACCACAGTCCTTCGTCAACCAGGTAGTGGTGGGCACGCCTCTGACCCGCAAGGCTTGATAAGGATCGAGCGTGGTATATTCCAGGGCGACAGTTTGAGTCCATTGTGGTTTTGTTTAGCACTGAATCCACTTAGCACATTGCTGAAGGATTCAGGGCTAGGCTATCGGCTTCGTAGAGGGGGTGAGGTTCTATCTCACCTGATGTACATGGATGACCTCAAACTGTTCACACTGAAGCACCAAGATTTAGTGACATTATTAAAAACTACGGAAGTTTTTAGTAATGCCATTAAGATGGAGTTCGGTGTTGATAAGTGTGCGGTTATGCATGTACAACGGGGGAAGGTTGTAAATTCACCGAATTTACAACTTTCTGAGATAATAACTCTCAGATCTCTCTCCGAGACCAAAACATACAAATACCTTGGTATGTCAGAGTCATTGGGTATAGCGGTAGAGGATATCAAGAAATCGGTGAAAGAACGTTTTTTTGGCCGCCTGACAAAAGTTCTTAACAGTTCTTTGTCCGGTGGTAATAAAATGCGGGCTTTCAATGGTTGGGCCTTTATTGTTATACTCCTTTGGCATACTTAGGTGGACTCAAACAGAACTAGACGCCCTGGATAGGCGAGTCCGTCAACAACTCACATTGCATCGAATGTTACACCCACGATCATCTGTCATGAGACTGTACATTCCACGGAAGTGGAAGGGTGGTGGGGGGTCGGGGATTTTTGAATGCCAAGAACCTCCACAACCGTGAAGTGTGCAGTCTGAGAGATTACTTTCTACAGAACGGGTGTGACATTCATTGCGATGTCGTGCTGGTTGACAAGGGCCTGACACCTCTTTCCTTGGCTAACGAGAACTGGCGTAAACCAAAGGTACTAGGTACTGAAGACCGTAGGGACGTATGGAAGAGTAAGGAGCTACACGGGCGGTTCTACCGGGTCTTAACAGGACCCGACGTAGACCTGCTCGCATCGGTGAACTGGCTGCGTTTTGGTGATCTCTTTGGGGAAACTGAAGGTTTTGCCTGTGCAATTGCAGATGAGGTTGTCAAGACGAACAACTATCGGAAATACATCATGAAGGACGGTACGGTCGACATTTGTCGAGCATGCCACCGTCCTGGTGAATCACTTCGCCATATTATTTCCGGTTGTTCGTATCTTGCTAACACCGAGTACTTGCATAGGCACAATCAAGTAGCCAAGATCATCCACCAGCAACTTGCTCTTCAATATGGCCTTATTGAGTTTGAAGTACCGTACTATAAGTACACACCATTGCCAGTTCTTGAGAATGGTCGTGCATTGCTCTACTGGGACCGATCAATCATCACGGACAGGACTATTGTTGCCAATAGGCCCGATATCGTGTTGGTTGATCGGACCCAGCGTCGGGCAGTGCTCGTCGACATCGCCGTCCCGCATGACGAGAATCTCGTGAAGGCAGAGAAGGACAAACTTAGTAAGTACCTCGATCTGTCCTTCGAGATAACCGCCATGTGGGACGTAGACTCGACGATCATTGTCCCGGTGGTCGTTTCGGCAAACGGATTAATAGCGAAGAGTCTCGATCAACATCTCAAGAGACTCTCGTTAGATTGTTGGATCAAGAGTCAGATTCAGAAGGCTGTTATCCTCGACACGTGCCGTATTGTTAGGAGGTTTCTTAGTCTGTAGCCTCCACCGCCGGTAGTTTGGGTCCTACTCCGCTACTGGTGGGTCACTATTTTTTATATTTTTAAATGTATTTGTTTCTTTTTTTTATAAATGTTTTTAAAAATGTATGAAATAAGAATGTAAAGGAATAAACGAAATAATAATAATCTTTTCTATTATATCTATATGTCTAAGTTACCGGAAATAAAAGTTTAAATAAATAAAAATAAATAAAATAAAACTACACATGCAAATTAACACCACCTATACATATTTACCTATTGATTACAAGCGAGATTGGTTACTAACTTAATATAATTAAGTACAGAATACGACGATCTAAGAAAACTACTTCAAAGACTAATCAGATTAAACATTGGTAAAACGTTATCAGGTTTGCAAGATGTGATCAGATGTGATCAGTAGTCAGTGATCACTGATCAAGATCTAATACTATAAAAGCTCCTCTAGACGCTTTTATTGATCAGTTGCGAAAGTCTTGAAGAAAATCTTTAATCTAAAACATAAATACGGAAAGGAAATAAGTGAAAATATAAAAGTCAGGCAACTTCACCTTTTTTGAAATCCGGTTGAAATGAGTGACTGTCGTTGGCTATAAAATGAGACATTGGTACAGAAGAATAAAGTGAAAGTCTTATCAATAGTAGTGGATATAAAACCAGGGCTCAGTACTGCAGGGTTAAGTACCGTGGGGACAATCTCAAGGGAATACTGTCACTCAATTTCTCAATTCGTACCAAAGTACTATTTCAAGTACCAGGTTTCAGTTCGAAATAGAAGAATCCCTAGTCGAATATGTAAATATTGATAATGTTATACCCGTGTTTTTTCGTTCCATAAGAATCAATTTTCGGGATATGATTATCTATTATATGATTTCGGAATAACTCTGTTAGGTATCAATATCGGTCTAGCCAGGTAATGCTATTATTATTTTGAGTGAAAACGGTTCAAAAATGGTAAGTACATAAATTTTTTTGTTAAATTTGATGTATGTGAATATAATTTTACAAACTGATCACAAAAAATATAGACTTGGGCTGGACTCGAACCAGCGACTGATCCCTTTCCAGGAGGAACGTTATACCAACTGACCAACACACCACTAGCCCAAGACATCTAATTTTGTGATCACATTGTGTTAATATCGTGAGGGGCTCGTGGTCTAGTGGTAACCGACAATGTTAACACATTGCAAAGGTTAAGCAACATCGACTCAGGCCGGTCTTAGGATGGGTGACCATTTCTTAATACATTGAGACCCCTCCGTGCCTCGGAGAGCACGTTAAGCCGTCGGTCCCGGTTGTCATACTAACATCTATGGCAGTCGTTAGGGGTAGTTGGAGCCCTAAATCAAAAATCCGACCGGTCTAACTGCAGAACTTCGATATCGCCCATGGGTTGTGAAGGTCAGATGGCAGTCGCTTCACGGAAAATATCGAAGTTCAGCCGAATCGCAGTTAGACTGGAAAGCCGACCCCAACTGAGTTGGGAAAAGGCTCGGTGAATGATGATTGTGTTAATATCGCGACTTACGGTGTCGCCAGAGCGCCATCTACCATAGCAGTTAGTTCCTCACCGTAGTTTTTATGACTCATATATTGTAAAACTATACAAGATATTATATTATATTATTATTATTTATGGGTGCAAAGGGGCTCTACCAACATCTTTAGGGCCCCAGCGACCTCACCTGCTAGTGGCGCACCTGCTGATAAACGGACGAGGCTCGTTAATTTACGGTATCTATGGAGTGGCTTCGGCCCCTACGTGGGTACCAGGTGGTACAACAGTGTTGGTCCGGGGGGGTACCACCGTGCAGCTGTGCTAAAGCCCCCCAAGTAACCCAGCCCAGGCTGGGTTGCGTTAGGGGTTCAGCAGCTGCACCGCCGGGCCCGGGGCGATGTATGGTGCAGCAGGCATGGGACCAGTGGGGGCGAAACGGAGTCTAGTGTGGGTGGTGTGGGTCGATTCGCCGGCCAGGGAGACCCTTAGCAACGGCGTTGCCGCGGCCGCCCGCAACACAGTCATGGGGCCCGCCTGGGGCCAACCACCCCAGGAGGCTGCCCCACATGTTGCGCATAATCCTGATGTGGGATCGCCGCTCCGGGTGGTAACCGGTGTGGGGTAGCGGCGGCCTTGCATCAGGGGGGTTTGGGAGCCCTCCCGTCCGGCGAGTCGGCTCCGACCTAACCACACGGTTCTAGACAAAGCTAGCCCCTGCGCTTTGTCACTTACTGCTGCACCAAATGTCGCCCTGTCTTCACGCTTCTTCTTCAAAATCTACAATGGCAGTGCAACAAAAAAGAAATAAACGTTACACAGTGGCCCTAGGAAACCCCACAACTTCACATTTCAAGGTGGAGTTCACTAACATCCGTGGACTCCATGCGAACCTCGATACCGTCCACCACCACCTTGAGACGGCACGGCCCGCTGTGATGTTCCTCACGGAGACACAAATACGCCGCCCTGACGACACGTCTTACCTGTGTTACCCCGGCTATGTCATCGAGGAACAATTTCGAGACAAAGCCGGGGTGTGCGTGTTCGTTAGGGCGGATGTTTGCTGCCGCCGGTTGGGCTGCCTAGAGAACCCCTCCAATTCCGTCCTTTGGCTGCTCGTAGACCATGGCTCTATGAGCCAGATCTACGTGTGCGTCTACCGATCCCACACAGGGGATTCTGAGACAACAAAGCTCTTCCAGTACCTCAGCGAGACGGCTGATGAAGCGCAGGTGCGGTTCCCGAACGCTGACCTAGTATTTCTGGGGGACTTCAATGGCCATCACATTGAATGGCTGGGGTCCCTCAAGACTGATCATGCGGGTAGAGCCACCCATGCGTTCGCTCTCTCCCACGGTCTGACCCAGATGGTATACGGGATCACCCGGATACCAGACAGGTCAGATCACGCGCCCGCTCTGCTGGATCTACTGCTGACGAGTCGCCCAGCCCAGTACAGTGTTTCGGTAGGAGCCCCACTGGGTAGTTCCGACCACTGTGTTGTTCACGCTGTCATGAAGGTGTCACCTCCTGCACGTCCTGTACAAACGTCACGACGACTATGGCACTACTCGTCAGCGGATTGGGACGGTCTACGCGATTATTTTGCGTCCGTCCCCTGGAGCCAGCGCTGCTTTGTAGGAAAGGCTCCTTCGGATAGTGCTTCTGCTATTGCTGGCGAGATCAGTTTAGGGATGGATTATTACATCCCTTTCACTGATGTCGTCAGTATCCGCAGAGCCCGTCCCTGTTTCGGGCGAGATTGTGCCAAAGCTGTTCGACAAAAACAGTCGGCATATCGCACCTGGATCAGGGCCCGGGCTGTGCGCGACCCAAACGTGGGCCACCTCAAAGCAGCGTACAACCGGGCCACAAAGTCGAGTAAGAGGGCCTTTAAGAGAGCGGATGCCCAGCGCATCGCGCGGCTTGGTCAGGAGCTCACTTCCCATCCCACGGGCAGCCGTGGATTCTGGCAACTGGCCAAAGCCGTGCAATCTAACTTTTGTCAGCCCTCGCTGCCACCGCTGCGTTACCCAGATGCAACACTGGCTCACAAAGCCCAAGAGAAAGCGGATATGCTCGCAGACCTCTTTGCGGCTAATTCCCGGGTCGACGACCGTGGCCTGCAGCCCCCCGCCATCGCCAACTGTGGCCACACAATGCCTGATATTGTTATCAGGCAATGTGATGTACGGGCAGTGCTGCGGTCACTCGACACGCGGAAAGCCAGTGGCCCTGACGGCATTCCGGCGGTGGTGCTACGAAAATGTGCAGCTGAGTTGTCTCCAGTATTAACGCGTCTGTACCGCCTGTCATACTCTTCAGGGCTCGTGCCGGAGGTCTGGAAGGAGGCGAACGTACAACCTATCCCCAAGAAAGGGGATCGGTCCGATCCAGGCAACTATCGACCCATAGCTGTCACCTCAGTCATTTGCAAGGTGCTTGAGCTCCTTATAAATAAGCAGCTCATGCAATTCCTAGAGGATCACTCGCTAATCAATGATCGACAATACGGCTTCAGGCCAAAGCGATCAACGGGTGATCTTCTGGCATTCGTAACGCATGTCTGGGGTGGGGCTATGGAAAGGCACGGCGAGTCCTTGGCTATTAGCCTGGACATCGCCAAAGCCTTCGATAGGGTCTGGCATGCTTCGCTCCTTTCCAAGCTTCCGGCATATGGTCTACCTCCTCAACTGTGCAGCTGGATTGCCAGCTTTTTAAACGAGCGCCGAGTGCGGGTCCTCTGCGATGGCCAGGCTTCTCGCTTCTTGCGAGTGAATGCCGGGGTACCGCAGGGGTCCGTACTATCACCAACTCTCTTTCTTCAGCATATCAATGATATGCTATCCCTCGGGAACATTCATTGCTATGCAGATGACAGCACACTGCACAGGAGTTACTCGGTTCGTCCGAAGGCGGGGCGATCTGAGATTGAGGAGGAGAGACGACGACTCGTGGCTGATCTCGACCGTAACCTCGACAGTATCTCTCAATGGGGTACCGAGAACCTGGTCGAGTTCAATGCCCGCAAAACACAGGCGTGTGCATTTACTGCGAAGAAATCCCCATTCCTTCCCCTACCCTCTCTTCAGAATGCATTATTACCAATGAAGGACAACCTTGATATCCTTGGCATAGACGTTCGTCGAGAGCTCAATAATAAAAACTACATCGAAAGATGTATAGGGCTAGCTTCGCGGAAACTAGGAATACTGAATAAGGTAAAGAGATTCTTTACACCGGACCAGAGGTGTCTGCTGTACAAGACGCAGATTAGACCCTGCGTCGAATACTGCTCTCACCTCTGGGACGGCTCCGCGAAGTATCTGCTGGACGCTCTCGACGCTATGCAGCGACGGGCTATCCGTATTATAGATTGTCCGGAGGTAACGGGAAGCCTTGAGCCGCTAGTTCAGCGCCGAACAATAGCTTCCTTGGCCGCATTCTACCGTATTTACCACGGCGAGTGTTCTGAAGAGCTCTTCAATCTGATCCCACCCTCTTCCTTCCGATCCCGAACGACTCGTGCCGGGCAGAGATGCCACCCCCACACAGTGGATAGCATGTTCGCGAGAACCGAACGTTTTAAACGTTCGTTTCTCTGCCGAACGATAGTGGCCTGGAACGCCCTGCCTGTGCACGTGTTTCCTCCCATTTATAATCCTGGGTTCTTTAAGCGGAGCGTGAAGAGGCACATCAGTAGGTCGTCAAGTTGAGGGCCACTCTCAATAGTAATGTGTGCTGTGAGAGTGGCCCACAATCGCTAGACGTCGTCACGACTTACCACCAGGCGGGCGGCGTCAATTTGGCGATCCAAATATAAAAAAAAAAAAAAAAAAAAAAAACAAGAGAAAGTTAGCATACTTCACTGCTTATAAAAGTATGTGAATATATTAATTTCTTCACAACTTTGTATGTGTAAATTATATTTGCAAGCCGAGTTTATTTGTCTTTGCATTTGCTATTACTTAGTACCTTATATAAAATTCCATTGTTCTGTAACATTATTTATTTTTATTTTATTTTATTTGGGATAACAACAGCCATTTTACAATCGTGTATACAAACAGAAATTACTAGACACTGACCAATAACAGCTATCCACTTCTATACTAGATTAAAAAGGTACCTAGATACAAAACAGGCTGCTATGTACTAACAACATAATTTTTATACATAATATCAATATCAATACCTACCTATGAGATTACAAAAAGTTGCAAACGTATACAATAACCTCCGCTAACAGAACCATTAGTAGTTAATAATGACAACAACATGCGAGTGCGTCGTGAACTCGTGAATAAAATAGATACGAGAGGCAAGAACAGGTTTTGACGGTGCAACGGTAAGTCACTGCCACTGCAGGTACTCAGTATTTATGAGTGTGAAAATACTAGGTATTTAATGGTACAAAATGCGAATACGAACAACTTTTCCGACCACAGCATATACATATATTTATTAATAACCATGATGTCATGACTATTCTTATTCATATTTACTTATTCTCTATTATACATACCTACTATTCTATTCGTATCTATTATATTATTAATTTCTCCGATTTTGAAAGCTTATTATTTCATCTCCATCATCTTGCCTGCTTATTTCCAGTCTACAATAAAATGGTAGTAAGTAAACTTCACCATGGAAATATGTGTGTATGCTTGTAAATATTACACATATGTATGCATAAAAAAACACCCTAAATCGAATATATATTTATTTACTTATATATAATTCGAAATAAATATTTATTTCTGAAGATCATACAAAGATTTTACCCGATCAAGGGATTGAATATTTGAGATTCATGTAACAGAGTACGCTAGAAAGACAGTAAATGTATGTGGCTAGGTAACTAAGACAGTAAATGTATGTGGCTAGGTAACTAAGACAGCTTGTATTACTTCTGAAGTACTTGATTGCTAAACGTTAATGATCTCACATACGATTCTAAATAAACAAACGAGTGTATTTGCTAACAACCGCTGTGTAGGTTATACGTACCGGTACGGTTAGTTAGAGACGATTAAAATTAGCGGTATACCGTACAAATTTGTACCAAGTTAGTTGTAAACTTTGTCCAGTGTACGCTAACATCGGCCAATCCCTTGGTAAGAAAATAAAAATAAAATAAATAAAAAATAAATTATTTATTTGGATTTCACAAACAATTACACAATTGTACCAATAGTGTCCGATAGTGACCGCATTAGTGTAACACTGTGGCGCAGTCACTAGCGCCCACCTCTGGCAAAGTTCAGTAATATTCCTTCCAATTGCTACTTTCCATTAATACAATTTAAGTAATTAATTTAACTGTTTAGTTTATATCATAATAATATCAAGGTGTGGTGTGGTGTGTTGTGTGTGAGTGTGTGTGTATGTGTGTGTGTGTGTGTGTGTGTGTGTGTGTGTGTGTGTGATGTGTGTGTGTGATGTGTGTGTCTGCATATGCGGGAGTGTGTGTGTGGTTCAATTATATAATGGATGTGACTAAATCTTCTGTATCGTCATATGTTAGATCATGCAACCACTCAGTTACGCGTGATTTGCATTCTAGTAACGTGTTAGGATATATGTTTAAGATTTTATTTACTTTGTTATACAGTGAGGGTGCAAAAAAGTGGTAGTGTCGCTTGGCAAGTTGTGTTTTACATAATTTTATTGAGCATACTTTATCCATGCGACGTTTTGTTTGAAAGGACGGATCAGGATTTATACTATAAGGGATCTCGCTATGTTTGCGAAGTATGACGGTTAATAGGAATAGCTTTCTTACTGTCAACACCTTCAAATCCTGATACAACTGCGTTGTATTAAACAATATTGGCTTAAACGACATAACCTTGAGTACACCTCTATGTGCTCTTTCAAGAGTAATGAATCTGGCTTTCCCGACGCAGCCCCATACCGCAACACAATACCCCGCCACCGACTGAACCAGAGCAAAGAAAACTATTTTGAGGGTAGGCAAGTCCAAAAATGAACGCAGCTTCCTAAAAAGAAATATAAGTTTTCGGACTCTGCTGGTTATCACCCGGACGTGTTCCCCCCAGGAAAGGTGATTGTCAATCCAGACACCGAGATATTTAATTTTGGTTTCACATGCGATCCGCAAACAGTTACACATGGTTTCCGCTTCACAAAGATATTCATGGGCGACAATGTTAAAAGAGGGAGAAGGAAGTGAGACAGAATATGGTGCAAAAGTAAGGTATTTAGTTTTGTCTACATTTAAAGTTAGTAGGTTCTGGGAAAGCCAGAGCGTTACCATAGACAAGGCTGTCTCAGCATTCCTTTGCGCGTCATTCCAGTTTGCCCCATCCACAAGCAGCACAGTGTCATCAGCGTAAGTTATTATCTTGCAGTTTTTAATGGGCAACTTGCAAAGGTCGTTTATGTATATAAGAAATAATGTGGGTCCGAGGACACTACCTTGGGGCACCCCAAAATGTAAGGGTTCACGCTCACTAATGACACCGCTCAACTTAACACACTGGAAACGATTCACAAAATAACTTCGAAAGAGATCGAGAACGAGGCCTCTGACTCCAATGCGCTCTAGCTTCACGAGAAGGGTGGAAATAGGAACAGTATCAAACGCTTTCGCAAGTTCTAAAAATATAGCAGTTGATTTAAAATTTTTGTTAAGATTTATAGTAATATTATTTGTTAGAGCTAAAACTGCATCTTCCGTGGACCTGCCTGCCCTAAAGCCAAATTGATTATCAGCGAGCACGTTATTGCAAATTAAATATTTTGAAAATCTAGTATTAATTATTTTTTCTAATATTTTCGAGAATGTTGAGAGAATTGAAATAGGTCTGTAGTTATGGATACTGCTCCTATCACCACCCTTATGAATCGGTATAACCAGGCCGATTTTAAACACATCCGGGAATACACCTTCCAGCAGACACAGATTAAAAACATGTGTTAGCACCGGAACTAATTTGGGTCTAGCCTGTTTAATGATAGATGCTGGTATATTGTCCCAACCACTAGCCGAAGTGCTCTTAAGACCAACAATAATATTGTTTATTTCAGTGCAGTCGGTGGGAAGCATCGACATAGAGGTCAGAGGAGAAACTGCCGTATCGACTGAAGGGTTTGCAGGGACTTGAGCAATCTTGGAAGCCAACTCTTTTCCCACACCAGCAAAATACTTGTTTATATCATTTGCAACATCAACTGGGTTCACGTTTCCACTCAACAAGTCGCTACTTGGTGTACGGTCTTTCTCCATGCTACCGTGCTTTTTTATAAGTTTCCACGTGGCTTTTGGATTCTTGCTAACACTCCTAAATTCATTACGTTCGTACTCTACTCTAACCTTTTTCAGTAAATTATTGCAGTAGTTCTTGTAGCGATTGTAAGTCAAGGATGCGATGTTATTTTCAGGTTCTTTTTTACATTTAAGGTAGAGTTTATCGCGATATCTCATGCAACGCAAGAGACCAGGAGTAACCCAAGATTTTAAATTTTTTTTCCTGCTAGGCATAACCAGCGTGCGTTTATGATTTTTGACAATGTCCGAGACAGTATGTACCAGCAACGACGCCGCTTCATCTGCACCCTGACAAGCCAATACAGGACTAAAATCAGTTTCCGCCAATTCAACCAAACAAGCGTTAATTTCTAGCTGTTGAGTGTTTTGTTTTATATGCTTGGACTGAATATTAGTGCGACAGTTCAGAATTACAGGCTTATGATCGGTAATACGAGTATCGACAACTAGTGTGGTAGCTTTAAATTTGGCTTTCAAAACCGTATGATCTAAGCAGTTATTGTCGCGAGTAGGCCAGTTGTGAGTCGGCATAAGACCATGAGACATTAGCATATTTAAATACTGATCATTATCGGTGTCCTTACTATTGGGTGCTATGTTTATATTAATATCACCCACCACGGCAATGGTTTGAAAGTGTTTTAGCAAGTTTAAGGAGTCATTTAGAGAGTTTATGAAATTATTTGTGTTTCTGAAAGAAGGCGATCGATATATAGCAATTAAGGCAAATTGTTCTTTATATCAAAGTAGTCAGCCAAATTCGGTACCGCCACAGAACACGTCATATTGTGTCTTACATAAATTACCACGCCGTCATTTTGAAGTCGATAATCCCATATATAAGATGTGTAACCGTTTAGAGTGGGAATGCAAGGATTTTGACTCAATCGGCATTCAGTTAATACAACAATGTCCACTGGAATTTTAATTCTAGTCAATAAAGTTTCAAATTGGTCAAAATTACGCGAGATACTTCTAATGTTCAGTTGAATTATTCTGAGGGAAGCCCCGGCATCAATTAAGTACGAATCGCACTGTTCCGGGGTGCATACATAAGAATCCGAAACTTCTACATTCTCAATCTCACTTATCAAATCTAAACCATCCATAAATAGTCCCAAGTATTGTAACATATGAATTTTAAACTGATGAAGTATACTCGTAGGTAGATAATGAACATTTGATAAGTTGATGTGTATCGAAGCAATATAGTTATTTGCATTAAATCAATAAGATAGTTTGACTGACCCAATCCCACGTCGTCGTCGTCCCGGCTCGCTATAGGTTTGTGTGTGTGTTCGTATGTGTGTTTATGTAAATGTAGTTTGGTGTAATTGATAGTAGTGTGTATAGAGTAGTTTAGAAATTTTGTGTGTTGTTTAAACAAATAATAATTCAAACTTAAGAGATAAACAAAATAGTTCAAAAAGAATAACATAATGAACATGCAAAAGTGATGACGAATTGATGAAGTTTGTACAATTAGTCACTTGGGCACTTTATTAAGATCTGTTTCTTCCTGTATTATGTAATGAGGAGCACCGTCGGCTTTGCGTATGTAATTTTTCCATGATACCCAACTGTATCTATACTCGTAGGTTTTTGCGAAATCTCGTACCAGGAAAAACAATCGCTTCATTTTTGCTGAAAGATTTTCTGACATAAAAATGGGTTTGTTAGGACCGGGCAATTTCAGTGTTTCCGTGGTAAGTGCAGAGGATTTTTTGAACTGCTTATATAAATGAAGGAACTTTTCCTTCATCATGACACTTGTGAAGTCCACGATTATAGTCTTCTGTTCCGATCCCCTGCGGTGTGTTCGGAAGACATCCCTCACATCGTGGGAGTGGAGTGTTACACCTATCAGTTTCCCGAGGTTAGTGATTGTATTTAATAATTGGGGCTTAGGTTCTTTGGTTGGAGCAGGAATGTTTCGAATCTCCATGCAAGTGGCCCTAGTATAACATTCAGCTTTTTCCAATTTGTCTTCCAGGGTCTGAATGTAATTGAGATTGGCCTGACGGTCAGTTTCCAATTTTTGTATTTTATCCACCAGAGAATCGTACGATTTGGACAGGAAGTCGGCAGAGGAGCAAATCTCGCAATTTTACTGTTTGATTTCCGCTATAGAAGTATAGATTTGATCGATTTTTTGCTCCTGTTGAATTTTAAAGTCCATAATCATTTGCTTCATATCTTTCATAAACTCAGACAAAGCATCTCCACCATCAATCTCATATCTTTTACGTTTAGCCCGTGCTGAACCCAAAAAGGTTTCTATATCCATTTGGTTGTCGCTTATGTTTGGTTCGGAGTCACTACGCTGCCTATGTATTGTTTTTGACGGTGAAGCAAATTGGTGGTCCAAAGTGGAGCAAAGTGGTGGGGTCCTATCAACCGGCATTGTCAAGCAGTTAATTTCCAAATTAAAGTTTCCCCAGAAATAAAATTCTTTTTATTGCAATCGCAACACTTTGTCGTTGTCAATTTCAAATAAATTGAGTTTGACAACAGTCAAAATTGTCAATTGGCGCTGTCAGTCAGTACTGACACTTCAAAATTAACGAAGTGGTGGGTAATCCGAAGTAAACTTTGATGGTTCAAATTTAATAGTGAAATGTGGGTATATAATTAGAACTTAACTTTGGTTGTTCCTCGGCCACACAGCAGCAATCATGCACATATAATGATATCACTGGTTAGTTAATAGGTAAACTTCACTCAACTGCTTTAACCGTCTGAATATTTTGTGGATTACTATTTTTAGTAAGTGGAAAATAACAGAGCTAATGTACTCAGGGGCAGGGTTGCCAGGGTGAGCGTGTTCAATGAAATAGCAAATAATATTACCGACTGTGTAAGGTTATTGTAACTTAAACACGCAATTTTAATTTCCTAACCCCTTTTATTTAAGAATTTTAGAAAAAGTTTTGTTTAAGGGCCCAGACCGCGCACAGACGAAGTCGATTTTGAGCGACAGCAGCGCTATTGTTTTCCGAATCACCCGGCGGGCGGGTGAATAACCCAGAGAGACCGCGATTTTGAAAATGTTTTGCGACAAACGTTCCACGTTGAGTTATTGTTATTGAAGTTGAATATTTACAGCATAACAAAAATGTTGAATTATTGGAAATAAACGACTGCCTATTTGTAAAATATTCTAAGAGTAGTTTTCGTTATAAAATGATCCTAATTACTAGATAAATAAATAAGAGTAGTTTGAGACACAATTTTTATGATTTTCTATTTATAATAAACAATCAAGAGCAGGTCCGGACTGACCTTTTTGTATTCTACTTACCTAAAATTCCAACTACGAGTATGTATTTATTTGTAATTTTACTACCAAAGTTTATTCTTATTTCGTAAAATTATCATTCAATAAAATAATTGCAAATTCAGTAGGAAGTACGGTCGAAATAACATCAAGCCTTTCCTCGCTAGTGTTTATATCTACGCAAGGAAATGTGCCTATTGCGTAAACTCAAATACTTTTTGTTTACGATCACCTCGCAATCTAAAAAATCTTCTAGGGTTGTACAAAAAATTGTCAATAAATGAAACACAAGTATAAAAATGGTTCATGTAATTAAAAGTAAGTAAACAATAACAAAATATGAGTCGCCATCTAAAAAGCGTGCTAGGGTTGTGCAAAAATTAGTTATAAACAAACATGAAATTTATAAATTATTCATATACTTAATTAAACGAAAGTAAACAATAACAAAATATGAGTTCAAAATTCTAATGTTTTTTTCATTTTAATGATTACTGATCAAATTCTGATTTCTACTAATTTGATGATAAAATCAATTGCTATTGCAAAACCTATCAGAATGAAAATGTTACCAGCTGCCCGATTCACGTAATAAAAACCGTAACGTAGTGACTTAAAAATGTCACTTCGCACACTTTTTAACCGACTTAGAAAAAGAAGAAGATTCTCAATTCGCTGTATTTTTTGAACCGATTTTGATGATTCTTTTTTTTATTTGAAAACTGGTGCATCTAGTGTGGTCACATTTTAATTTCATTAGGATCGGACCTTGGGTTTACACCAGGTAACTCTTCAAAATCGTATAGGAATTGTATAGAAATTGAGCTATTGGAAGATTTATGACAATCCAAGACTAGATAAGTAAGTGCGTTAAAAACAGAAAGCCAAAAGGCGATTTCTAAGTTTATAAGTTAAAACGACTTTTGGACTGGCGTGTTTACGTGAATCGACCGGTTGGGTAGTTAAGTTACCTCAGTCTCTTTCAAAATCATTATGCGTTCTTCTCTTTCAAAACACGTAAAGCTCTTTCTTTCCTCTCTTTCATAGCCTCTATGACATTGGGCGGGTCACGAATAGGCATGCTTCGTGACTGCCGAGGATCAACTAATTCTGGAAGGAGGCAATCGTAATAAAATCTAACTAATTTCATCTCCATTTTCTCCTTCCAAAATTTGTCGTCCTTTTCTATAATATAAACTTTCATAGGTACAGTAGCACCAAACCAGATGCCAAGCATGCAAACGTTTCTTTTAGTTATATGTAGCTGTCCCTGAATTTGGAAATACTAGTAATGATTTTTATTTATGACATAACCCTTGGAAGCCTTGTCCTTAACCCAAAAGGTATGTTTGGCCATTGCTTCATTAAGAGTCATGCCAGCTAAAGAATGTGGGCACTTAATTTCAATTAAACCGTTTGCATAAATGCCATCTGGTGTAGTACCAAGAAATTAATATTGATCGTCGACGAACAAACCGTAACCTTGTATACTAATATTCTCTTGAATTTCTAACTGTCTAATTGCAGTTTCTTCGTTTTCGATACCGTACCGTACAGCAGGCAAACTGGAGATATTACTACCATAAACGATTTTACAAACAAGAGCAGCACAACTTGTGCTCTCTCGTTTTTTACAAACTTCCCCGAACGATGATGAGGTTAGTAATTTTCTCCTTGTACTCATCCACTCAGCACTACTTCTTTGCAAATGGGTCGACCTTTCAAGCTCCTCTCTTTCAGCACAAGACAACTTTAAATCAACTAAAAAAGATGACTTGGCTTTCTCATATAATTCTAGACTCAGATCAGGTTTTTCGCAGTTTGGTTCATAGTGATCGTAGAGCGTCTTTCGATACAGCGCTGTGGCTTTTTTTCAATCTTAATTTAGGTTTAGCAATTAAACGGTTTCTACGATTACTATTTTCCACTTTCGCGATCAAAGGATTAGGACTAGATTTAAATATGACTTCATGAGTTTTACTATGAATCGATCCCGTATTAAAAGACACAACAGCAGCTGCGCATCGGCCCGCATAAGAACCACGGGAAGAATAATTTACACGCTTACCCCCAACTAATTTGGCAATTACTCCGTTAAAACTTTCAACTATATTACTTGTGCAATTATGAATTAAACTTCTAGAATGATATGACAGTCTTTTACTTAAAATTTCTACCGCGTCCATTAATCCGCATCCAACAATTGCTGGAAGTAACCCAACAGGTTCTATTCGACGAGTGTCAGGTCTACAAAAATACTCCTTGCAATGTTGGTGATTACCAAATACGTGTTGTGGACCATTTAGGATATCTTCACTAAGATTTTTTATTTTTTCTTCGAGTGACTGATTTTGATCCCCCAATATTTAATCGCGCATTTTACACCCGTTCTTAAACGCAAATACCTTTCTTTTAGGAATTTCCGCAATTCGCAAGGATACTTAGTGTCTTTCGACAATTTCTCCAAGCTATTGCAGTAGTTTCGTAAAAGATGATTTTTGCATTCAATTTTCTCTACTATTAAATTATCGTACGGACGCGAATCTAATATTTTTTTATAAGTACTGGAATCGCCGTCTGCTACAAATTTATTATAAATTACACCGTGATCAACAAAGGAACGTTTAAACCCCTCAACTATTATGGTCGATTCCATCCCGGTAGATGATCCTGAATAATTCTTGAAACAATGGTGTTCCGGGGGCTGACTGTTGTTCTTTGCGGCTCGTGCACAGACTACGCAGTATTTATTTTTAACTCCAAAAAACAATACTTTATTAGTTTTAATGCCAATTATCGCAGCTGCGCCGGATAAGGCGGAAAAATTCTTACCATAAGATCTCTTGCTCCAACAACCGTCAACAGCAACAGATATTAATGGTGTACCATTTTTATCAACACTACCTATAGACACTGCGCACTCCGCTTCTTCCTTGGCAGCTTCTGCCATGGAATGTGCTGCTGTCTTCTCCCACCAATCGCAAACCGTATTATTAATTTCATTGTATAATGAAGGTGACATGATTGGTAGGGCTACTGCGGCACTTAATGTTTTTAACTGAGAGTAGCTCCCACCAGATGATATGATACCAGACACAATTTGATGATTCACTTCCATGCTATCTTTTTTCAACCAAACACACAGTAAATTTCATATTACACATACTACATTTTATGATGAGTTTTGAGTCCAGACCAACTTTTACTTCACCTATTATACTGAGGTAACTTAACTTACAATCCATTGGACCGTGGTCCCCTATGGCCTGAAGAGCTTTAAAAAAAAAGAAATATCCACTACTCTACGCCCAACTTCCACTTCATCCACCTTTCCCTCTTGACGGTTGTCAATAACTAGTTCCTGTAAAGAAAGATAATGGCTTGATTTTTTTTATAAAAAATAATTCAAAAGGTATGGGCCATATTTCTTCAAACATAGCTAAGAACTCCCTTAGAATACATCTTTGAAACACATAACACTAGATCAAAATCTTGAACGTTTTTATCAGTCTTCGTCAATTATGAAAATGAATAAATAAACATAATAAAAAACTGGTTGCTTGTAAAGTCGATTTAGGATGATCATTTTACCGGATAACGTCATAATATTATTTTCAATCGCTTGTACTGCGCTCTCGCTTGACCCTAGCGTGACATAATGTGACACTTTTTTGTGCGTGTTGCCGGTGTTCATCGATTTATAAGACGTTATCACGTCATAAATTTAATAAATCCGACTATATGCATAAAAACTCAAAAGGTAAAAAGAAAACAAGTCTACGGTCTTGAATTATGTTACATAAAAATAAATAAGAACACTATTGTAATAAATCGAATTCAACAATCGAGACCCATTGAAATCCTCACAGGCTCGAAGATATTCCTGACTAGCTAAATATTTCTTTAGAAATAGGCCCCGACTGCTAAATACGTTATATTACAATGGCGTTGTTATTTATTTTTATTAAATATTTTTATTACATGTTTTCATTTTTTAATCTGTCGGGTTTTAAAATTTTTATTGTTTATTTATTTATATTCATAACTGACGAAGACAAATTATAAAAGTGCAAAAGAATTCATACAATATTATGTTCGCCCATCACTAACTAGTTTGTTTATTTATGTAACAAGTCTACAAGAATTACGTATAACAACTTACCTCTATACAGCGCGTAGCAGTGTTGCTCGGAGTCTCGGCCTGAAGGTTTTCTTCATTTTCAGTACTGGAAATATTATTCATCAATATCCACTTTTTATTTATTTTGTAATTTTTGTACAACCCTACGCCAGGCGTTGGCGCGACTTACTTACCGCCGAAGTATGTCGTCAAAGCAGCGCGCGGCCGTGCAATTTCTGATTGTGTACCTATCTAATTACATGTCAAATCAATATTTACATGCTATTGTAGGTATATGTCTGAATCAGGCGATCTAAATCATTGTACCTATTAGCTTTGTAATGTACCTACCCTGTTCAAAATGCAAATAGATTATATTATTATTACTACTAAGACATGATAAGCATACACACAAATAAAAGTAATAAAACTAGGATTTTTACTTGACACTAACACAAATCTCGTAAATTTTTTCTAGGTATTTACGACAAGACGTAGTACAGGACGTAGGCAGATAAATAAATAAGTAGGGAGGAACTTACATTTTATTCCGAGATCTTTTGGCTTTCACGTTTTTATAATGCGTACTAAATTTTCTTTTCGGTGGCATGGCACTCAGCAAATTATCCTGCGAAAAGAGACCCTCGATTACCAATACGTTTATGATACCTATTGCCTTTATCATGTTGAAAAATCTATGTATGTCGTGCAGAGAACTAGATGATTGAAAGTTATAGTAGTATAAAGTTATAGTATACCCTGTCATACCCCACCAGTTCATATCTCGAGAAAATAAAGTGGGCAGGGCTTTGATTGTTTCAAGCCTGAGTTGATACCTACTTTACAAGGTTCATAAAATGACCTACTCAACAAAGTAAATAATTTTGTATTTCTTACGATTTATATCTAGTTCCATCATGGTTTTCTTTCAGACGTTCATTATATCGGTACTTTCTACTTACTGAAAGTAAATTAGTTATAATAATATTGTACTTATAGTTTTTCACAAAAAAACACAAATTCACAACACGGCAAACACGTAATTTTGCTGGAGCATCCGACACGCGTGGAGTCGCTTTGAAATTCTATGGTGCACTGGTGAGAATCGTAAAATCGCGACGCGAATGATTTTTCATACATTTTTCTATGGAGAATTTACGTAAAACATATCTAGATTTTAGGGCTTTAAAAGGGGAAGTTTTTGTTTGTAAAGGTACAAAAAAAAGTACAACGTTATATTTATTGGTTTTTTCAGTGTTCAAAAAGTGTTTCTTTTTATCAATTTGTGTTGATTTATTGGGTTAAATCTGAAATATACGAAGGCACGCTTTCGCATTTTTTCTCAATTTTGTGCGTTTGTTGACGTTTATTATATAACAACTACAGGGTTTTAAGAGTTAAAATTAGCATTTACATAATTTTTGGTCTTTCATTTTAATATGTACAAATTATCGTTGTTATTAATCATATGTAAATAGGTTAAATATGAAAAATCGTAACACTCTTTTCGGTGATTTTCACGATCTGGGTCCTTAAGTTATCTAACTTTTACAGTTTTTACTCATAATAATTGATTTTATAAGGAACATGATTGTATCAAAGGTATGATATACCTTAGGGTGATGGAATATAGATCACATAGGAATTTGTTTATTTACTTCGTGTTGGGAGTCTTTCGAGAACATTAAAATTGAAAAGTAAATATCATGTCTGCCAAATAATAATCCCTTATTATAGGTAAACCGCGTAGTAAAAAAAAAAATGACGCGTGGAAACATCCTACCTACCTACTTAACACCTCACTTTCAACTACTGTGCGATACCCACAGTAAAAACCTACGTTCCTCTAACAACCGCCTCCTTCTCTGTCCTAATCACAATTCGGCCCTTGTTCATTCCTCATTTATGTCCAAGCCATTCTTGGACTCTATTGGAATGTACTTCCTCCCGAGGTCAGGTTATGCAATACCCGTCCTACTTTCAAGAAAAAAGTCTGCCAGATTTACATCAACGCACAGGCAAACCGACTTACTTATACTTTGTAGTTTATACAAATAGAAATATATATTTTATTACTTATAGTATGTATTTATATATTAAGTATTTATTATATGTAATTTATATACCTATATGTGTATTTAGTGTTGTATTTATTTGTACCATCTCACTCTCCTAATAAGAATGAGCACCTACCTGAGCATTATTTCTGTATAACCTCAAGGTTGACTGGTAGAAAATGCCTAAAGGCATTAAGTCTGCCATTGTACGTGTTTATGCAAAAAGTTTAAATAAATAAAATAAATAAATAAAACATCTCAACGTCAATCACTGCCGATGGACAGTGACGTACTTTTGGTTAAAATTGCCCTCGCCCCGCGTCTTAGGTCTATAGGTGCCCTAATGGATGTAGGTATACCAAAGCTCTATCGAAAGACGTAGCTGTCGTAGCTACGAGAACAGTTGCTTTTCATAGGGGAACAGCCTTAGCACAGAATAGGCAATACTACTAACCGTAGTATAAGTAAGAATAATTCAAAAATTCGTTTCTTTGTAATGGTATCTGTACTATCCTTCAGTTACCAGTAAACACGGTTGGTGTAATCCACTCGAAATGTCGGGATCCCCTAAAGTCTCGTGATTTTTCTATTATCAGGATTAACTCCCATATATAGGCGTCTAGTGTAATAAGTAACCATTCCGTACCAAAAGCAATATCGTGACCCGTCAATATAATAATTGACATAACTCGTTAGCTGACTAAACGGCTTCAAGTCCCACCCTACGAGATTTAATAGTGTTTAGGTCGTAAATGAGGGCTAAAAGCACCTTACAGCAGAATATTTAACTTTATAGTGTACAACATCTCTTGTTAATAGCCAGGTAGATAATTAATACTTGTACACTAAACTAGTTTATTGTGAGATGTTTATAAATAGATGACAATGAGATCTGTGGTATTCTGGAAAATAAGCTAAAGTAAAAATTAAAAAAAACAATGATAAGGTGCAGGTACAATCTGGTGAAGTTATCAAAAGGAAACCGCCCGTCAGACGAAAATTTATATTTATATGTATAATTTCGTATTATATTTTATTTAGGTAATAATCATTTTAGAGACAGAACTTAACTTGACAGATTGTATAAATACATCATAATTTCAGATTACATAATGGGTATTGATTTTGCTGTAATAGTAACAGGTACCTACCGGTTACGGCTTTGCTATGATTAATGTAAGTAATCATTAAAAAAAAAAATGTCTGTATCATATCATATATCACCCGTACATACCCAATTCCCACAAGTTTCATGTTTACCTGTCAGTAGGAGATCTTCTTAGATTTACTCGTTCTTCTATCCTGTTTATTTACAGTGTAAACTTTGTACAAGATATTTTAATCTTATACAAAGATTATACTGGGTTATAAAAATAACATATTAAGTATTATTGAATGGAATCAGGCGTTACCTGGCGAAAATCCATGATAAAACAATGGGGTAGGATGTTGAATTTTTATATAATTACACTAATTTCGCTAACAGCTGTTCTCTTTGAGACAGTCTTGAGAATGCCTCGTGAGTAGGTGAAACATATGTTGACGTTTATAATGTCTTCTATTTAGCGAAATTTGTGCAATTATATAAAAATTCAACATCTTACCCCATTGTTTTATTAAGTATTGTCAAAAATCTGGACAAAATATTTATACTTACTTTGAAATTCGCGTTTCATAGCCCGTATCATACAGAAATGGAATTAATATGAAACATTATGTAGATAATAATAATTATAATGTATAAGTAGATAGGTACATATCTTTTGCCTGACATTTCGACCAGGTTGCGACCTGGAGAAAATGTATTGAGAATACGAAGTTTATAAGTATGATAAAATATATGTTGTATTAACTTATTTATTCCATGAATTCCAGCCTTAATCTGTGCTTAATAATTAAATTGAATGCGTGAGCCGACCCACGGGAGTTCATTTAAGGTGATCTATTTTAGGCTTGAATCTCTTGAAAGAAGTTCAATGTCATTATATCGAAATGCTTTTACATTTAGACTTTGAATACTTTGAATACTAGACTTTTAATATGAAACATTATGTAGATAATAATAATTATAATGTATAAGTAGATAGGTACATATCTTTTGCCTGACATTTCGACCAGGTTGCGACCTGGAGAAAATGTATTGAGAATACGAAGTTTATAAGTATGATAAAATATATGTTGTATTAACTTATTTATTTCATGAATTCCAGCCTTAATCTGTGCTTAATAATTAAATTGAATGCGTGAGCCGACCCACGGGAGTTCATTTAAGGTGATCTATTTTAGGCTTGAATCTCTTGAAAGAAGTTCAATGTCATTATATCGAAATGCTTTTAAATTTAGACTTTGAGAATACAAATAGAATTAGTTTTGTTTCCTGCAAAAGAACAACATTGAGGGACATCTTTCAAATGTTTCCGAGATGGAAATTAACCTTCAATTATAAAATATATTCATGAATAGTAATTTTGTGTTTATATTTCTAGGAATATTCAATTTTATGATCAGATTCAAAAGATTCAGATTCAAAACGTTTATTCATTTAGATTATAAAAACACATATAATACTGTTAGATTCATAAAGTTACAGTTAGAGCCTGTGAGTAAGAGTCTGTGAATCTCACGACCACTCTTTTTCAATCATTGTCATTTAACAACAGATTATCAATATTTCTTAACAATAAGAATTAAATAACTCCAAATTTATATAACACTAAATAGCTGAATCCCATGTTTCTGTGTCATCTAAATAATCACTATTCAAATCATCTATTCACTATTCAGATCAAAATTCTCTGTCAACTTTATTATTAAAAAAATTAACTACATCAATGTATTACTTTATAGTATTTTGATTTGCTTTATTATGAGCAAAGAAATCTTAAGCAATATTTAATATGCCCAATTATGTATATTTTGTATATTTTAATTCTTATGGTAAATAAATGTAGCATTACAAAGTAAGTATATGCCCAATATAATAAGGTTGTTTTGCTGAACTCTTAATTATCTCGCTGTGCTACCTAGCTTAACATTATAGTATCTTCTGTCTCGGCATATCATCGGTGTATCATTATAAATGGAATTAAATCAGAAAAACTATAACAGGAATGAAAGTCGATAATAAAGCGTTACTCACACGAGACATAATAAATACGGCTGTAAAACCACGACCGTGGCTCCGACAAAAGTAAACAGGACATCCGCTTTAAAAACAATGCAAAGCGTACAGGGTACTGACGAAAAAATGAATATTTGTTCAGCAAACGAATTTTGTACAGTCCAAACAAAGTTTTCGAACAGAAACCGCGTGGAAACGCGGTCAGAGGAGCACAGCGTGAAACGGATGGGTATTCGAACGAATTTTTTACCAAACGGTTTAGACGACTTTTTGCTACCAAGTAAATTAGTTTTAAACTCGGTTCGAAAAGTGTAAAATGTAAAATGTAAGTGTAAACTAATGGTTTAAGGTTTGTGTTACTAAACATAGGAACAAAGTCATATTTGCAGTTTTACTGCGAGCAATATATTTAGGATATTTCATTTGTGTTGATAAATTTTTAATTGACTGAGGGAGCGAAGCGACCAAAGTCTCCGTTTCAACTTGCAGTCTGGGGAGAATTTCTTTCGTCTGTACCTCTACATCTCTACATGTACGGGTTCTGTCAGATCATGTTTGAGGCCGTATTTATCAACCGATTTGCATGAAACTTTACACACACACTCCTTGGTTACAATGAATTTGGTTACATTTGAATGATATATTTTGGATTGGATGACAAATGAAAGAGTAATTAGGAAAATTAAAGAAGAAATTTCCTAAACAAAGCCGCTCCCGAAGTCTACGGTTCACAGAACCACTAGTTATTGTTGTTTGTACTAATTCAAAAATAAAATATTCAGCTTCAAACTTTCCTCCAGCAAAAGAATACGTTCATAATTAGTACAGCAACATCAATTTACTGACACGCTTTGCTACATCTGCATGCGGAATATTTCATTATAAACAATTGTTTATAATGAAATAGTCCGCATAATAATTGTAAAATGATTTTATATTTTATTACATTCATGATATGTTTGATCCTTTTCAACAACAGTTAAATACATTTTATTTTAATTTGAAAACCTTTTCAAATGAGTAACGTGCTAAGAAAATAATGGCAACTTTAAATTTGGACGTCACGATGTCGTCACAAGATGCGGTTCCAAATGCAACCGAACACCAACTCGACGTCTGGAAGGAAGCCAGTGAATAGTAATGTAGGACAGGAGCTTACAGTGTTTAAACTTCTTCCAACTGAAATATTCAAAAACCGTTAAAAGTTTTTACCTCAACCTAATTTATTAAATTAGAGCCCATGAGAAATTTACTGTCCAACGATTCCTGACTGATGAAACACAATTTTTAAGATCAAGTGGCTTAGTAGTTTGCTATTACTGTCCACTACTATCAGTCCGATTTTGATGCGGTTTTCAGTTATAAGTTCGAGGTTGATTGATGCATGTTCTAAGATATGTATTACGGTGACAACTTAATTTTATCCTTATGTAATTGCTTTTAACCAACGTGGGTACTTTAAAAAAAAAAATTTTGTTACATGTCACTTATGAAGCTCATATTGGTGGCTGATTTTACCAGCACAGTTTTCGCACCGGAGCTGCTATCGTTTGCGAAGCATAATGTCCACCCAGCTCTTGGTCTACCCACTCAGTTAGTATGTCTACAAGAGTGTTCCATCAACGTCTCCAATTTAATAACATTTCTCGAGTGAACCGCGGAAACTTTATTAGCTGGTAATAAAACTGACTGTAGCCAGCTAGCCAGAAACCCAGATAAGTTCCAACTTCATAGCACTTCTATTATAAATCCCGCTCCACTTATTCGACCGTTACCTCATAAAATTAGGGTATGAGGTAAATATACAGTTGGTTATCAAATTAAATCCAATCAAAAAAAGTAACCAGCCAAGTGCGTGTCAGGCCACGCATAGAATAGGGTTCCGTAGTCACCCATAATAGCATCTTTAACTTCTGAACAAACAAATTTTTTCATAGCTAAATAGTTCTAAATTAGCCAAATTTTCATCAGTAACGTAACACTGATAAAAATTTGGCTAATTTAGAACTATTTAGCTAATAAAAAAAATGTTTCAAATCAAGAAACGCTTGTGCCAATTTCGTGGAGTTCGGAGAAAAATTGTGGCTGTTAGGCCAAAACACACATACAGACACAGACAGACGGACGAACGAAAGCAAAATTATCTAGTCTCGAAAAATTATAGACACTTCGCTCGCTACTTCTGCTTCGTCAATGACGGGGAAAGATTTGAAAGTTCTTCTTTCATCATAGAAAGAATATTTTTATATTTGATTGTGTGTATTGAATATGCTCCGCAACTACTAAGCCGATTTTGAAAACTTCTTTTACTGATATGTACTCGACATTATCCTTTTTTTTTTTAAATTCTGCGAGACCGCGGCCTCTCCCATATCCATTGCTGCGGGCGTCTCTGGTGACCCCAGGAGGTATTTCCAGTGGCGCCCGGCGGACTTGGTCGGAATGAAAATCCCGCGTCGTTAGGGTTGGGTTTTATCCCGCGTCGGTGATTGAATCTGGTTGCGTGCAGTGGGGACAAGGCCCCGCAGTATGCAACCCTTCTAGCCTGCTTCTGTAAGGACGGCGGGTCGCTATCCCGCCGTCCTCAGGCCCCGATCATGGAGGTCGATAGTCCTGGGCGTAGATGAGTCTGCGACGCCCTGGCCGCTGACTGCGAAACTCAGCGGGGAGGGTACGCTCCCTCTCCCTCTCGGCCGCTTCCTTCGCGAGCATAACTTGCTCGTAGCGTAAAGTAGTTCCCCACTTTGGTTGCTCAAGTCGCACCCTCCAAGTCTCCATGAGATCCTGGTGGAGCTGGGTCGACATTATCCTTGAGTAACATCTCCTAGCTACTTTTCATCCATCACGGGAATGGGGAACGACAAAACTATATCACGCCGGGTGGAGCCGCGGTGATCAGCTAGTCTTCTATAAATTAAGTACATTATTTACGAGTATTATTGAACACTATTTATACTGTCGATTGACGGCACTTGGTGGAATCTGCTACACATATTGCACAAAAACACATATACTTTTCCACTGTTATAATTTTACTTGCACAGACCGGTTTCACCTCACGGCATCATCAGAGATTTATACAAAATATATTTTAAATTCACTTAAAAAATATCGTACTACATATTCATACTGACATCAAAACACTAGTGTATATTTTGTATAAATCTCTGATGATGCCGTGAGGTGAAACCGGTCAGTTCAAGTAAAACTATAACAGTGGAAAAGTATATGTGTTTTTGTGCAATATATTATTGAACAGTTTTATACATTATTATTATAGATGTCCCTTTAACATAAAATACAATATAGATCGCAAAATTGAATTACTTTTAAACGAAGAATGCCGAACCTGAGATCAATTGCTTTTGTTATTAAATATACTTTTCTAACAAGATAATGCTATCATCATATAATTATGTTTGCCAACTTTAACTCGCAAAACTACAACAATATAAAAGTCATGTACCTTCTTAACAAACATTAGGTTCACAACAAAACCCATAATATAAAAAATAAACAGTTGGCTGAACCCGCACGTCTCCTCCATACATCTTTGTCCATTATAAACCTAACACATTTAGTATTCAAGCCGTGTCGGCCCTATCCCAGTGATGGCTACCTCATATCGTGGGATATTGTACAACAAACGAGAACTACGTAGATTATATGACGTATCGCTTACGTCACGGAATAAGGATGGAGGATCTTCTGCAATATTGTATTATATATATAGTTTCAGTATTTCTCTTGTAAGCTGTCCTGTATAAAGCCTGCCAGAGCCAGGACAGGTTGATTGACATTTTCAAATTAAGAGATATGCACCTATTTGTGTGTAATGAAATATGTTTATTCAATTAGGTTACAGTGTAACAGTTGTGAAAGATAGTCAGTTATAAAGGTTATAAATAAAGTAAAATTGCTTCTAAAGTTACATTTTACTGCCAGATTCGCAAAACAATAGGTAGAGCCAGAGAAAAAGAACCTGGCAATAAAACTCCCGGTGTGTGTGATATACGAAAGCTAATGTTGCTATGCTCTAATTGGTCCATGTGATTAATCTGCCTCGATAAAGGGTTATGTAAAACTAAAAGATTTTTCCAATATTTAACAGTATTTTTTGAACAAAGAAATTTCCTCTTCATAAATAAACTGGTTTACATTTGCAAGTTCATACATCAGTACAATTGTTATGTGATTCGGATTAGTGTAATATCAGTTGCACCGTGTTCGTGTTCACAAGTGCGTACTTGCATTTCTGGTAGTTAAAATTCTTAAAGATAAGAGATATACTCATACCTACATTTCATTTTAAACTACTCGCTCGCTGTTTTAACTTTTAATACACCTTTCATTACACAAAGAAAGGTTGAAAGTTTGAAGTAACTGACGCTCATTATTGGTTAACTCTAAACACACAAAATCGGCATTAACTAGAAAGTGAAGCATTTTACATAAACTCATCCAAAAAGTCACTACTCACACAACAGACGCTATCGATTTCGCCCGGTTTAGGCAAGCAAAACCGCCGAAAAAGTGCTTAGAAATGAAAATGACAAACCAATCAGTGAAAATGTGATTTCCCCAACACAAATTTGTACTTTTTGTAAACCTTGGACCAAAAGGCGTCGATTGGTAAGAAAACAAAATTTGTGCGGTTGGGCTATTAATTGTTATAAACAAATTAATTTGTTAACTGATAAAAAGTTGGTTTTTATATTGGAAAATGATTTCTAAGAGTAAAACGGGCAAAATAGAATACTTATTACTTTGTGATTTTTTCGAAAAAATGCGTTTTAAAGAAGTTACAACCATTTTAAAGCGCAAAAATGGTCACATTCAACATTTTTTATTTAAAATTCATGATGGTAGTCCATGTACTGAACTTTGAAAGAAAACTATAAAGGATCAGATAACTATGTCAGTTAAGGAGTTATAGAGCATTTAATAGGTGACTACGGAACCCTTTACTATGCGTGGCCCGACACGCACTTGGCCGATTTTTTCGTTACTACTTCACTCCTATGGATCGTAGCGTGATGTTTTATGGCCTATCTTACTCGGTAACAATGCAGCTTATATAGGCGAAAGAACATTTTAAATCGGCCTGGCCATTTTAAAGAACCTCTGCAATGCAAACAAATAATTAAACCTTTCCTCTGTATAATATTATTAAAGTCAAAAAGCACTTACTCCTGGGAAAGGAGCAGGGATGCTTATTTTATATCTCAATTAATTAACTGAAGCTCGTCGTCAGTTTAATCCTGTATTCATGGCACCGACTTAATAAGTGAGTTGATTCAAATTGCAAAACTGCTAATTCAACAGGCGACTGAGTTGGTAACGATGCGCGTGCTTGCGGCTACGTGGCAGGTGAACTTTTATATTATTATGTTTCAAAACTCCGTGAATACTTATATGGTAAATATAATCTCAGTAGGTACATAATATTGAACATTTATAAATAGGTAGGTACTTATATTTTATAGCTGAATAAAGAACTATACATACAACCAGGTTCGATGTGTACTAGGTTCAATCCCCGGGTCGGATCAAACATTTTTACGACCTGCAAATATAGGTGTATATACTTTTTTAAACTTTCGCGTTTTGTACACATTATAAACTTAAGACTCGGGTCTTTTACGCGATTATTGAGATATATACATACCTCTTTATTACCCGACGTTTCGTTTGAGTTTCGACTTTCGAGTTTTGAGTTTCGACGTGGAGTCACTCTTCACCAACGTTCCCGTTCAAGATTGCCTTGAGGTCATCGAGAAGAAACTGAAGGACAAATGGTCTGTCCAACAAATACATTGTTCTTGTGGACAGCATTACCTCCAAATCGACGGAGTGGCCATGGGTAGCCCTGTAGCACCGGTGATGGCAAACATTTGGATGGAACACATTGAAGATTCCATAGAGATGCAGTTAGCACAGGTGAAACTGTGGAGGCGATATGTGGATGATGTCTTCTGTATTATGAGAGGGGGCCCAATATAAGTATAACAATTTTTAAGCCACTTGAACTCCATTTACCGGAACATCCGGTTTACTCATGAAATGGAGTTGGACAGATCATTGGCTTTTCTCGATGTCAAAGTAACAGTGAGAGGGAGTGGTTCTCTCGGACACACTGTGTACCGCAAACCCACACACACGGACAAGTAACTGTATGCCGGTTCACATCATCATCCGCGACACTTGAGATCCGTTGCGGTGTCGCTGGTAAGTCGAGCCTATGATCTTTGCGACCCTGAACACTTACAGAAAGAGCTCGCTCATGTTCAGGAAGTGTTGAAGCAGAACGGGTATCAGGGACATACACAACACCGTGAAAGGAACAAGGTACAACCCTTGGGAGTAAGCAGAGCACCAGCATTTATGCCGTACGTGAAAGGCGTGACGGACAAAATTGGAACGGTACTACAAAGATACTCCATTAAGACTGTATATAGGCCACACTGCAAAGTCGAAAACCACCTGCGAACCCCTAAATATACCATTCCTCTACAGACGCCGGGTGTTTATAAGGTAGACTGCAGCTGTGGTAGTTCATACATTCGGACAGACCGAACGTACTATTGCTGAGAGGGTCAAAGAACATATCACAGCTGTAAAAAACCGCCAAATAAACAAGTCTGCGATTGCCGAGCATTTGTTGGAATCGGGTCCCAACCACTGGATTGAACTCCACAAGCCACAAGTCCTATCCACTGGCGGACACTATTACTCCAGGATAGTGCAGGAAGCCGTCGAAATAAAAAAGTATCCCAACTTTAACCGGGAAGATGGATATCGACTATCTACGTCGTGGAACCCAGTGATCAGCAAATGTACTCGCCACCTCACCCAACGCCCGCTTGCTGATACTATCAGTGTGGTATGCCTTAGTGCTCTCTGAACACAATAGTTAGTGACGACGAAGTGAGAGTAGTTGAACAAACCCGCTCTCACGAAGACGACGATGAGCTGAAGCCAGTCCACCCGTGACCACGGCTCTTGTAACAGGGCCGAAACGTCGGGTAATAAAGAGGTATACATGTATAGGTATATACATGTATAGGTGTATATGTTTTGGGAGTTTGGGTGATTTTCTATGCATATTAAGTTATCGTCTTAAATTATGTTATTGTACTGAGAAAATATGAAAATATATAAATAATGATAATTACCGCAGATATTCTCTACTACACAATAGATGCCGCAAGTGCCTATATTCGTTTGAAACAAAGTGTGCCAATGTTGACTTAAGAAAAGACAAAATAACGAAATAACAAAACATAGACATGACAACATAAATATAAGCGTAGTCGATCGCTAACAGATAACAATATTTTACTCTAGTTGTATTGTGCTAAACCACAGGTTTATTTTATAGGAGCATGTTTGTTACGTCTCTATCACAATACAATATTGTAAATAAGTACACAAAGGACAATGTACCTACTGTATTGGCGTACAATAAAGTATAAATAAATAAATAAATGTAAAACTAACTGAACTCGACGATAGTTTTTGTGAACTTTTTTTTTTTTTATTTGGTTCGCCAAAATGACGCCGACAGCCTACCGCCGGCCGCCGACTTTACAAAGGATCGCCTTTATTTTAGAATTAACAACTTGTTTGTGTTTTATAAAATGATTAAAAAAGTGCGTCTGGAATTTACTTTGTGAATACCTAAATGTACGTTTTTTAATTTATAACATACAACAAAGAGTTATATTTTAATTTACTTCCGTGTGGGCAACCAATCTATTGAATATTTGTACTCTGCACTTACTTTGGTAAAATTTAAATACTAACTTACATTGCACTGTGTCGAACAAGATACTCTTAAAGATTCGATAGGGAATACAAAAACCTACGAGCTAAAACACCCTCATAACAACTAATACTGCCAAATTCATGGTTTATTGATACTTTTAATGATGAGAGTGGAGGATTTCTTGACTTGTTTCAGTTAACCTGAACTAAGTATATACAAAATGAAGTTCCAATACCTAATTACAAGAACTACAAAAAGATCCAAAATCTAAATTAAAGTTACATAAAGTTAACAAATCGTTTAAAAACTAGAGGATAAACAAACTGTCTCCCTAATCTAATAATAAAAAGAGTTCACCTTCGTCGAAATGTTGGCGATGCGTGTCTACACAAAACGCGTCTTCCGTTAAATTTCTTTTGACAATAAGGGCTTTGGGAGTTTGGCCTGCGAACACCGTATGATATTATCCCGGAGTGACCACGGGACCCTCTATCTTTTAAGCCTATGGTCCAAGGATAAGGCTGTCTTATTTGTATGTATGTATTTATCATGTGTTGGGCAGCCTCACGCGGTGCACTGACTGACGGACAATGCGTTGACAAAATGCGCAAAGTTGCGAAATTTTGGAGTACACCTTTGCTCATCTTTGGGGATAGGAAAGTGTTTTTGGCTATGTAAGTAAATAAAGGGAATCTGCTGGTGGCCGGGGGGTTATCATTACAAAGACGTGAAGGCGGAATCAAATAAAAAAATGTTCCATCAATCTACTTAAGTATACGGTATCTTTATTAAAAATTATTTACAGTGAAATGTTACTGTATTTTTTCAATCAGTTTCTTCTGACTTGGACCAAACACATTTTATTTCTGATTAGCATCAACCGCTGCCCTTCGGCTTACCTTCAGCGTTCGATCATATTGAGCGTCTGTGAGAACCATTTCGGATATCTAATGTCAATGGATAGGTCATTTGCATTGAATTTTATACAACACAAGATCATGTCTCGTAGAGAGGTTTTAAGGGACTTTAATGATTTCCCGTGAATGGAGGCGAACCTTGAACTGATTGAAATTATAAATTTATTTGTTGATACAAATAGCAGTAATATCATCATTATATATTAAAAAAACAAAGTCACCCGTTCCGTATGTATGCTTATATCTTGAACACTACGTAACGGATTTTGATGCGGTTTTCACCAATGGATAGTGGTTCTTGAGGAAGGTTTTTGTGTACCTATATAATTTGTCAAGCGGGTGAAGCCGCGGGCGTCCGCAACTTAAATATAAAGGTAATATTGACTAAGAATAAGTTTCCAAACGAAAATTGGACATCGCAATTCAAACATCACCTTGAAGCAACTATAACACGGCATATTTCGATCCGTGGCTGTCGAAAAAAGCTACGGCTTTTCTAACACATCAATTTTAAATTCACACTGAAGACTAACACCTAACCAGGACGCGAACGCATATAACACTGAATCGCATATTTAACTCCAAAGGCGTAGACAGTAATAGGGGGTCCCACGTAATAGGGGGAATCCTTTCCGAGCATTTAGTATGTTTTCAAAGCTTCGACAGTCTATCAGAAGTTGTACCGAGTGCAGGTGAGGATAACCTTGAACATTTTTTTTTTAATATTTGCTTTGCCAAATTGACGCATCCCACCTGGTGGTAAGTCGTGACGACGTCTAGCGATTGTGGGCCACACTCACAGCACACAATACTATAGAGTGTGGCCCTCAACATGACGACCTACTGATGTGCCTCTTCACGCTCCGCTTAAAGAACCCAGGATTATATGTGGGAGGAAACACGTGCACAGGCAGGGCGTTCCAGGCCACTATCATTCGGCAGAGAAACGAACGTTTAAAACGTTCGGTTCTCACGAACATGCTATCCACTGTGTGGGAGTGGCATCTCTGCCCGGCACGCGTTGTTCGGGATCGAAAGGAAGAGGGTGGGATCAGCTTGAAGAGTTCTTCAGAACACTCGCCGTGGTAAATACGGTAGAATGCGGCCAAGGAAGCTATTGTTCGGCGCTGAGCTAGCGGCTCAATGCTTCCCGTTACCTCCGGACAATCTATAATACGGATAGCCCGTCGCTTCAAAGCGTCGAGAGCGTCCAGCAGATACTTCGCGGAGCCGTCCCAGAGGTGAGAACAGTATTCGACGCAGGGTCTAATCTGCGTCTTGTACAGCAGACACCTCTGGTCCGGTGTAAAGAATCGCTTTACCGTATTCAGTATTCCTAGTTTCCGCGAAGCTAGCCCCATACATCTTTCGATGTAGTTTTTATTATTGAGCTCTCGACGAACGTCTATGCCAAGGATGCCAAGGATGTCAAGGTTGTCCTTCATTGGTAATAATGCATTCTGGAGAGAGGGTAGGGGAAGGAAAGGGGATTTCTTCGCTGTAAATGCACATGCCTGTGTTTTGCGGGCATTGAACTCGACCAGGTTCTCGGTACCCCATTGAGAGATATAGTCGAGGTTCCTGTCGAGATCAGCCACGAGTTGTTGTTCCGGACGAGCCCAGTAGCTCCCGTGCAATGTGCTGTCATCTGCATAGCAATGAATGTTCCCGAGGGATAGCATATCATTGATATGCAGAAGGCAGAGAGTTGCTTTGAGGTGGCCCACGTTTGGGTCGCGCACAGCCCGGGCTCTGATCCTGGCGCGATATGCCGACTGTTTTTGTCGAACAACTTTGGCACAATCTCGCCCGACCCAGGGACGGGCTCTGCGGATACTGCAGTCAGCATTCGGGAACCGCACCTGCGCTTCATCAGCCGTCTCGCTAAGGTACTGGAAGAGCTTTGTTGTCTCAGAATCCCCTGTGTGTTAATGGTAGACGCACACGTAGATCTGGCCCATAGAGCCATGGTCTACGTGCAGCCAAAGAACGGAGTTGGAGGGGTTCTCTAGGCAGCGCAACCGGCGGCAGCAAACATCCGCCCTAACGAACACGCACACCCCGGCTTTGTCTCGAAATTGTTCCTCGATGACATAGCCGGGGTAACACAGGTAAGACGTGTCGTCAGGGCGGCGTATTTGTGTCTCCGTTAGGAACATCACAGCAGACCGTGCCGTCTCAAGGTGATGGTGGACGGCATCGAGGTTCGCTTGGAGTCCACGGATGTTAGTGAACTCCACCTTGAAAAGTGAAGTTGTGGGGTTTCCTGGGGCCGCTGTGAAACGTTTACTTTTTTTTGTTGCACTGTAATCTAAAATGGAGATTAGAAGAAGAAGCGTGAAGACAGGGCGACATTTGGCGCAGCAGTAAGTGACAAAGCGCACGGGCTAGCTTTGTCTAGAACCGTGTGGTTAGGTCGGAGCCGACTCGCCGGACGGAAGGGCTCCCAAACCCCCCGATGCAAGGCCGCCGCTACCCCACACCGGTTACCACCCGGAGAGGCGATCCCACATCAGGATTATGCACAACATGTGGGGCAGCCTCCTGGGGTGGTTGGTCACAATCGGGCCCCATGACTGTGTTGCGGGTGGCCGCGGCAACGCCGTTGCTAACGGTCTCCCTGGCCGGCTAATCGACCCTCACCACCCACACTAGACTCCGTTTCGCTCCCACTGGTCCCATGCCTGCTACACCATACATCGGAGCCTGGAGATGTTGATTGTATCTCTTAGCAGCCATGCATACATATTGCTTTTCAATATGCTAATATCCAATGTCAACATTTCTACTAATACATATCATAATATTCAAAAAGGGGCTCTCGTATTGCTCACTTAATTTCCATAGGTAAAAGGTAAGCAATTTTACTCGTACATTTGAAACATCTGGCACAATTATTATGCGGTCTGAAGTTTCGCGACGCACCTGGTCCTGTACAATTCCATCATCTACAGAATTAGGACATTTCCGCTGCTCAAAATCAGGGTTCCCACCTGCCAAATGTAAAAACAAAATTAAAAGGGTTACGTTCCGTCCCAGTTCGGGCGTGCATTATTCATGACACGGCTACGCACGCCCGCGTATGAATGGAAACGAGACGACGAGACGTTTGCCTTTTATGGCCTCTATGTAAATACCAGTATAAACGTGATGTATTTCGAATGGATTTGATTTTTCAATGATAAACTATAACTTGAAAACGATATAGCGTTTCTAGTTCAGTGAGCATAATATTATATAGGTCTATTATACGAGTAAATTAAATAGAACTCGGAGTTTGCAACACATACTTATTATGTACTTGAGAACTAGGGTTTCTTTTATGTAACTTACTAGCTGGCACCGTAAACGTTGTTTTGCGATAGCCACCCTTATCACTATGGGTTTGAAAAAATAGTTAACGACCGATTCTCAGACCTACCAAATATGCACAATTTTTGGACATAGTTTACAGGAACAAGCAAGAGAGTTCAAGAAGCTAATAAAATCTTAGTCAAATAGTGACAGTCCTATAACTAGTAAAAACACGTGAAAATTTACACAAAAAACAACGTTGGGTTTTTAAACTTTTGAAATAAAGTAGGTAGATACATTTTGTTCTAATTTTCGTAGTTGATGTAAATGTAAACAAAAGCAACCAAGACGTCTGTCGGAACTCTCCGGGAGACTTCCTTTTTGAAACTGGTTTTAAGATAATGCATTTTTGTTTTATTTATTTCCTTGAGAACAATATTTTAAGTTTCTTTGAATATACAGGGTTACTTGCAGGGGTAAATAGCTGACATCATAAGTAACAACGTTTGTTCTACGACTTTTTATAATTCGTTAAATTTTATTTTCATATAAAAATAAATATTATTTAGTTTTGCGTCTGACAGTTATAAACTCTACGCCGCAGTTTACGCGCATCTTAAATTTAGGTAAACAAACTCGTATCATCAATTCATGCAATGCACGGATAAGAGGCGGGGCGCGGGGCGCCTGTGACCTTGACCCATTTCTTTTTGCGAGCCGCCAGTCGGTCGCTAGCGACAGCGTATACGACGACCGCGTTGGTCTATGCTAGATGCACGCGCGTCATAGGTGTGCGTCACTTGTCCTTGTGTGCTATGCTGTCTGACTTTCGCCATGCCTTATCAGTTTTCCAATGTGGAATACACGGAAATGGTGAGGATGCTTGCTAGGTGTGATGATAATATGGCGGAAGCCTGCCGCCAATATGCAGTAAGGTTTCCAAATCTACCTACACAGAGCCGGGCAACGATGTTATCTGCCACACAGCCATTACGCGATTACGGACAGTTCCAGCCCAGGTTCAGTGATAATGGTTGTCCACCGAGGCACTCAGTACGGGAACAAGAAAGGATACTGGAGTTCTTTGAGGATAATCCCGCCGCAAGTATCAATGACGCCGCGTTACGGTTTAATGTATCTCAGTTCTTAGCGCGGAGTGTCATTCACAACGAAGGCAAATATCCGTTCCATCTTCATCCTGTCCAGGAACTCACCGAACAAGCGCGCGCGAAATTGCGTGCGTCGACCTTCAGTTTATGAATGAAACATAGACATAATAGTGTCTAAACTCAGTATTAAGTAATGTACCTACTCAGTTTTATTAAAAGTCGTAGAACAAATGTTGTTACTTATGATGTCTGCTACCTACCCCTGGGAGGATGCTAGTTAATTACAAATAGGAGTTACGAAATTTAAAGAGGATTTAAAGCCAAACCAGGAAAGCCACGGATATAAGTATTCAGTTAAGTGATTAACTGTTACTTATCTAGATTTTTACTATTTTATTATGTTAATAATAAGATCAGATAAGATAAATACTCTTTCATCATTCACCGAGCCTTTTCCCAACTTAGTTGGGGTCGGCTTTCCAGTCTAACTGCGATTCGGCTGAACATCGATATTTTCCGTGAAGCGACTGCCATCTGACCTCCACAACCCATGGGCGACATCGAAAATCTGTAGTTAGACCGGTCGGATTCGTGATTTAGGGCTCCAACTACCCCTAACGACTGCCATAGATGTTTGTATGACAACCGGGACCGACTGCTTAACGTGCTCTCCGAGGCACGGGATAGTTACTCGAGATAAATACTCTTTATTGTACTCAAAAAGAGACAGATATGTCACACATGCCTTAAGAATAATGTACAATAGGCGACCTTATTGCTAAAGAGCAATCTCTTGCAGGCAACCTTAGGATGGAAAGAAAATGGAGAGAGATGATAAGGGTTGTGTACAATGTATTAATAATATAATAAATTGATAAAATATACCAAGAGAGTGGATCGTGAAAGAGTTCAGTGAGTAACAAAAAAATAAATATTAATAGAAAATAATTGCCCAATTTGAGATATAACTATATATTAACCCATAATATATATACCTAATTTATGCTTTCGATTGTCGGCACTTGGTGGAACATATAGTAATACATTATGAAATGACTCACTTGTACAGATATTCCACAATTTTTAATTATTAGTAGGACCTGACCGGTTTCGCTCTATGGCATCTTCAAAGGTGCTCCACACTTATACACATTACATATTTTAAAAAACATTTACAACATACTTTGTGTTAAATAATCGTGAAGCTAGCACTGGCCTCCATACTTGATTATAATATAAAACAAAAACTAATGTGGGTACCTATAAATAAAGTTAATGTCACAGTATAAGACATTTACCCAAACAGTCGGGAAAAATTACCCTTCTCCAAATTAATATCTAGCTTCCAAGGTGGTCAACTTGGAAGCTCTAGAAATTAATAAGTTGTTGTTGGGCAACCGCGATGCGTTACTGAACCAACAACTGGATCTCAATAATTCACCGCTTTTAAAATATTTTAAAATGTAAATTGTCATCCACGTGTCTGACTGATATAACAATTTGACATAATTTGGAATTTAACTGTTTTAATGAGTAGGTTTTCAAGTTTTTAATAGTTTTATATTTATAATTAGTTGGACATATTATTACTAGTTGACATGCATTATTTGACATATTAGATTATTTGACATGTGTTGTTTGAAGGGATGTGACATTCTTCTTTGACAGATTTGTGATTTGATTTTTATTTTTTTATTGTTTGTAATGTTGTAATTTATAAATTTAATTTTGACATGAGTCATTTTAATACCAATTCAAATGAAGTTTGACATTTTATTGTAATAATTGAGAAACATTAATATTAATTTGGAGAAGGGTAATTTTTCCCTACTGTTTGGGTAAATTTCTTATACTGTGACATTAACTTTATTTATAGGTACCCACATTAGTTTTTGTTTTATATTATAATCAAGTATGGAGGCCAGTGCTAGCTTCACGATTATTTAACACAAAGTATGTTGTAAATGTTTTTTAAAATATGTAATGTGAATAAGTGTGGAGCACCTTTGAAGATGCCATAGAGCGAAACCGGTCAGGTCCTACTAATAATTAAAAATTGTGGAATATCTGTACAAGTGAGTCATTTCATAATGTGTTATATATATACCTAGCTATAAATATTGTAATATAGACAGTGTTAGCACATTGAGAGATAATAATCTTTTAGCATATTTTTAAACGAATAATGTAGTTAATTAAATTAATAACTCATACAGAAACAAATTTTGAATTCCTTTATACAGGGTTACCTGGTAAGTCGTGCGAACCCCGTTCAGGGGTGGTAGTTCCCACCATTTCTGACAAATTTCACCTTGGACCCTTTTCAAGTCAAGGCTTTGAAGATTTTTTTAAATAAATGCCGATTTCTTGTCTATTGGCCTATCTTTTTCGTTTATTTTTGTTCAAATTTTTATTTTTATACGTTTTTTGTATAGCAGAAATAGTAAAAATAAAGTATATGTGTCATACATATTTTTTCTAGGCTAGGCTGCAGACACGTTTAAAAATATCTACGGTTCATTAGCTATTCAACAAGGTATAACAAGCTAGGCTGCTATTGAAGGTCTTGGAGTAATCTTTGATAAAAGTCTTAAAAGTGGTAGTAAAAATTACCGTAAAATTAATAAAACAATTCAAATAGGTACAACAAATGTATTTTATTTTATCTTTCGTGTTCAATATGTTCACCTCTGTTTGGTCTACCCAAGTCTAATCATCGCCTTGAAACACAGCCCGTCTCTCTGAGTCGCCGGTAAACTCTGTCGAACACAGCATGATCTGGTGCACGGCGATTTGGAAAACGCAATATGTATTCTGCACGGGCATGTGTGGATACACAATCACGGTACCCGTAACAGATCAACATATCAGCATATTCCTCGTTAGTGAAGGTCGCCATCTTCAACAGTTCCAAATCACAAGCACAAATCAGAGTCCAGTTTACAAGCAGGGTCACAGAATAAGAAGATACAGTTCAATAATCCAAGTCAAATAAGAAGAAAGAACACATTTACTACGGACGAATCGCGTAAGCAAACTAACAGTCTTACTTACCGCACACAGCGACAACAATAAAAGGGCCGGATCTTTGCTTCTCGCTCACTCCTTTTTACAACGCATAATATCCCGCTCGCACGCATCCCAAGGCGCAAATCCTTGGAGGACAAATAGAGGCAGATGCTTTTGTTGTTACAGCTACCTGGGTAGCTTTTATCAAAGTTTTTATCCAAGACCTTCAATACTAGCCTAGCTTGTTATACCTTGTTGAATAGCTAACGAAACGTAGATATTTTTAAGCGTGTCTGCAGCCTAGGTGTCCTAGATTTTTTTCTACTATTGCTGGTTGAAGTTTGATTTGTACTGATTTTTTATTGATGCTATAACTATCAATCTTCTATCTACAACCCATTTAGTTGAGGTAACTCTATTTTTCATAATGGTGAAGAAACTAATGTGCTACACATAAATCGTATAAAAATAAAAATTTGAACAAATATACGCATAAATAATAGTTTAAAAAAACTAAAAAAACACGCTTTTATAGAGAATCCAACTAAAAAGTGGTGAAAGTTATTGAAATTTATTTTCTACTTTTTAGTTGGATTCTCTATAAAAGCGTTTTTTTAATTTTTTTTGAACTATTATTTATTTTTAATTTTTAGGTTTTTTTTTAATTTTCAATCAAATTATTGCATCGTCATTGGTCTTTGACAGGTGTGCAAAATCTGATCGTTCAAAGTAGGGCAAAATCGAACCCATAAGTGTCGGTTACAAACAAACATACATTTTTTTTTTTTTTTTCAATCGAATTATTGCATTGTCATCGGTCTTTGACAGGTGTGTAAAGTTTGAATTAAATCTGATCGTTCAAAGTACCTAGGGCAAAATCGAACCCAAAAGAGTCGGTTACAAACATACATACAAGCAAGCAAACATACAAGTGAAGCTAATAAAAGTGTAGTAAAAAGACTGGCCAATAGACAAGAAATCGGCATTTTTCAAAAAAATCTTCAAAGCCTTATAACTTGAAAAGGGTAAGTTTGGGGGGCAGGGGTCCAAGGTGAAATTTGTCAGAAATTGTGGGAACTACCACCCCTGAACAGGGTTCGCACGACTTACCAGGTAATCCTGTATATTTATATGTTATTTAAATTCACTTTTTCTTTCTACACTCCTCAACCTAATGTTCTCAAGGTTTAAGCGAAAAAAAATATACGTACATATATGTAATAATAATACATACAAAGTGTTGAGTTTTCCCGTTTATACATTATGCTAACATTATCTTTCCTAATTTAAAATCGCACAAAAAAGTAACACAGATAGGTACAATATAACATTTTTACCGTTTCACAAACGCCCACAAACCAAAATTAATATTCCATAGCGACCTTCGCCCAGATAAAGTGAAGCGGAAAAAATATTGCTTCACAAAATTATCATCATCTATGTATTTAACACGTCAACAAAAAGCTTTCCCGACGCGACGCCAGTATGTTAAAAAATTAAATTAAAAACCTCATTTGTGTTTTTCATCACGTTAAAAACTCTAGTCGAGTCTGTTAGAGGCCGAAATATTTGCGTGTGGTATAAGTGATACGAGGCAGCGTTTTACATGTTAAACTCGTATCGATATTACCTATTATAGATATCTCGTACATATATTTGATAATTATTTGCTTTATACTCCTTGCGTTCGCTAGTTTTGTTTGAACTGACAGAAGCACGCTATATATAAAATGGACTATCGCCGTTACCGGTTTTGTCTCAGTCATTTCGTAAATTTTATTGTTTTACCTACTCTTTATTGTACAAATCTCTTGCTGCCAGAATTTCTAGGTAGGTACATTATTTAAGTGTAACATAAGCAATAATTATAACTAGAAAAGAAATCTGCCAGTGTGACGCGCCGCGGGACGTTACAAAATATCTAAAATAATATCGTTGAGTCTTGTAGATGGGAGTTCTAGCTGTTTCATGCTTTTACACTGCTTTTTTTCTTGACATCATCAGAAATAATTTTATTTTCATTGTAAATAAATAAATAAATTAATACTCGTAGTTAATATTAGCCTGAGAACTAGAGAGCAGTCTCCTAAGTTCATCGCGTGCGGTTGTCATAAGAACAGTGTTACAGTGTAAACAGCCACTGCTATCCGTTTGTGAATTAAACGTCATTACGGAAACGAAGCAAAACTCTAGTCTTTGACTTCGAAACAAATAGTTAATTACCTAGAGAGCTCGTTAGGCGTGGATTGTAGCGAACTTGGCTTCACTACTTTTTTCTACAACCAACTCGTGCCTTAAGTTGGAAGGATTTTAAACGGGGCACCGAAGAATGTGCTACTTATACAGATTTTTTAAGTTCTCGTTATATTATGGATGGCGGTACTTTTGAAAAATGAAGGTGACTAGCAGTAACTTAGTTGCAGTCTATTTTTATTTGAGAGCTGTAGTTGAGGGTAGTGATTTATTTTTATTCGCTTAGTTCAGAGGGACTGCAGAATCTTATTAGGGAAAAGATGCGATGTTAAAAATACTAAGTTGTTGATAAATATTTTGTTTTTTTTTTGTAGAGACCTTGTCGACTTTTAGGACTTCAATACAGAGAAGGGCAAGATATTAAGGGCAAGCTTGACCTTAGCCTAAGACATCTAATTTTTTTTTATTGGCTGTGCCACAGCGGCGCGGCGGGCACGTAAGATTTTGTTGCCGGTCATCAAACTTTCATCGCATGGTAACAGGTTTGAATTTTTTTTCAAAATTACAATTTAGCTGCTACTTCTTATAAAATTCAGTCGGCCATTTTGGACATAACCCATTATAAATATGCCCGGTGACGAAGGGGTTCAGGGTCCAGTGAAATGGCTTATAATTAGAGAGACCTATGTCTAGTTGTGAACTGCAGTAGGCTGTCGATGAGGACGCATACCTACTTACTCTTTCTTTTTAAAATGTTAATCACATTAGTGATCGAAAAGTTAACCTAATACATTAATACGTTTTTAATTGTACTCACTGTAAATTAAAATACATACAACATTAGAACATCATTGATAGGAACACAATAAAATTGACTACATTACTATAGTGGGTACATGAAAATAACTTGATTTAAAATATCAAAGCCTGAATCCAATAAACAGGGCATAAAAGAGATCCAAGGAGACACAACGTACGTATATAAACACATTTAGGAACAGCAATAAAGAGGAAATCGCGGGAATGTATTCCGCCCGAGGAGGCAAACGTGCGTGCCACATTCCTTATATGAATAATATAATAGTGAGCCTCATATAGGCGCCACTTACCTACCTTCACTACCGTTTGATCTCGATTTTGTAGTTCATTAGTAGTCTATAATGTGGGATAAACTAGCGATGGTATTTTTCTTTTTTAGACATACCTGAGATTCGTAGGCGGGACCCGGTGCCGGGAAAACATGTACAATAAAATAGGTCTACGGATACATACTTCAGTAAATGAACTATATTTCACTTTAACACGGGAGTTAACACACAATGCGTCGTAAATATGTAATGAAACATGAGTAGTTAAATTAAAATACACTTCAAACTACCGAAATGGGATCAAATAGTTGTTGCAATGGGACCAAATTGAAATGGGACCATTTGGGAAGTTGTAGCTTCCAATTAAATGGAATATGTTGACCCAGTTCGAAGATATGCGGTAACAAACAAAAAAAACGAACAGTCGAATTGAGAACCTCCTCCTTTGTTGAAAGTCGGTTGATAAAATCAATTTGATTAATCTTTATCGCTGGTCCCTGATTCTAACAGACGTTAAAGTGCTCTAGTTGGCAGTTACGCCGTTTCTATTGGGCATGGAGTACATTGGTATTTAATTATACTGTATTTTGTTGCTGGCTGGCTGGTTCTCCTGTTTCTGTATATCCTTTAACCATTCCAAAATATTTTACACTAGTCAATTTTTTTAATACATGCGTACCTCTAGTTAGGGAGGAGCCTATTCTATACAGTGTTATTATTATCTAATCTAACTAATTTGGCGACAGCCCTCACGGGGCTCCTTCGTGTTTAACACTTTTTTTATATATTATCTTCTTTTATTCCAGTCCCCTTGTAACATAATCAGTTCTCGCATATACTCTTCTCGCACTTTCATACTACCTTTGTAGCTCGGGGTACTATAACCATCCCACGGAGGGCACCACTGTAGAACGGGGTGGTGGAGCGGGAAACAAAGAAGTGCTCGTAGGATGGAATTCAGGAAATATAATAAACAAAAAAAATTGCCTCTGACATCCGGCTTTCCTACGGGCGGACTCGAGTCTAGATAGATAGATAGAGGTATAAGGCATCCAGCAATGGTGGGTGGCCGTCTACCGTCCTCGGGTCAGTCTAAGGAGGTCCACATGGATACCTACTCAAGCAGTGGTTGAGGTATCCACCACACGCTCCTAGTCCCTACTCGTATATAGCAAGTATTTGTGTGCGTCAGAATGGCTGGTTGTCTGTGGCGTTGGTCTATGAGAGTTGATTGACCCTTCGAAAATCTTGACACCGACTTCTAAAATTACGGGTAGCGCCATCTAGTTCCGTCTTCGGTACTAATGTAGTAGAACGTACTAGAATAACGAGTGACGCAATCTGTTGATCTTCGGTGGTAGTCTCGTTACACCTTTCATTATTTTATCTGGGAGGGGTTTGGGTCTTGGATTTGAATCAGTTACAAGGTTAGATTATGATACAGTATACTTAATATGTTTGCAAATCGCACAAATGGTCCTATCTCTGGAGTAAGTTAGCCGAGTTTGTAAGTGTGAGCTTAAAATGAGCTTCGGTGGCGTGGTCGGTAGTGCATCGGCTTTCGACTCCGGAGTCTCGGGTTCGATTCCAGGGTCGAATCTAATATTTGTGTGATCCACTAATGTTAGTTGCGGAGTTTGCATGTTTTCTAAGTATATTATGTATGTATTTAGAAATATATAAGTATGTTTATCAGTCGTCTAGACCCCATAGCACAAGCTTATAGCTTAGTTTGGGTTAGATGACGTTGTGTGAGAATGTTCAAAAAATTGTTTATATTAAATATTTATTATATAGATGATTGTGGTGTTCCTTAACTTATGACTCAAATGCATACTAAAATCGGTTCTAGTAAAGTTTAGTCTGTATTGAATGGCGGTACCGTTTTTTTTTTTTTTTTTTTTTTTAATTCCGCGGCCCAAGGCCGCGGCCGCTCTAACGTCCGTTGCCGGGCGTCTCTGGTTACTGGCAGAGGGTATGTCCAGTGGCACCCGGCGGACTTTGACCACATGTGTGGTCTCTTCGGGTGTTGGGTCGGGACGAGAATCCCGCGTCGTTGGGGAAGGGTTTTATCCCGCGTCAGTGAGTGAATCTGGTTGCGTGCTATGGGGCAAAGACCCCGCAGCACGCAACCCTTCTAGCCTGCTTTTGTAAGGACGGCGGATGGCGATCCCGCCGTCCTCAGTCCCCGATCATGGAGGTCGATAGTCTTGGGCGTAGTCGCGGAGTCTGGGGCGCCCTGGCCGCCGATTACGGAACTCGGCGGGGAGGGTACGCTCCCTCTCCCTCCCGGCCGCCTCCTTGGTGAGCATGACTTGCTCGCAGAAGGACACGGCCGCGTTCCACCTACTCCGGCTGGAGACCATGGCTTGAAGCATGGTCTCCAGCGAGAGTCCCACTACGAGGTCCCGGCGCTGACTCGCCCACGCTGAGCACTCCACCAACGTGTGGAGTGCGGTGTCGTCGTCGGAAACCTCGCAGTGTTGACACCGGGGTGTTACCTCACGATGCATGCGAAACAGATAGCTACCGAAGCATCCATGCCCGGCAACGATCTGCGTCCCACGGTACGTGAGGTCACCATGCTGCCTCTGCAGCCAATCGTCCATGATCGGTCTCACCGCCGCGATGATGGTGGTACCCCACTTGGGTTGCTCAAGTCGCACTCTCCATGAGATGCTGGCGGAGTTGGGACCGCTGGTCCTCGATTTCTCGAGACGCAGGCCTGTGGTCCCGCTCCAGCGCCTCCTTGCGCCATTGGAACAATGACGCAAGGGTTCTCGCTTCCAGGTCCCATGGAGGGGTCCCGGCTAGGAGACATGCAGCCTCTCCGGAGATCGTGCGGTACCCCCGTATGGTTCTGACAGCCAAGGTTCGAAGTGGTCTGTTTAACAGAGTCACGTTCCCCTTGACTGCCAACCTATCCGCCCATACGGGAGCCCCGTATAGGGCCATACTCCGCACGATCCCCAGGTACAGTCTCCTGCAGGAGGCGTTGGGTGCCTTTAGGTTGGGCATCAGTCGCGAAAGCGCGACCGATGCCTGCGTCACCTTGGGGACCAAACTTCGGAAATGTGGTCCGAAGTTCCATCGGCTATCAAGTACGATCCCTAGGTACTTCATCGAGGGCTTGATGCCGATGCTAACGCCTCCCACATTTATGCTGGAACCTTCGGGTGGACCGTTCCGAGGTCTGTGAAAACACAGAACCTCGGACTTGTGCAAGGCCACCTCCAGTCCCAGCTGCCGTATCCGACCCACGACCCAGCTGCCAGCCGGGGAAAGCTATGGCCCTCTCCGAGAGATAGGCCCCGACAATACGACGGAGGTAGAGAGACGTTTCGTGATACACGAGCGCCTCCCTAACGCAGCTCCATGGCAAGGTGTTGAACGCGTTGGCGATGTCAAGAGACACCGCCACCAACACCTTGCCCTGCGAGACTGCTTCCTCCGTCAGGCTCTTCACGCGCATGATCGCGCTCACGGTGGAGCGTCCCCGACGGAAACCGAACTGGTTATCTGCCAGGTCTGGCCCCACACTCGTTAGATGCTCAACGAGGCGTTCCGCGATAATTCGCTCAAAGAGCTTACACACCTCGTCGAGCAACACGATCGGCCGGTATCCGGACGGTGAGTCCACCGGCCGCCCCGCCTTACGGAACAGGACCAGTTTCCCCGTCCTCCACACCTTGGGAAACTGGCCCCTTTCGAGGCATGCGCTAAAGAGCCCCATCAGTCGAGGCCCGAGTTCTTCGAGGGCCAGGACCCATGCACGGCCAGGAATGCCGTCGGGTCCGGGGGCAGTGATTTTCCGGCGTTTAAGCCGGAGTACTGCCGCACCTAGCTCCCCCACGCTGACTTCGGGTACGTCGTCTTTGCTGGTGCTATCCGCGTCGGGCAGAGACGGAGCCATGCGCGGAGGGACGTGCTCCTCCGCGCTCGTCGGAAACAGGGAGCCCATGACCCGCTCCAGCTGCTGCGGCTGGAGACTCTGGGTCAGTGGGGGCGGGCGGTACGGTCTAAGGTAAAACATTTCTGGTTATAATAAACGTGTACTAAAACATAAGCACAATATAAACACACACACATATATCATGCCTATATCCCTGGAGGGGTAGACAGAGGTGCATTACACACCCAAATTTGCCAGTATTTTTAGTTTCACGTAATAGGTGGCAAGCCTATTGCCGTCACCGGGCACACATATGAAATGTTGATGAAAGGCAACAAAATCTTACGTGCTAGCCGCTGTGGCACAGCAAATTAAAGTCCTGGACGTCTCGGACTATTTAATATAAGGATAAGTATTAATAACTTACTTATATGTTCATGTCTTTCGAAAGACTCATAATGAAAAAAACCTTTAATAGCCCGCGCAATAGCCTAATCACAAAAGCCAACCAGTTTTAGTTCTGGGAGGTTGAAATTAAAGCCATGGTGGAGACTCAGTCTACCCAGCAACTACCTATGTATTACATTAAAAATAATGTTTTATTAATTAATTTGAAAAACAAGCTTCAGTAAGGCTTTTTATACCTACATTGTTCAACCAAAAATAGGTATCAGAGAAATTACCCAGTCTAGCCGCTATCCAAAAAATCTTAGTGAATTTATTTCTGTTCATCGCTCGCTGACTTTTTTATTATTATTTGCTATAAAAAATGTGCATCTAATCTGGGCAATGAATTTTAAGTAGAAATTATTCATGCTTCTTATTATTAAAGGCTCAAATAATCTTTACAGATTACTTTGATTAATCATAAGCACAAAAACATTTTTCAAAATAATGTTCTTTATTTAAATATATAACACAAAGAATATTTTTATAGAAGAGATTTTTTGTTATTCACCTCAAAACTTTTGGTCTATGATCTTGATAATCTTATTTAAAATAATCCTCTTAAAATAATAATCCGTGTACATAATTTCGATTTTCTTTTGCTATTTTCAATTTCCAAGTTCTAAAACGAAACCTCCATTCTTCCGGATTTATATTTTTTTTGCTATGGATTATTTTAGTCAAAGTACTTTATTAACTTTCGCGTATTATATATGTACTTGAAACAAGCGAGTCTTTTAAGGGATTATTGAGATGTATACATACCTAAAATTTATGCTTTCGATTGTCGGCACTTAGTGGAACATATTGTAATATAATTATTATGAAATGACTCAATTGTCAATTTTTTTTTGTAAAAATTGTGGAATATCTGCACAGGTGAGTCATTTCATAATGTATATACATATACCTCTTTATTCCCCGAGGTTTAGACCCTGTTAGAAGAGTCTTGGCCACGGGTTGACCAATACAATATTTTTCTCTATGGGGTTGATTGACTGACTGATTGAATAGCACGGACCCTTATAAGGCAAGAGCCTATGGCAAGATAATTTCTCAATACCTACTGTCATCCCGCGGCAAAAAAACTACCCCCCGGACACAAATCCCCCTGACCCCCCTGGAAGGCTCTTAATAGAATGCAAACCCAGGTTGGCAGATCTAAAGATAATTATGTCCAAGTGGGGTTACAATGACACTAAAGAGAAACAGTGTGAATGTGGCTTATCACTACAAACTATTAGCCACATAATGTCATGCCCGACTCTCGACGTGCACTTTAGATGACCTGTGCGAGGAGTTGCCAAATGCGATTCGCGTCGCAGAGCACTGGACCAAGACAATATAATCATTATAGTGTTGCCCATCGATACGAGAAGAAGAAGATTGACTGACCGATGTGAGCTCGGCATCGTCTTCGTGCAGTGGGGGTTTGTTCAGCTTCCCTCACTTAGTCTTCTTCGTCTCTAAATATTGTTTTTGAGGAGGCATCGCGACAAACTACACTAATGATACAGGTTGCCAGATCTAAAGATAATTATGTCCAAGTGGGGTTACATTGACACTAAAGAGAAACAGTGTGAATGTGGCTTATCACTACAAACTATCAGCCACATAATGTCATGCCCGGGTTGTCGAGAGTCGTGCACTTTAGATGACCTGTGCGAGGAGTGGCCAAATGCGATTCACGTCGCAGAGCACTGGACCAAGACAATATAATCATTATAGTGTTGCCCATCGACACGAGAAGAAGAAGATTGACTGACCGATGTTAGCTCGGCATCGTCTTCAGGCAGTCAACTTCCCTCACTTAGTCTTCTTCGTCTCTAAATATGGTTTTCGAGGACGCATCGCGACAAACTACACTAATGATATCTTCACCCTGGCGTTCGTTGGAATTGGCGTAGACTGGATCTGGAAATCATACTTCAAAGCGTCACAAACAGCAATAGATCCTATTTTTCCTATTACGTTGGACTACCAGGCACCAGTGACTAGCTAAATGTAAATGTAATGAATGCCTCTTTAAAGACTCAAAAAAACGCAACTTTGTATTGTATTCTTTAAGTATATCCACGCTCTAACCCTGTGTCAGGCTATGTCGCATACACAAAGGTTATGTTCGACAGCCTGTATTTTAAATCGCATTAGAGTAAACAAAAGGGGTATCCGGGATGGGCGTATCTCATACTAGTATAGTGGTTTTATTACAACGCATATGGGCTAAATGTGTTTCATATTGGTATATTTATCTTTTACTGCGGTACTTGTAATATTTTGTATACGCTTTATGTTATAATATGCCACTGTTGTTGTTGCCTCTTCATAGGTAGATACTTCTTTGAAGTGATAATAGCAATAATTTAAATAAAAAGCATAGTACAAGCTTTATAAGCTTAACCCTTGGCATGCCTGGTAGGGTCCCACAGACATCACTAAACATAAATTTCTGCAGTTCATTCAAATTTGAAATTTGCACGCAATCGTCTTCAGTTGCTGACCGTTATGAGTCTCTAGACGTCCGACACCTGCCATTTCAGTCCAGAGTACGGTTCTTTAGAACAAAGATGTGATTTAAGTGCGCGTGTACCTGTTATAGTACAACCTTCATACATGATGCAAGTAAAAACGCTACGCTTACGCTTTTGTTAAAATCGCTGCTGACGTTCAATTATAATAATAAATAACAAAACATATTGATTCTGGGTTATTTTTATTACATACTGTAGCATATTATACTGCTAGCTTATCAATTAATTTAATACACTAGTTTAATACACTACAGCATGTTTATAGGGGGCTAATAGTCCGGGTCCGTGAGACACTACAAGGCATACCGTGTAACTTTTGGTCACCAGTCATGCCGAAGGGTTAATTTGGGCTAAAAGACGTTGTGTGAGAATTTCCAAAAAATCTATCAAACCAAAGCACTCCAAAATGTAAAATGTGATGAAAAATAAAACACATTTTCTTTCTTTCTTCTTTCAGTTGATTGAAGCTACGGGCATAAGTAAGTATCATAACATACTATAAACAAAGTCGCCCGTTCCGTATGTATGCTTAGGTCTTTAATACCACGCAACGGATTTTGATGCGGTTTTCACCAATGGCTCTCGAGGTTTTTGTGTACATCATTTGTCTGCTTGTAAACTAATAAGTTAAAGTCCAAATATAAAAACGTGCCGCCACATCTGGTACCCCATCTGTCCAATATCTACGAAACAAATGCCAACTAGAGCACTTTAACGTCTGTTAGAATCAGGCACTAACAACAACTAGGTACTTACACAATAAAACTTAAATAACTCCGCTGCTCTCCTCTCTAGCAGACGGAAACCCATTCGTTGAAGCCCCAGCACTAATTTCCTGCAGAGCCTTTCTCGTTTACAGAGCCAGTTCACACTTTTTCAACAATAAACGCAGTGAAAGCGGTAATAGGAAAATTGCAGAGAATATAAATAGAAAAGGACACAGATATTATAGTACCCGCTAATGATTCCAAAATAACTAGACCAACATTTTCAAACAGCCTTCTTTAATTTGTAACAAATACTGTGGGTCTACATATAATTAATTGTTCAACTGGTTTTTGCAGTAACGATGAGTGTTCTATTTAGCAGGTAATATTACAGTATAGTACTACTCTGTGACAATTATTTATAATAATTTCAATTAATTAATTCAATTATATAATAATTTTAGCCTCTGTTCATCCCGGGAGTTAAAAAAATCCATTTTCATTACAAACTTTTTATGGTTCTCTAACTTCAAAATTACAAAAATGGCTATCTAGGAAATTAACTTTTCTTATTTATTTTTGGAGTTTTCTCCTTAAGAATCGATTTTCATATATAAGGCGCCCGGTATGAGAAAAATCCGAGGGGTAAAACCTACTAACAAGTAACGAAAACGTGTCACGTTTTTGGTGCGCACCTCTAGTGCGCAACTTTCTAATTTGTTATGGTTAGATACTCGTACTTAAGGACTAAACTCCAGTCGTGCGTCGGAGCTGACACACACACTTTTTTTTCTTTCTTTTTATTTCTTTCTCCTTGAAATATTTCCTTCGTATATATCCTTCCACGGGATTTAAACTACCCTTTTGTCAAATTTCCTTCTAGTTCCTTCAGGTGTGTATTCGTTTCAAGATCACACACAAACAGAGTTACTGCCCCATTTAAATTATTTAAAATATGTGTGGACAATTGAAGATATTCTCATACAACGTCATAATTCTAGCCCAAACTATAAGCTTGTGCTATGGGATCTTGAATACTGATAAACATACCTTATATTTCTAAATACATAAATGTTATATATAGAAAACACCCGAACGCCGAAACAAATATTTGTGTGATAATATTTGATTCGATCCGGAATCGAACCTCAGGGACCTCAGGGACGGCAGTCGCATACACATACCACTGCGCCACCGAGACAGTTAAATTTGTAATAATAAGCTCTTTTCGTAAATATTTTACAGCCACCATCAAACTCGAAAATAAAAGCTGAATGTTTTATTAGCACCTCGCAGATTATCAATTTATTAAAACACTCACCGACCAGTATAATATCGAGAAAAAAGTGAAAATTCTGTATTTTTAATAAGGTAACAAAAGCTCTCGTAGACTTTTCATGAACAGGAAATTAGAATCTTGAAGAGTCTCTCGTAAAAGCCCCAGAGCGAGACCGGAAGTGACGAATTTCCCGTGACCCGAGTGGGCATTGGTAATGGTAATACTATCAAATTAAATGTTGCCAGGAGTGAACTATCTAAGTTACCTGATGACACTTCCATAAGTTAATACTATCAGGCGTTACTTTTCGGAAGTCCATAGTTAAATAAAATAAATCTAACTACTTTCCAATATTCCGCTACATGCAAATTACCCAACTCTCGTATTTATTCATGCACAAGTCCGCCCTCCAAACCCACTTAGGCCGAAAGAATAGAGAAATAATTTTGAAAATAGAATAAATATGAGAGTTGTGTTATCGTGCAAAAAATAATAAAAATCCTCGACATGTGTTTCGCCCCCAACCAGGGGCATGATCAGGAGATGTCGATGGCTCGACGCACGGCGACCGAATTCGGTCGCCGTGCGCTCTCATATTTATTCTATTTTCAAAATTATTTTTCTATTCTTTCGGCCTAAGTGGGTTTGAAGGGCGGACTTGAATAAATACGAGAGTTGGGTAATATACATGTGGCGGAATATTGCAAAGTAGTTAGATTTATTTTATTTTATTTAACTTCCATAAGTAGCAGTGCTTTGCTATTTATTTCGTCCTGTTAAGCTTATATAGCCATTACCAGGTGGTCCAGTGTTAAGTGACACTGCCTTAATCCAACTACTGCACTGAGAAAAAAATAATGTATGGACATACGTAATTCCGTACTCCACGTACGTAATTACTGTATAAACTGGTATAGACGTAAAGCTGGAGCTCGCAACATTACTCATAATGTTCGCGCTGTAACGATCTTTATACATTACTGATTCAATACAATACGTGTGTATTGTATTGAATCAGTAATGTATATTATAAAGGAGCACACATGCAAAACATGTACATTATAAAGGAGTCTCAGTACTTACACAATGTGTATGATAAAGATGTTACATACGTAAATACTGTGCTCACATCATACTTCAATGTTCTGTACACACTACAATGATGAAATTGTATAAAACGGGAAACACTAGAACACATCGTAACGATCTGTGTTACAATGTGATAATGATGTATCATCCGTATGTAATGACCTGGTATACGTATGTAAGGATGTGGGATGCGTGTGTAAGGATCTGTGTTAAGTATGATAATGATGAATCATCCGTAAGTAATGACCTGGTGTACACATGTAAGGATGTGGGATGCGTGTGTAAGGATCTGTGTTACGTATGATAATGATCTATCATCCGTATGTAATGACCTGGTATACGTATGTAAGGATGTGGGATGCGTGGGTAAGGATCTGTGTTAAGTACGATAATGATGAATCATCCGTATGTAATGACCTGGTATACGTATGTAAGGATGTGGGATGCGTGTATAAGGATCTGTGTTACGTATGATAATGATGAATCATCCGTATGTAGTGACCTGGTATACGCATGTAAGGATGTGGGATGCGTGTGTAAGGATCTGTGTTACGTATGATAATGATGAATCATCCGTATGTAGTGACCTGGTATACGCATGTAAGGATGTGGGATGCGTGTGTAAGGATCTGTGTTACGTATGATAATGATCTATCATCCGTATGTAATGACCTGGTATACGTATGTAAGGATGTGGGATGCGTGGGTAAGGATCTGTGTTAAGTACGATAATGATGAATCATCCGTATGTAATGACCTGGTATACGTATGTAAGGATGTGGGATGCGTGTATAAGGATCTGTGTTACGTATGATAATGATGAATCATCCGTATGTAGTGACCTGGTATACGCATGTAAGGATGTGGGATGCGTGTGTAAGGATCTGTGTTACGTATGATAATGATGAATCATCCGTATGTAGTGACCTGGTATACGCATGTAAGGATGTGGGATGCGTGTGTAAGGATCTGTGTTACGTATGATAATGATGAATCATCCGTATGTAATGACCTGGTATACGTTTGTAAGGATGTGGGATGCGTGTATAAGGATCTGTGTTACGTATGATAATGATGAATCATCCATATGTAATGACCTGGTGTACACATGTAAGGATGTGGGATGCGTGTGTAAGGATCTGTGTTACGTATGATAATGATCTATCATCCGTATGTAATGACCTGGTATACGTATGTAAGGATGTGGGATGCGTGGGTAAGGATCTGTGTTAAGTACGATAATGATGAATCATCCGTATGTAATGACCTGGTATACGTATGTAAGGATGTGGGATGCGTGTATAAGGATCTGTGTTACGTATGATAATGATGAATCATCCGTATGTAGTGACCTGGTATACGCATGTAAGGATGTGGGATGCGTGTGTAAGGATCTGTGTTACGTATGATAATGATGAGTCATCCGTATGTAATGACCTGGTATACGTTTGTAAGGATGTGGGATACGTGTGTAAGGATCTGTGTTACGTATGATAATAATGTATCATCTGTATGTAATGACCTGGTATACGTATTTAAGGATGTGGGATGCGTGTGTAAGGATCTGTGTTACGTATGATAATGATGTATCATCCGTATGTAATGACCTGGTATACGTATGTAAGGATGTGGGATGCGTGTGTAAGGATCTGTGTTCCGTATGATAATGATGTATCATCCGTATGTAATGACCTGGTATACGTATGTAAGGATGTGGGATGCGTGTGTAAGGATCTGTGTTACGTATGATAATGATGTATCATCCGTATGTAATGACCTGGTATACGCATGTAAGGATGTGGGATGCGTGTGTAAGGATTTGTGTTACGTATGATAATGATGAATCATCTGTATGTAATGACCTGGTATACGTATGTAAGGATGTGGGATACGTGTGTAAGGATCTGTGTTATGTATGATAATGATGTATCATCCGTATGTAATGAACTGGTATACGTATGTAAGGATGTGGGATGCGTGTGTAAGGATCTGGAGTACGTAACATAAAGATGTAGTATCCGTATGTAACAGCCTGGTAGATGTGGGATCCGGTATAAGTCGAAAAATATGTATAACAATGCATGCTACATATTTATTAACGTATACCAGATCATTAGATATGTAATACACGTATCCCACATCCATACGGTACGAATACCAGGCTGTTACATACAATTCTACATCATTATGATATAAGATACAAGATACAAGTTAACTATTAAATTAAACAAAGCCTTTATGTCAAATCTAATAAAATAGTTAGTTGAACTATTGAATTTTAAGTAATAATTGCTTAAACTATCGATCAAAAAACACACACTGTCTGTTTTCAAATTTGTATTTGACACCACACCACATAGAATTATTTAAATAAACTATATGAATTATATTATCGATCATATAGGTACATTAGTTATTCCAATTAAAATTCTAGCATCACATATATTATTATCTATATTAATCTAACGTCCATCGAAGTTACGTAGCAAGTTAAATCTTGCATCACAGTGAATGTGTTTGGCACTGGAGCAACAAGATTATCATATTTACAATTCTACATCATTATGATATAAGTACAATCCATGATCAATACAGCACATAATTATATTTTACAAATAAAAAAAACACTCAATATCAAATTTGTATTTTAGACTTAAACACCTTAAACAAATAGTTATCCTAACTAACAATTAAAAGCCTATCCTTGGGATGGGTTTTTTGATCGATAGTTCAGATGAGTATTAGTTAACATTCAATAGTTAAATTAACTATTAAAAAGATTTGACATAAATGTGTAGTTAAATTAATAGGTAACTTGTTCTTGGTTTGCATGTTCCAACAACGAACAAGTTAACTATTAAATTAAACAAAGCCTTTATGTCAAATCTAATAAAATAGTTAGTTGAACTATTGAATTTTAAGTAATAATTGCTTAAACTATCGATCAAAAAACACACACTGTCTGTTTTCAAATTTGTATTTGACACCACACCACATAGAATTATTTAAATAAACTATATGAATTATATTATCGATCATATAGGTACATTAGTTATTCCAATTAAAATTCTAGCATCACATATATTATTATCTATATTAATCTAACGTCCATCGAAGTTACGTAGCAAGTTAAATCTTGCATCACAGTGAATGTGTTTGGCACTGGAGCAACAAGATTATCATATTTAATAAGTATTTTATTGGTCATCCTCTTAACTTCGTACGCAAAATAATGTTCGTTAAAATCTACAGTTTCTAAAGACAAGCAATCAAAAAATATGTCGTCATTTTCCGTAATAAACACATCTTGTATTTGAGCAAAAGTAGGCAAAGAAAGTTCACTCAGGTTTATAGTGACAACAGAACACGACTTAAACATTATTCCTTTTACTTTAATCCAAGAAAGTGAATACATTGCTAAGTACAGTGACAGTTAGTCTTGATATTTTAATTTGAAATCATTTAGTTTGGAATTTGACAGTCTTTTCTTCAAACCAGTCTCAATGAATTGTTATTTGTTCCACCTGCAAAATAAAACACAACTTAATAATTGATTACAATACAGAGGTTCTTCAATTAATTTAGGTGTGAACTGTTACATAAACAAACAAAATACCATTATCTACTCATCAATCACTACTACAAAATTAAATACTTCATTCAACGAAGCAAGAGTAGAATTTCCTGTGCCAAATAGGACCCTATATCACTATCCAGCCCATAAACAATAACATTGATCCATAACTGAATTAAAAAGAACACTTGTGTTTATAAAATAAGACCAAACAAGCACTTGTGCTTAAATAATATTAGTACCGACATGTGGTCATGGAAGTCAAAATATCTCCGGTATATCCTATATCCCCTTGATCTTAATATTAATAAAAGTAAGAGTTTTACTCACAAAATTTTCATTTTGAAGTTGTATTTCTATCTGCTTGGTTTGTGACTGTTGTACGACTTCAAATATTTTCACTGATTCATCAGTCAATGTAACATTGTTCTGTTCAGTTGATTTTGATTTAGTTGAGTCCTCAAAATTATGAATATCTTCAAAAAACTGTAATAAAATAAATCATCAATCAAAAGCACCTCATGCCTGCAATAGGTATGGATGTACATCCTACTAGAGGCCCTGGCTAACCGTACAGTGGTAATGGTAATATATCATTTGTCACTATTCTATATAAATATCAATTATAATATTCTATACATAATAACACCTACTGCCGCTGTTCGGTAGACAGGACTGTGCCGAAATATAACTACAAACTATCTGTAAAAACCACAGTCTAGACAATAGGAATATAATACATAAGTGTCAGGTCATTATCACAACACGTGGAACACGTTCAGAGTTGGAATGGAAATCTACTCACCGAATCAGTCAAAAGCTGCTGCTGTATTTTCCATTCTTTAAAAACTTTTTGAACCGCAGGTGATGTCCTACTCTCGGAATTAATTGTTTGATGCCTTCTTCGTCCAATAATATTAAAGAATTGTCATCAATTAAATTATCTGAAAAAAAAAACAATTACCTATCATGAAATCTGGGTCATTTTTTTTTTTTTTTTTATATTTAGATCGACAAATTGACGCCACCCACCTGATGGTAAGCTGAGGCGACGTCTGGCAATTGAGGGCGACTCTCACAGTACACAGGAATACTATAGAGAGTGGCCCTCAACTTGACGACCCAGTAATGTGCCTCTTCACGCTTCGCTTAAAGAGCCCAGGGTTATATGTTGGAGGAAACACGTGCGCAGGCAGGGCGTTCCAAGCCACCATCGTTCGGCAGAGAAACGATCGTTTAAAACGCTCGGTTCTCGCGAAGACGGTTTCCACGGTATGAGGGTGACATCTCTGCCCGGCACGCGTTGTTCGGGATCGGAAGGGAGAGGGTGGGATCAGGTTGAAGAGCTATTCAGAACACTCACCGTGGTAAATACGGTAGAACGCGGCCAAGGAAGCAATTGTTCGGCGCTGGGCTAGCGGCTCAAGGCTTCCCGTTACCTCCGGACAGTCTATAATGCGAACAGCGCGTCGCTGCATAGCGTCGAGTGCGTCCAGCAAATACTTCGCAGAGCCGTCCCAGAGGTGAGAGCAGTATTCAACGCAGGGTCTAATCTGCGTTTTGTACAGCAGACACCTCTGGTGCGGTGTAAAGAATCGCTTTACCTTGTTCAGTATTCCTAGTTTCCGCGAAGCTAGCCCAATACATCTCTCAATGTATTTTGTGTTATTGAGCTCTCGACGAACGTCTATGCTAAGGATGTCTAGATTGTCCTTCATTGGTAATATTGCATTCTGAAGAGTGGGTAGGGGAAGGAAAGGGGATTTTTTCGCTGTAAATGCACACGCCTGTGTTTTGTGGGCATTGAACTCGACCAAGTTCTCGGCACCCCAAAAGGAAAAGGAGCGGAAAGTCAGTGAAAGCGGAGTGTCAGCGGAAAGAAAGTGTCAGTTGGAAAGGAGCGAAGCATGCCAGACCCTATCGAAAGCTTTGGCGATGTCCAGGCTAATAGCCAAGGACTCGCCGAACTTTTCCATAGCCTCACCTTATACATGCGTGACGAATGCCAGGTCACCCGTTGATCGTTTTGGCCTGAAGCCATATTGCCGATCATTGATTAGCGAGAGATCCTCCAGGTATCGCATGAGCTGCTTATTGATAAGAAGCTCGAGCACCTTGCAAATGACTGAGTTGACAGCTATGGGTCGATAGTTGCCTGGATCGGATCGATCCCCTTTCTTAGGGATCGGTTGTACGTTCGCCTCCTTCTAGGCCTCCGGCACGAGGCCTGTAGAGTATGACAGGCGGTACAGACGCGTTAATACTGGAGACAACTCAGCAGCACATTTTCGTAGCACCACCGCCGGAATGCCGTCAGGGCCATTGGCTTTCCGCGTGTCGAGTGACCGCAGCACTGCCCGTACATCACATTGCCTGATAACAATATCAGGCATAGTGTGGCCACAGTTGGCGATGGCGAGGGGCTGCAGGCCACGGTCACCGACCCGGGAATTAGCCGCAAAGAGGTCTGCGAGCATGTCCGCCTTCTCTTGGGCTTTGTGAGCCAGTGATCCATCAGAAAAACGCAGTGGTGGCAGCGAGGGTTGACAAAAATTTGACTGTACGGCTTTGGCCAGTTGCCAGTATCCACGGCTGCCCGTGGGATGGGATGTGAGCTCCTGACCAAGCCGCGCGACGCGCTGGGCATCCGCTCTCTTGAAGGCCCTCTTGCTGAACCTAGTGGCCCTATTGTACGCTGCTTTGAGGCGGTTCACGTTCGGGTCACGTGCCGCCCGTGCCCTGACCCAGGCGTGATATGCCGACTGTTTTTTCTGGACAGCCTCGGCACATTCACGCCCGAACCAGGGGCGAGCTTTGCGGATGCTGGCGACATCAGTGAAAGGGATATAATATTCTATCCCTAAACTGATCTCGCCAGCAACGGCAGCAGCGCTATCCGAAGGCGCCTTCCCTACAAAGCAGCGCTGGCTCCACGGGACGGACGCAAAGTAATCGCGGAGACCGTCCCAGTCTGCCGACGAGTAGTGCCATAGTCGTCGAGTCATTTGTTCAGCACGAGCAAGCGGTGGCACTTGGAAGCTGACGTGCACCACACAGTGGTCGGAAGTGCCCTGTGGGGCGCGTACCGACACACTGTACTCGGCTGGGCGACTCGTCAGCAGTAGATCCAGCAAGGCGGGCGTGTGGTCTGACCTGTCAGGTATCCGGTGATCCCCCGTACCATCTGGGTCAGCCCGTGGGAGAGAGCGAATGCATGGGCGGTTCGTCCCGCATGATCGGTCCTAAGGGACCCCAGCCACTCAACGTGATGACCGTTAAAGTCCCCCAAGAAAACCAGGTCAGCGTTCAGGAACCGCACCTGCGCATCGTCAGCCATCTCGCTGAGGTATTCAAAAAGCCTTGTTGTCCCAGTGTCCCCTGTGTGGGAGCGGTAGACGCACACGTAGATCTGGCTCATGGAGCCATGATCCACGTGCAGCCAAAGGACGGAGTAGGAGGGGTTCTCCAGTCAGCGCAACCGGCGGCAGCAAACATCCGCCCTAACGAACACACACACCCCGGCTTTATCGCGGAATTGTTACTCAATGATATAGCCCGGGTAACAGAGGTACGACGTGTCGTCAGGGCAGCGTATCTGTGTCTCCGTTAGGAACATCACAGAAGGCCGTGCCGTCTCCAGGTGATGGTGGACGGTATCGAGGTTTGCATGGAGTCCGCGGATATTCGCGAACTCCACCTCAAACGAAGTCAACTTTGTGGGGTTTCTAGGGGCCGCTGTGTACCATCTATTATCTTGTTGCACTGTCATTGTGAAATATGGGGAAGCGTGAAGACAGGGCGATATTTGGTGCGGCAGTAAGTGACAAAGTGCAGAGGCTAGCTTCGTCTAGAACCGTGTGGTTAGGTCGGAGCCGACCCGCCGGACGGAAGGGCTCCCAAACCCCCCTGATGCAAGGCCGCCGCTACCCCACACCGGTTACCACCCGGAGCGGCGACCCCACAACAGGATTATGCGCAACATGTGGGGCAGCCTACTGGGGTGGTTGGTCCCAGGCGGGCCCCATGACTATGTTGCGGGCGGCCGCGGCAACGCCGTTGCTAAGGGTCTCCCTGGCCGGCGAATCGACCCACACCACCCACACTAGACTCCGCTTCGCCCCCACTGGACCCCTGCCTGCCGCACCATACCCCGCCCCGGGCCCGGCAGTGCAGTTGCTGAACCCCTAACGCATTCCAGCCTGGGCTGGGTTACTTGGGGGGCTTTAGCACAGCTGCACGGTGGTACCCCCCCGGACCAACACTGTTGTACCACCTGGTATCCACGTAGGGGCCTAAGCCACCGTACCGGTGGGTACCGTAATACACGAACCTCGTCAGTTAATCAGCAGGTGTGCCACTAGCAGGTGAGGTCGCTGGGGCCTGATAGATGTAAGAAGGGCCCCTTTGCACCCACTATGAATTACTCATTATGAATTACATAATGCACGCGTGAAGAGAACATGTCGTTCATTTTGATTGTTATAAAATATAAATAATTATAATTTATTTCACACAAACAGATTACAGCGTAAATTGTTTGAATTATACATATACATTATTTACATATTTTAAGCACAGGCTTCCAAAAAGTACTTATAACAAAATGAACAGAAGGCAATTGGCGGCCATTTTATACGGATAGGGTCTACGGGTATTAATAATAATTAATGTGTACAACATGTAGTAATGTTTACATTACCATACATAAAAGGTGTGCCAGACGTGGAAAATTCTCTTAGATATAAGATAAATTTACAACTCAATTTAACTAGCCAATATAATAATAAATTCCATGTAATTGACTTTAATTCTGTTTTTAAGAGAACTGTATATAAATACAATTTGTCAACTTCTGACAGTAACTTTAACAATAACAAACATATTGTTTATGTAAACAAAGGTAGGTATTTTCTACCAAAGCATTATAAGAGACAAATAGCAAGTTTGTTATTTAATTATTTTTACACTTCAGCCAAGAACTTGGCTGACAAAACTGCTTTTATTGAGCAATGTAGATTTAGTGTTAAGACTTTGGAATCTGTTCCAAGTAATTTAAATTAAGTTCTACGACAACAGAGGCAATATTACCCTTTAGCAGACATAGTCAATTAATTGAATTAAATTTAGTTACAAATATTAATTATGTTAAAAAATGCCCTCCAAATCAAACCAAATCAAAAAATGTAAATTATATCAACATAGGGCATCAAAATATTGGTTGTTTAACACATGGCAAAGAGTTAGAGTTGGAACTGTTAATGAATTCAGACAATATTGATATTTTTTGTATTACAGAACATATGCGTAAGTCGTATGAGCTCATGTTCAATTTCAGTAATCACCGGGTTGGTAGTGCATTCTGCAGGGTGACCACAGTACGGGGGGGATCTTTGATTTTATTAAATAAACAACTTAAATTTAAAGAACGGAAAGATATTGTGTCTCTTTCTCTAGAGTGTAAAGTCGAACTGTCGTGCGTGGAAATGGAGCAATTCATAGTAGTATGCGTGTATAAACCTGGAACCTCACCCTTTTGCGAATTTGAGGAACTTATTGACAAAGTTCTATGTAAACTTGGAAAAACTAATAAGTACCTAATAGTATGTGGTGATTTTAATGTCGATTTACTTGTTAATACGCCTATGAGTTATAATATTTTAAATTTATTTAAATCACACAATCTTACAAACTTATTTTTGGAGCCTACTAGATATTGTAATACAATAGCCACTTGCCTGGATAATATATACAGCGATATGTTGCCAGAAAGTAAAAGTATTATAAAAAAGCTAGATTCAGACCATTGTGGGCAAATAGCATCTTTTAAAATCACTAAAGAAAAAGTTATAAAACGTAAAATATTATGTAGACCAATAACTGGTGACCGCTTGGAACGAATGAGGGTTGGACTTTGCAATAAAATTCCATTCTTAGACACTGGCTTAGATCCAAATGTAATGTATAAATTATTTTTTGATTCTTTTTACAACGAGTTCAACTCCATATTCAAGTCTAAGGAGGTCATGATTAGTGATAGTCCTACTTTCAGTGAATGGGCCACTGAGGGTATACACAAAAGTAGACAAAAACTTTATGAACTATACTCAGAAAGACAGCTTAATAGATCAGTTGAATTTCTAGATTATGTTAAAACTTATTCAAAAAAGTTTAAAGCAGATTGTTTAGCAGCTAAATCAAAATATATAAGTGATAAAATTCTCAATAGTGCAGACAAAGTTAAATCTACTTGGAAAATTATAAACGCGGAAAGAGGTCAACAAAAATTAAATGATAATCATTTTAAACTTAATATAAATGGTAAAATAACTACATCAGACTTCGAGGTCGCTAACGAATTTGAAAATTTTTTCGCCCGAATTCCTGTAGATTTGACAAAAACCCTAGGCTCTTCAACCCCCATTGCAGAATCTTTGTTAAAAGCAAACGTTCCTTGTTGTAACTTTATATTTAAATTCAGTAAAGTTAACATAAACACTATCTTAAAAACTTTTAAATCTTTAAATATCAAGAAAACAGCTGACCTCTGGGGCATCTCTGTGTATTTAGTAAATTCTTTTATTGAAATGGTTGCTCCTGAACTAGTATTAATATTTAATAATTGTGTTGATAGTGGTGTGTTCCCTGATTTAATGAAATCTAGTAAATTAATTCCCCTGTTTAAATCGGGTAGTACTTCAGATCCGTCCAATTTCCGTCCCATTTCTGTACTACCTACATTTAGTAAAATAATTGAAAAAATTATGCTTAATCAAATGCAAAATCACTTTAACGTTAATAAACTATTACATACAAAACAATTCGGTTTCACTCGTGGTCGGTCCACCACTGATGCCGGAATTAAATTATTAGAGTGTATATACAGGGCCTGGGATGAGTCATATGATGCTTATGGTGTATTCTGCGACTTATCTAAGGCCTTCGATTGCGTTCAGCACCAGACTTTAATTAAGAAACTTGATCATTACGGAATCCGGGGGACGGCCTTGAATTTCGTCAATTCTTACTTAAGTGATAGGGTCCAGAAAGTAGTGATCAATGGTAAACAGTCACCTGGTTCTCCTGTAGCAATGGGGGTACCGCAGGGTTCAATTTTGGGACCTTTTCTTTTTCTAGTATATATTAATGATCTCCCTCACCTCATAAGAGACGACCACGAGGTAGTTTTGTTTGCTGATGACACTTCTTTAATATTTAAAGTTAAACGTGGACAGCGCGAACTTGACGATGTAAACATTGCCCTCTCTAGGATAGTCCACTGGTTTTGTGCTAATAATTTATTATTAAATGAAAATAAAACTAAATGTGTAAGATTCACCTTACCTAATGTAAGACTTGTTAAAACCAGTGTTAAGGTTAGGGATGATATAATAGAATTGGTCGATGACACTGTCTTTCTGGGCATAACGTTAGACTCCAAATTGCAATGGGGGCCTCATATCGGGAAAATTTCGGCCAGGCTTAGTTCAGCAGCCTATGCTGTCAAAAAGATCCGACAACTTACAGACATTAAAACGGCGCGTCTTGTCTACTTCAGCTACTTCCACAGTATCATGACATATGGCATACTACTGTGGGGTAACGCTGCCGATATTGAATGCATCTTTGTGTTGCAGAAGAGGGCTATCCGGACTATCTATGGAATGGGGTCTCGGGAGTCATTAAGAGATAAGTTTAAGCATATTAACATCCTTACAGTGTATTCACAGTATATTTATGAAATTTTATTGTATACCCACAAGAACAAAAGTAAATTTGTGAAAAATAGTGATAATCATAATCTAAACTTAAGAAATAAGGATAAACTGGCTGTTCCTAAATTTAGGCTTCATAAAGTGAGTAATTCTTTTGCGGGGAACTTTATTCGAATGTACAATACATTGCCAACCGAAATAGCAAATTTATCTGTCAATAAATTTAAAAAACTAATAAAAAGTAAATTGTGCCATAAAGCTTATTATAGTATTAATGATTTCTTAGATGACAAGGCGGCCTGGTTGTAACAACGTAACGAATTGCTCCTTTCTAAATAACTCTGTATTAGATTTAAGATGAAATATTTTGAAAAAAGCCGAGCTGAGTTTCTTGAGGGCTCTTCTCAGTCTCGTTGCATTTTGGAACCCTCGGTAGAGTCACACCAACTTCTGACATATCTAAATAATTTTCTGAAAATTTCAAAGATAATAAACGTTATTTTTATTTTATTTATTTAATTACTCAAATATACAGTAAATTACACATAAATACTTCAGTGCCAAATTATGGCAATTCAATATTTATATATAAAAAGTAAAGTTGTAAAATGCTGCTAGTAGGTAATCTCAACATCTATGTAATAAATTGGCCTCACCATTAAATATTTCTTCGCATTCTGATAGTAATTCACATTCACTTAAAAGGTTTTTAATAATTATTGACATTTTACTTAATTTTAACTAAAACTTATTACACGAAGCAGTGCCTTTGCCTACTAGCAAACGTGAGAATAGCACCGAATGAGATAGACCCGTCATCACCCGTCCCATTGCATTGGACGAGACGGCGCCATAAAGCGTACATCATATCGATCGATGATTATCGATATCGACGGTGGAAAGGAAAAACGAATGAAACGTCATTTGGCGAATTTGTTCAGCAGAGCTGTTTAAAGTTTAAATTTTAACTTCTTTGTTTATTAATGGATTTTTTTCAAATTTTGTCAGTAAAAGACGTATGTGTGTATGTAATTTAAATCATTAAGAATATCAAATACCTAACTTATGTCTACCTAATTAGGTAGGTACATTTTCAGTAGGTAAGTAGGTATTTATTATTATACTTAACTATGTTATTTGATATTCATTTGATTCACAAATATTTTAATAATTATAATTAGGTACTACTAAATTATACTTACCTTTTTATTTAATTGTAAGCTAGCTACATAACATTGATAAGTCGATTTGTCAGAACAATGACGTATTCTGATCTACTGCAGTTTTTTTACAAAATGACACAATTGTCTATTGCGTCATTGTTCTACCAATAAAATTAAAATAATGTGTCATAACTTACATTTATGTCGTTCTATATCCAGCAACGTGTTCACTTCGCGGGGCGCCCCGCACGATTGACAAATAAGTCGATGTTTCCGCGTTACCTTACGAAAAAAAGGCCAAAACCATAACGACAGTGACTCTCTCTGTCGGAAACTAATGGAACAACAATTCTGTCGTTTTTACCATAGATAAAACGTTCAAAACATGAAGTTATGGCATCAAAAACTCATTTTCAACTTTTTGGTAATTATGTCAATATTCTTTTGGATGAGCGATATGTGGTCTGAAATATTGCTAATATGCAGATATCGAAAACTAAAAATGAATATTGGACAACACTATTCAATTTTAGCAGAAAGAAACTTCTAGAATTTTAGAGAGCATTGCACAATGGTCTTTAGTCTAAATAAAATGTGATAAGGTACGTTGTAAGAACTACTGTACATTACAATGTACAGTAGTCCTTATATTAGAAAATACAATGTTTGCAGTCAATTAAAATATGTCTGCTACATTAGTCGATTGCTTTGCTTCACCATGGTTATCTATAGGAGAGAGCATTGCACAATGGTCTTTAGTCTAAATAAAATGTGATAAGGTACGTTGTAAGAACACATTACAATGTACAGTAGTCCTTATATTAGAAAATACAATGTTTGCAGTCAAATAAAATATGTCTGCTACATTAGTCGATTGCTTTGCTTCACCATGGTTATCTATAGGAGAGAGCATTGCACAATGGTCTTTAGTCTAAATAAAATGTGATAAGGTACGTTGTAAGAACACATTACAATGTACAGTAGTCCTTATATTAGAAAATACAATGTTTGCAGTCAAATAAAATGTGTCTGCTACATTAATCGATTGCTTTGCTTCACCATTGTTATCTTCAGGTACATAGTTAGGTATATAATTACTTGTCCCGACTGACTGATTCATCAACGCAGAGCCTAAACAGCTGGACCTACAAACTTGAAATTTTGGCAGTAGATGCTTTTTATGGTGTAGGGATCCACTAAGAAAGGATTTTTGAAAATTTCTCTGCTGAAGTGCCAAATTAAGGGATTAACGTTTGTATGGAAGTCCGTCATTTTTAAAGTTAGAAGCTCGATATTTTTACACCTGCTTGTGATTACAAATGAATGAATAATCAATTCAACGTTTTTTAAAATTTTACCCATAAGAGGGTGAAATAGGGGTTGTAAGTTTATTTGGGAACTTCGACATTTTTGAAGATAAAGGCATGAAAATTCATATACCTACCTACTACTGGTTCGAAATAAATGAATACGTGTATCAGCGTTTTCCAAAATGTACTACTTAGGGGTAAAATTGGCGATGAACGGTTATATGGAAAGTCGTCATTTTCGAAGTAAGAAGCATGAAATTTCATATAAATAGCTGCTTCTGGTTACAAATAAATGTACATGTGTATCAGCATTTTTCAATATTTTGCTACTAAGGGGGTAAAATAAGGCATGAACGGGTGTATGAAAGTCCGTCATTTCCAAAGTAAGTAGCACGAAATTAAATTTAAAGCTTCCTAAAGTTATCTTATATAGAAAGTTTGAACATCTATTTACCATTGGTAAATATGATGTTCAAACTTTTCAATTCATAGCATTATTTCGCTAAAATAGACATAGACTCCCTGAGACAGTCTTGAGAATGCCTCGTGTAGAGGTGAAACCTATGTCGACGTTTTAATGTCTTCTATTTTAGCGAAATAATGCTATGAATTGAAAAGTTTGAACATCATATTTACCATTGCTTTGTCATGGACTTTCGCCAGGTAACACCTGATTCTATCCAATATTTGAGATCAGTTAGCATAACTATCCAGGCCAAATTATATATAAAGATCTTGAAGCTTCATAGAACAGCTAGCCAGAACCTCTGGTTTCACACGCTGTTCTCTCTGAGACAGTCTTGAGAATGCCTCGTGTAGAGGTGAAACAAATGTCGACGTTTTAATGTCTTCTATTTAAGCGAAATAATGCTATGAATTGAAAAATTTGAACATCATATTTGCCATTGCTTTGTCATGGACTTTCGCCAAGTAACGCCTGATTCTATCCAATATTTTATCTTATATAATTATTTTTAAAAGTTTTTTCTTAAAACATTTTACTTACCATTGTTTTATTTAATTATTTGTGTATTTTAATGTTAGATTTACCATTGGACCCAGAAGGTGGTGCTGCAATCGGGTTATAGGTATTTTTTTACGAATTTATTCCCGTGCGAAGCCGGGTCCCGGGCCGCTAGTCATAGATAAAGATTTATATTCATTGTAATGTTTTGATGTCTTTTCAATGACCAATGAACATTCTAAGGGCGTATCATCCTTCTATGGCCCTGTGGAGTCTTTATAATGTACCTCGTAACTTATACTGTTATCACTATATTCTAAGGTTGAATTTTCTTTCGTATAGATCATTTTACCTTATATTATAAAAGACAAGATTATTATAATGTTTTCAGTCAATTAAAATGTGTCTGCTACACTAGTCGATTGCCTAACCATTGTAATGACGAAAATATGTTACTTGGATTTAGACTAATTGTAATGTTTTGATGTCTTTTTCATGACCAATTAACGTTTTAAGGGCGTATCATCCTTCGGTTGCATTATATCTATCTTTATAATATACCCGGCAAATTATACTGATAAGACGACATTTTATGGTTGAATTGTCTTTAGTATAGATCACTATACATTAAACTAGAGAACAGAGCATTTTTTAACGATAATAGGCTATTACACTGCATATGCTACATTACAAAGATTCTTTGCTAGGCTTGTAGACAAAGGTTGCTTATTAATGTATTCGTTACATTTCGTTGCCAGAACTAGATAAATGTTTCAAATACATAATAAAATGTATCGCGTTAAGTGTAATGTAACATATACATTATACTGCTTTTGGAACCGTGGCATGTATAAACAACATTACAAGCAATACATTATGAACAGTATAAAACATACTTGTAATGTAACATATACATTATACTGTTTTTGGAACCGTGGCATGTATAACCAACCATTGTAATGACGATAATATGTTACTTGGATTTAGATTCATTGTAATGTTTTGATGTCTTTTTCATGACCAATTAACATTTTAAGGGCGTATCATCCTTCTGTTGCCTTATATCTATCTTTATAATATACCCGGCAAATTATACTGATAAGACGACATTTTATGGTTGAATTGTCTTTAGTATAGATCACTATACATTAAACTAGAGAACAGAGCATTTTTTAACGATAATAGGCTATTACACTGCATATGCTACATTACAAAGATTCTTTGCTATGCTTGTAGACAAAGGTTGCTTATTAATGTATTCGTTACACTTCGTTGCCAGAACTAGATAAATGCTTCAAATACATTATAAAATGTATCGCGTTAAGTGTAATGTAACATATACATTATACTGTTTTTGGAACCGTGGCATGTATAAACAACATTACAAGCAATACATTATGAACAGTATAAAACATACTTGTAATGTAATATATACATTATACTGCTTTTGGAACCGTGGCATGTATAACCAACATTACAAGCAATACATTATGAACAGTATAAAACATACTTGTAATGTATCATTTAACAAACAATGGTCTTCCGACGTTAGTAATGACGTATTAGTACTTACAGTAATTAAGTGATACCATATGTAAGTATTCATCGTACTTGTACGTACTAATTAGCAAGAACAGTATTCATTTTGTAGCCACGTACTTTCGTACGTACCTATGTAAACATTATTAAGTATGACTCAAGTAAATTACGTATAAATCATCTTTATTTTAGATAAAATTGCATTTACATTACGGTAATGTATTTGCAGCCGAGAAATTTTTCTCCGTGTGGAGTCGAAGATCTTGGGTTCAAATTCCACCCAGGGCAAAAACTTTGTGTGATGAGCACGATGTGTTTGGTCCGTGTCAGGATATAATTATTATTTTATTCACGGAAGAAGAGCATCGAATTAGTGAGAAGACTGGTGACTCTCTCGCTCTGGGTTGTTTCTGGTGCAAAGATTGATCATTGCTCTCCAGTGGGGCAATGCAATCAGCATCTTGGCCAATTTTGCACCAAGAGTGTTAAAAAAAATATCTTAAACATTGTTATATAAATATTAAATCAATACCTAGGTAGGTATTGATTTTATATTTATAAAACAATGTTTAAGATATTTTTAACCATGTTTAAGGAATTTACTTTTGGATTACAGAGTACCTAGTTAAGTTAGGTAACTTAACTAGGTACTCTGTAATCCAAAACTAAATTCCTCCAGTCAAAATTGATATTACATACCTCCCTGCAACCTTTGCAGTCCGGGTATAAAATCTCTTTCTTAATATTCAAATACTAAAGACTTCTTGTGAGAAGATGAACGAGAGAAAGATGAGACAATGAGAAGCACTACGTAGGTTCTTTAGAATTTGTTACAATAGGCGCTGGGCTCAAGCTATGTAATTAATTATGACAGCTCTTTAAATAAATTCATTTCAGTTCCTGTGAGGGAGCTAATTAAAACCTCTTTACACCGAACACAGATTTCAGATTATGTAAGAATAGTAAAGATTAAGTATCAGCAATCCGTCAATCAGCAGTATGGAGATGATTATTAAAAGGGTCTCTTAAAACCTAGTTTAACTAACCTAGATAAAATACATAAAATACTTATTTTATTCTATGCACACAAGTGCAATAGATCACTTCGACTCATTGAACCAAACTTGCTTCTGTGTATTTTAAAACGAAGCAACCGCAATGTGGAATACGTGCTTTGCGCGATGTTTTTATTATATAATGTAACTTTCAAGTTCTTCAAAGTTAAATGTATGAATGGCACGCGGACTAGTGAAATCTAGAATAAAAACTGTTGTAGTCAGATAAAATAAGTGTTTATCAAAATTTTATGGAATTTGACACCCCGATTCAGAGCAATAGATAAGATTCGGAATCTTTTAGCTAGTAAAAATCTTTGAATGCTAAAAGATTTTTGGGTTGTTGAAAGAGGAACTTCGACTACTTACACGTTATTTATGCACTATTGCTAAAGTACTTCATGCTAATTTCTTATCCCTTCATTTAAAAATTAGAGCGTCGAAAGCTTATGACTGACGCGTGTGTCCGTTTTACGTGTATAGAAAGAGTGTTTCATTTCACGCGCGACACAATCTATTCCCATCGCATCCATTGCCGTTTTTATTTATTTCCAACAGCAAAGTAATCTTGTCCGTGCAGCTGCATTGCAGTAAATCTATAACAGATTCATTATGAACATGCCAGAGTAAGTGATAGCGTATTGTATTAATTTAAACAATTCCAGAAATTGGTATGTAGGTATTTCATAACCGATTACACATTCTTTTAGTAAATTAGTTCGGCAATCGTGAGTATAAATTAATGCCTTATATTTAATCCTGTTAGGTAATCGGTACTAGAAAACCATCACAAAACAAGAATAGGAGGATAGTATCCAAGAAAGGGATCAATTTGATTAAACCCTAAGACGTATGTAAGATATATGTAGATACCTACATGTGATTGGCCCTTTCCAGAGCAGTGAACTTTGTCCAACGTATACACAAAAATATACTATGGTCTTGACTCTTACCATAGAATTATTCGGGGTTTAACTAATCCTCACAAGTGCGGGATCCACCTGCTGATAGATGGACGAGGTTCTGGTAAATATTAACCAGATCCTCCGCCCACTGGGTATATAACTAATGGTCAATTCAACCCCTTCAACTAAGCTAAAATACATCGGACCGTCACTACCGGTCGAAGCCGCATTTAGCACTGTTACACAAGAAATTAACCTTTCCTGTAAACAGGTAAGATTTTTCTAATCTGCTTTCTAATAACTATCACTTGCACGTGGTGCGCCTGTCGAACCACGGACGAGGATCTGGGGAAACATAACTATGTGTTGGTCAAAATTTTATTTACATAAACAAAAATAATCCTTTAAGGACGCCCACACCGCCGCGACGCCTGCGCCACCGCCAAGGGCATTGTACATACGTACCACGCGCTCATTGTCTAGTTGTAGCTACGTCAAGCCGTAGCGTTGGGACACGTTTGTTTTGATTTGAAATATCTTTTTAAATTATTTGATGAACTTTTTTTCTTCTTTGGCGGTCGCCATATATTGAAACGGGTTATGGTCGACCAACTGATGGGGCTGGCTTCGGGTTGATATAACCCTTTCGTAACACCCTGTATATCAGGTTGACCAGTTTTAGAATAGGCGTCGTCGAAACGCAAGTCTAACACTTTCACCGCAAGGTTATGGAACTTAAAAAACATCAAATTACACATTTCTCTCTCTCGCCTAGAGAGCCGTAGCAAGTCCCCACTTGCTATCGATCTTGGCACGTCACTACCGCATTCTGTGATTTTATCAGTGCTTTCATTCACAGTATGTCAAGATGAAAAAAAAATTAATGCATGCCATGTCATGGCTTGTTTTAAAACCTGATGTGGAAATCACTTTTGAATTTCAATAAAATAAAACAATTCTTACTCAACAAAATACCACAATAAAATTCATAACGCGAAATCAACCTCGAATAATTCCTCGAAAAATACTCACAGCATTTTGTGAAAAGGAACGCGTCCCGCATTCGTGTGTAATAAAAATATACATATATAAAACATAACACTGAAGGTTTCAGATATCTGATTATAGTATTGGGTCCCCATCACATTATGATAATGGATACTTCGGCGACGCCTGGTTATAGAAATAGATTGATTTCCAATTTTTTCCCGTAGCCCGTGGCTCCGACGCGGCGAGGTTTGACTGATTTTTAGGATATTGCGTTGGATATTATTATGGGTTTTCGATAATTATACGACAATGTGGCAAGAGCCCTTCTGCTCTGGCCCTTTACTGGGGGTTAAAATGATTAGGAATAAGATCGTCGATAGTTATAATTGTATTTTATCGATGGACTTCTGAACAATGTGGGTGCGTGTGCGGGGTCTGACAACTAATAATCTGGTGACTTTGTTACATAATTACGCCAATCATGCCTACATTCCCAGAGGAGAAACGCGCTATTAACTCACATAATATACCTTCAAGTTAATATCGAACACTTAATACCATTAATAGGATCAATATTAGCTTCGAGATCACTACTAGAGTTAGTATCATTACCTACCTATAGTTTTTTTTTTTTTTTTTTTTTATTGGGTACGTCAAATTGACGCCGCCCGCCTGGTGGTAAGTCGTGACGACCTCTAGCGATTGTGGGCCACTCTCACAGCGCACAATACTATAGAGTGGCCCTCGACTTGACGACCTAGTGCCTCTTCACGCTCCGCTTAAAGAACCCAGGGTTATATGTGGGAGGGAACACGTGCACAGGCAGGGCGTTCCAGGCCACTATCGTTCGGCAGAGAAACGACCGTTTAAAACGTTCGGTTCTCACGAACATGCTATCCACTGTGTGGGGGTCGCATCTCTGCCCGGCACGCGTTGTTCGGGATCGGAAGGAAGAGGGTGGGATCAGAGAGAGAAAATTATGTGTAGGCCCATAACCTCCAATAGAATTAAAGAATTCAAAAACTTGTTCGAGAAGAAGCTTAATTCTATAGTTTATATAGGTAATAATCCTGAGGTCCATTATAATAGTTTATTTGGTACATTATCTGATGCTTTTTCAGACACATTCAAACAAAAATGCCAAAACCGTAGTGTTAAAACGAAATTTTGTGAATGGGCAACAGTAGGCATTTATAAAAGTAGACGAACGCTGTTTGATCTATATGCAGAAAAACGATACAGATTTGATAAAAGTTTCATTGAATATGTTAGGAATTACTCCAAAGTATTCAAAAAAGTATGTAGACAGGCTAAATCCATTCACATCAAAAGGAAAATAATTGAGGCTCCTAAGAAAATAAAAGAAACATGGAAAATTATAAACAAAGTGTCAGGTAAATGTAAAGTGAGGGATACTGTTACTAAAATTAAATTAGAAAACAAGAATATAACCTCTCCGAAAGGTATTGTAAATGCATTTGAAGATTATTTTACCAAAATTCCATTTAAAGTAACTTCTTCTGTTAATTCATGTGCCTACAGTGCTGTGGCCCTTCTCGAAAGTAATATTGGTTCTTCATCTAAATTTAACTTCAAACATATAGACCCCAGTGACATCTTGAAAGCATTTAAAAATCTCAAAATTAAAAAGTCTGAAGATCACTAGGGTCACATATCAGTTAGCTTAATAAGTAATGTAATTGATATCATTGCACCTGACTTGGCACTAATTTTTAATGAATGTGTAGATGAAGGTATATTCCCTAACCTAATGAAAAATAGTAGACTAATACCATTATTTAAGAAGGGATCTAAGTCAGAACTTGGTAACTACCGCCCCATTTCTATTTTGCCAGCTCTGAGTAAGGTGTTTGAGAGAGTGATGCTAAATCAAATGCGAGTCCACTTCACGACCAACAATCTTTTCCACAGCCAGCAATTTGGCTTTACTCGCGGAAAATCTACCACCGATGCGGGAGTAACCCTTGTTAGCTTGATTTACGACGCATGGGAGGGATCTCAGGATGCCATTGGGGTATTCTGCGATCTGTCTAAAGCATTTGATTGTGTTGACCATCAGACACTTTTGCTAAAGTTACGTCGGTATGGTTTTGACAAAAAATCCTTAGAACTATTAGGATCTTACCTGACAGATAGGCTGCAGACTGTTCATGTGAACAACGTTAAGTCAAATGGAACTAACGTCAAAATAGGCGTACCTCAGGGATCAATTCTAGGGCCTTTTCTCTTCTTGGTTTATGTTAATGACTTGCCTTGCATGATCGAGGCACAAGCTGGCATAGTAATGTTCGCGGATGATACATCACTTATATTCAAAGTAAATCGGCATAGTACAGATGCGAATAATGTTAATAATATTTTAAATGATATTTCAAATTGGTTTTCTACAAACAACCTATTGTTGAATGCAGAAAAGACTAAATGCGTTAAATTTACAATGTCCAATGTCAGACAAGCAAACGTCCATGTCGTGCTGGGTAGCCAAAGGTTAGAATTTGTAAATAACACTACCTTTTTAGGAATAACAATATATTCTAAATTACAATGGGCTGACCATATCACCATTTTAGCTAATAAGCTTAGCTCTGCTGCATATGCTGTGAGACGGATTAGGCAGTTGACAGATGTAGCTACTGCTAGGCTAGTTTGTTTTGGTTACTTCCATAGCTTGATGTCCTATGGAATACTACTTTGGGGAAATGCAGCAGATATAGAAACAATTTTTATATTACAAAAGAGGGCAGTCCGTGCCATTTATTGTTTAGGTAAAAGAGATTCTCTTAGGGAGCGATTTAAAGATATTAATATTTTAACTGTAGCTTCCCAATATATATTTGATAACATACTGTATGTCAGGAAAAATATATCTAGCTATACTAAAGTAAGTGACGTTACAGACAGAAATCTACGTAATAAAAATAAACTACTCCCTCCGTGTTATCGACTTAGCAAGGTTAGTCATTCTTTCAAGGGGGAAGGTATACGCTTTTATAATAAATTGCCTGAATCGGTCCTTTGTATGCCCGACAATAAATTTAAAAACTTTATAAAGACCACTTTATGTCAAAAAGCATATTATAAGACAGTTGATTACCTTAATGATAAAAGTGTCTGGCTTGAGCATGTTGCAGGTGCCTCCTAAAATGCCGTAATTGTAGCATATTTTGTACTTAGCCGACTATAATAATTTTTTTTGTTCTATTAAACACTCTTTTTGATTTTGACACGAGACCAATGTACATTCCTCCACATTTAGTCTTAAGAAAATGTGTAAATGAGTGAATTATTTGAAAAGCGTGACCGAGAGTTTTATTGCCAGGTTCTTTCTCTCGGTTCTACTTACTGCTTTGCGAATCTGGCAGTACATGTAAATATAGAAGCAATGACATTTTTTATTTTAAGTACTT
>OY748300.1:19976599-20276035 GCA_963556515.1 Nudaria mundana | reverse complement strand
GATAGCATATTATTGATATGCAGAAGGAAGAGTGTTGGTGACAGCAGGGACCCTGCGGCACCACCGGCATTCACTTGCAAAAAGCGAGAAGCCTGGCCATCGCAGAGGACCCGCATTCGGCGTTCGCTCAGAAAGCTGGCCATCCAGCTGCACAGTTGAGGAGGTAGACCATATGCCGGAAGCTTGGAAAGGAGCGAAGCATGCCAGACTCTATCGAAGGCTTTGGCGATGTCCAGGCTGATCGCCAAGGACGTCGTCGTGCCTTTCCATAGCCTCACCCCAGACATGCGTTACGAATGCCAGAAGATCACCCGTTGATCGTTTTGTGCCTGAAGCCGTATTGCCGATCATTAATTAGCGAGTGATCTTCGAGGTATCGCATGAGCTGCTTGTTGATGATGAGCTCAAACACCTTGCAGATGACTGAGGTGACAGCTATGGGTCGATAGTTGCCTGGATCAGACCGATCCCTTTCTTGGGGATCGGTTGTACGTTCGCCTCCTTCCAGACCTCCGGCACGAGGCAGGAGACAACTCAGCTGAGCAGTTCCGTAGTACCACCGCTGAATGCCGGAAGGCTTTCCGCGTGTCGAGTGATCGCAGCACTGCCCGTACATCGCATTGCCTGAGTACAATGTCAGGCATATTGTGGCCACAGTTGGCGATGGCAGGCCACGGTCGTGGACCCGGGAATTAGCCGCAAAGAGGTCTGCGAGCATATCCGCTTTCTCTTGGGCCTTGTGAGCCAGTGTTCCATCTGGGTAACGCAGCGGTGGCAGCGTGGGCTGACAAAAGTTAGATTGCACGGCTTTGGCCAGTTGCCAGTATCCACGGCTGCCCGTGAGATGGGAAGTGAGCTCCTGACCAAGCCGCGCGATGCGCTGGGCATCCGCTCTCTTAAAGGCCCTCTTGCTGGATTTTGTGGCCCGGTTGTACGCTGCTTTGAGGTGGCCCACATTTGGGTCGCGCACAGCCCGGGCCCTGATCCAGGCGCGATATGCTGACTGTTTTTGTTCGAACAGCTTTGGCACAATCTCGCCCGAACCAGGGACGGGCTTTGCGGATACTGGCGACATCAGTAAAAGGGATGTAATATTCCATCCCTAAACTGATCTAGCCAGCAATCGCAGAAACGCTTTCCGAAGGAGCCTTTCCTACAAAGCAGCGCTGGCTCCAGGGGACGGACGCATAATAATTGCGTAGACCGTCCCAATCCGCTGACGAGTAGTGCCATAGACGTCGTGCCATTTCTACAGCACGTGCAGGATGTGACACCTTCATGCAAGCGTGAACCACACAGTGGTCGGAACTACCCAATGGGGCTCCTACCGAAACACTGTACTGGGCGACTCGTCAGCAGTAGATCCAGCAGAGCGGGCGCGTGATCTGACCTGTCTGGTATCCGGGTGATCCCGCAAACCATATGGGTTAGACCGTGGGAGAGAGCGAACGCGTGGGTGGCCCTACCCGCAAGATCAGTCCAAAGGGACCCCAGCCATTCAATGTGATGGCTATTGAAGTCCCCCAGAAACACTAGGTCAGCGTTCGGGAACCGCACCTGCGCATCATCAGCCGTCTCGCTGAGGTACCGGAAGAGCTTTGTTGTCTCAGAATCCCCTGTGTGGGAACGGTAGACGCACACGTAGATCTGGCTCATAGAGCCATGGTCTACGTGCAGCCAGAGGACGGAATTGTAGGGGTTCTCTAGGCAGCGCAACCGGCGACAGCAAACATCCGCCCTAACGAACACGCACACCCCGGCTTTATCTCGAAATTGTTCCTCGATGACATAGCCGGGGTAACACAGGTAAGACGTGTCGTCAGGGCGGCGTATTGTGGTCTCCTTGAGGAACATCACAGCGGGCCGTGCCGTCTCTAGGTGATGGTGGACGGCATCGAGGTTCGCATGGAGTCCACCGATGTTGGTGAACTCCACCTCGAAAAGTGAAGTTGTGGGGTTTCCTGGGACCGCTGTGGAACGTTTTCTTTTTTTATGTTGCACTGCCATAAAAGTCTCCACAATTACGTCAAAGTGACAACACTGTTTGCAAAAGTGCTCTCAATATTTAATCGTAAAACTGCATAAAACTTATTATAATTTTCGTAGAAGAAATAAGAAGTGGAATCGCTAAATAAAAAAGTTACGTATTTAGATGACAAAAACAGAAAAAACAACTTAATTCTACATGGTATAAAAGAAAGCGAAAAAAACTACCATGAATTATTGCAAATTATAAAACAGACTATACTAAAACTAGACATAAAAATTGAAAGTTACGAAATAAATGATTTTTACAGACTGGGACGTAAACAAGATGAAACGAAAGTAAGACCTATACTTATTAGCTTTACGTCGTTTCAGAAGAAGATAGAAATACTGAAACAAAAAAGTAAAATGCCACAACAAACATACATTACCGAGGATTTTTCTAAAGAGACATTAGAAATGCGCAAAGACCTGCAGGAAAAACTAAAACAAGAGAAAAGCAAAGGCAACGAAGCATTTATTCGAAACAACAGATTAGTTATAAAGGAAAAATCAGATGTGGAAAAAAAGAAAAGAGAGTTGTCATCCTCACCCCAAAGTATGCAAACGGCAACACAACTAAAAAGTATTATTGCGCCTTCAAAAATGCAGAAAACAGACGCATTTGCGTACATGCGGGCTAGATCCTTTTCTTCTTCCGATAAAAATGCCAAACAACATACGGCATAGGATACAGCTGACACTGGTAACGTAGAAAAATACAATATAATAGGCAAAACAGTAAATAAAAACAAAAACAGCCCCAATACGGCTGGTCACCGTGGGGCCATTGCTGACCACAACCCCCAAGAAATCAAATCAAAAGGAAAGATCAAATCAAAAGGAAAAATCAAATCCAAAGAAATTGAACTTATACATAAAAATTTTGTGCGACAGAAACAAAAAACATAAAACTAAGCTGTACATAGCAACATTAAACACAAGAACATTAAGAACGGACGAATCGTTGATGGAACTGGAACAAGCATTAAACAATATCAGCTGGGATATTCTTGGCCTAAGCGAAATACGAAGATCAAGTGAGATAATTGAAGAACACGAAGAATACATATTTTATTATAAAAATGAAATACCAGGTCTATACGGGGTGGGATTTTTAGTCAAAAAGTACCTTAAAGACAGAATTCTCGAATTTAAAGGAATATCAGATCTATCTGATATTCCTTTAAATTCGAGAATTCTGTAGCGGTTTTAAACATCAAACTTCCGGGCTGCAAACAACCTACATCAATTATGCAAATTTATGCGCCTACAGAGCTTGCTAAAAAAGAACAATTTTTACAAAAATCTACAGGAGACAACAGAGGGTTTATACAACACTATTATCGTAATAGGAGACTTCAACGGTCAAATTGGCGAGAAAAGGAAGAAGGAAGACAAAACACTTGGACAATATACAACAGGCACAAGAAACGACAATGGACAGAGAATGATAGAATATCATCATCATCTACCTGCCCTTATCCCAATTATTTGGGGTCGGCGCAACAAGTCTTTCTCCTCCACACACCTCTGTCAGAAGTCATCTCTTCATTCACTCCTCTCCTTGTCATATCCTCTTTCACACATTCCATCCATCTTTTCTTTGGCCTACCTCTACTTCTTAAAGCCTCTACAGTCATACTTTGCACCTTTCTAACGACATTGCTTTCCTCTCTTCTCATAACATGTCCATACCATGACAGCCGCTCGCTTCTCAATTTTTCATTCACTGGTGCAACTTTCAAACTTCCTCTAATATACTCGTTCCTTACCCTATCCATTCTTGTCACACCACACATCCATCTTAACTGCAATTGTCTTTCATCCGTCGCTTTTACGGCCAAACACGAAAGTCCATACAGGACGGCAGGTCTGACGACAGTCTTGTAAATTTTCCCCTTAAGTTTCGGAGGAAATTGGGGGTCGCATATAGTGGCTTTGACCTGCCGCCATTTCATCCAACCTGCGTCAATTCTGTGCTTCACTGTACGATCGATTTCCCCATCATCCTGGATAAGAGAGCCGAGGTACCGGAAACTGGAGCAAACTGGTATTGGTGTGCCGTTTAACACCATGGGTGTAGGACTGGAGAGACCGCCGAAATCAGAGAACATGTACTCAGTTTTGGTTCTACTGATTTTCAAGCCTACACTCTCCAGTTTACATTGCCATTTTTCCAATCTACTCTGTACCTCAGGCCCGTCTTCACCGACGAGTACAATGTCATCGGCAAATAGCATACACCAGGGGGTCTCTTCCTGTATCTCCGATGTCAAAGCATCCATTATTAACAGGAAGAGATATGGGCTTAGCGCCGAGCCCTGATGCAAGCCTACCGCGACACTGAACTCGTCGGTGTTGCCAGCAGCGGTTCGTACGTAGGTTTTCGATCGACAATACATCGCACAGATTAACTCTATATACTTCCCAGGCACACCTTTCTCTTTCATGGCCCACCACAAAACCGTTCTGGGTACCCGATCGTATGCCTTCTCGAGATCTACAAACACCATGTGCAAGTTTTTATGTGCACGCCTATATTTTTCACACAGCTGGCGGAGTGCAAATATGGCGTCTGTAGTCCCGCGACCAGGCATAAACCCGAACTGGTTTTGGGTAATCTCGCTTTCCTCTCGCACTCGTTTCTCTATCACTTTCTCCCAAATTTTCATACTGTGTGACATGAGCTTAATTCCTCGATAGTTGCCGCAGTCTTGCACATCACCCTTATTTTTAAAAATGGGCACTAGAGAACTATTGCACCATTCACCGGGGATCGTCACTTCATATAACAACTTATTGAAGAATAATGTCAGCCACGCATATTGTAAAATACCCCTCCTACCTTACTAAAACTATCTTACATATATAACTAAATATAACTATCTAACTAACTAATATATATATCTATAAACTAAGAGGGAAGAAAGAAAGGAAAGGACTATAAATAAATACAGAAAGAAAGAAAGACTAAGAAGAAGGAAAACCTAGAATATGGAAGGAATTATATCTAGAATAAATTGAACATGGATTATATTTTTTTTTTTTCAATTCTGGACGGAGAATCTGAAATACATGGAAAGCTGCATTATAATCGTCTAAAATGATTATACTAGTCTATCTGATAAGATGATAGTATATCAACTATATAGTTCCATTTAGAATACCTATAATGTACTTCTAATATGAACTTTTACTGAAGATTGGCCAAAGTGATCGATCGTCTAGTGATTAGTGGTAGGACTCTACGTTGTGTCATAGCAAACCGGATTCTTTTTTGTGATTATGCGCTCAGAACTATAATGTAAGACCTAAATAGTGCTTCTAATTTCAACCCTAAATAAGTGAAGTTAATATCTTATAGTGATTCTAAATTATTTGTTAGACCTAACTAGTGCTTTTAATTTCCTAAACCTAGACAAGTTGTTCTAGTAACTCAGATTGTCCTATCAGTAATAGATGAAAGGTATTTTAGTGTCAATCGTGTACATAACCTAAAAGTGACATTAATATTGATAATATTATTCTGGATTACTGTAATAAATTATTAAAGCTTTAACAACAAGTGAGTATCTATTTATTTATAATAAGATATTGAATTATAGTGGTTATTATAGAACCTAGGGATGTAGCATACAGACTAGTTGCAATAATTAAATGTTTACCGAATGGTCATGATAATTAGGAGGGGTAATGGACTGTAGATAATTAGGTACAATGTGGGGTTGGAAAAGGTCTTTTACTGCCCCAGCCACACAGAGACCGACTGGAAAACAACACATACACCATTTTTCCTCGTGAAGATAATTTTGGATGATGAAGCAGCTTGAACAGCTGATCACGAAGGGATTAGAACGAGTTCCAGATCCACAAAATTGATGTTAATATTATCAATAGGTAAGTATACCCAGTGATAGCCATAATAGTTCAGCTAGGAGTTATGCTTGGCAAGAACCTCCAATGCTTATTGGTATATCTGAGATCATGTTCATACAAACAGTCTCATAAATTATAAAATGACGAATTGTAGAAGATCCGAGGATACATCTACCGTAGAAACCCTGATCCAATGATACATCAACTCTATCTCAATCTGGTCCAGTCAAGGAAATCCAGTGAGTCCGGAGCAGTGCTCAAATTCACAAGGGCTGCCCATGAAATACAATCAGCAATACACGATACAGTCTATCTCGTCTTGCCCTTAGGCCAAGAGAGTCCGGACCATCGGTAAGCCAAGTTGCAACCATGCCAGCAAAGTGGTTGAAGTTGTAATCATATGAATGTCCGTACCACAAACACTCAGATATACATCAAGATAGTTATCATTAATGTAACATAAATCCATTCTGAACTATTTTAGCAGATAGATACAAGTATTTAAGAATTAGCTTCTGGTAACCCGAGTAGGATTAATATAGGATGAAGGGATAAGTAAGTATGGATTTTATGATTATAGTTTATACATTTGCTTGACCACAATGGGAAAAGTAGGTATAATAAAACAACCATATTTATTGTAGAGTATTTATTGAATAATTACCTTCACCTATGTAGAATAGCCTTCTTGAAAATGTATTATGTAACTGTTATTTACATTCTACAGATAGATCAGAATAAGTACTATAAGGAGTGGGTAAGTTGGGTAGGAGTTCACTCAATATTCCATTGCTCCACCAAGTAATATCAAGCTAGTCTGACTTGGATATCGGAGTTCTAAACGAACCAGGCTGTTAGAACTACTTAGGTTTCTCTTATAAATTCCAATCTCCTCTGGTGAGACATAGCTCCGAGTAGACTGGAGGATTCCCAGGTATGTTATAACCTTGAAAATATGCAAGCGCCAAACGCTTAGTAGACCAAGATTTAATCGATTTCTGAGATGAGCAAATACAGCTACATCTTCATGTATATCAACTGAAGCTTGTTCAACATACCAGGGAACAATTTAACCCAAGATTAAAATGCTTCCATCTCAAACCATCCGCTATCCAAAATCTTACAAAATTGGAAATTCCTATAATAAAACACATGGGGGGTAGTATTATTCTGATACTATCATTCCATTAGCGGTTTCAATAATAAAGGTATGCGAGATGAATTCAAGAAGGAATTCCCACAGGCTTATGAACCAAGTTACCTCACCTATTACCATGATTCACCAAATATATAATTAGGTATCACACAGTAAAGGTTACTAATATAAATTAATTTAGTTTATGCCATCCTAGGCATAGCTCCGACAATGGACTGGTTTTACCAATCATTGCATGAAAGATTTGGCGAATATAGACACACTCAAGTATGCTAACATAATTTGTTTCAACCTCACCTAGGTGCTTCTGATTACGGACGAGGATTACCAATCAATATAGGAATGATATAGCGAATGTGGTACACTAAAGTGTATATGTAATTCAGATCAATCCTCCTAATGGTTTATGACTCTGTTCATACACCTCAGGTTAATCGCTGGTTAGTTCAGGGTGGTCAAGCAACGGTATGAAATATAATATGTATGTAGGTAATATACAATAAAGATATTAGAATCAGCATTGTAAATATATTCAATTTTGGACAACTTTTCGATTCACAATATTCATTAATTAGGTAGGTAGGTAGGTTGATATGTAGTAGGTAGTAAGTATGATAATATGACCATTATTTACGGGTAGTTCCTACCACGCTTCCTACTTCGGTTCAAGACGATTTCATCAAAATTATCTCGTTAAAATTGGCTAAGTAGTAATTATTTAGTCATTACTACACGCACTAACAGAACTAATTAGAATTGACACTGGAGATTCGATTATGCTGGTAACAGCATAATCGAATCTCCAAAAAAATCTCTGACTGTAAAGTCATTTAACTAGAATGTACCTAGAATGTTGTACGCCAGGACAATATAGAATATTTAAATAACGCTGGATGTCTATAAACTACACTGGATTTATCGCACCTATACATCCTCAATCTGAACAAAATGGACACTTATCTTACGACAATTACACTGAATCATGAATTTATCCTTACTTTATCGTTCATGTACGCATTCCGAGCCCTTAGACAAATTTTACCATAAATTTTACCATATTCATCAGATTACACGCTAAAACTCTAGAAATCATTCGTCAGTTCGTTGTCCATACGGTGTGACCAATTTCTAAATTATCAAAAATATGTGGGTAAACTTCATGACATTGGTAAATACATGGAGGGTATTTGGATAAAATAATTCACAACGATTTTAATAGAATGAAAAGATCTGACCTCAAAATGACGTCTTCCTCGACTCCTCGTTGCTCTGCAGCTGCATCTTGAATCACTTAAATTAGTGCTAGTCTCATAGCGCGGACTAGTATGTACTGTCGTACACTTATCGCCAAGAGACCAGACTCAATCTCTTTCCCAAATGCAATAGATATAAAATATCTATTCATTTCTATCCCCAGAAGTCTTAGAAGCGATAAATGCTTGAGTAAAATGTGTGTGTATCCCTCTGAATAGAATCTGGCCAGGACTCTAAACAAAGGCGTATAATAAAATAAATACATATATATAATAAATAATTATAGGGGTAGGTGTATTGTGCAGGTACCTAAGATACTCACATGTCGACGGTCGAAACGCGCACTAGGTGATACCGACCACTCAGAGGACAAGCAGAGTTCCGATACTATCGAAATTGCGAAAAGAAAAGAGAGCTTGTTATACCGTCGAAAATGCGAAAGGAAAAGAGCAGAGTTACGTTACTTATTGAAAACCAGGAGATCAAAGAGCTACGTTACCGATGAAATTCCGAAAATCAAAGAGGACGAGAATCCCGCACTCTCGTTTTTATAACCTTTTCCTAAACCACCTCCCATATCCGTATCATTCGTTCTTTTCCCGTAAAACCCATTCTATATTCTAGCAACACTGATCTACACTCTTTCCCACTTCCAACAATTCCAATAACCATTAACTAACTTTAAATCTTAATTATGTAATCTAAACATACAGAACCCATTCAAATGTACCTAAATTCTAAATAAAATTAATAAATATAAATAAGTGGTTTAGAATACCTCATTATCTTTCTCTAATAAAATTAATATTTATAAATAAGTGTTTTTGGAATATTCTAGTACGATCTCTAAAGAATTGTGAAAAGTCCAACGTTATATCAATTAATTTACTATTTATCTAAATTTAGTGCCAAGAAATTTCATTCATACATGTATATTATTTCTAGCAATAATAACTTGATATAAACCTATCTGATATGTATTTCAACCACTTTTAAGAATATTAGGCTTTATGATGTATTCTAACAATACAATATTGTAACATTTTAATCTGTATTGAAGTTATTAATTTTGGTAATCTAAATTTTCTATTTAAATTAATGTTTATCTGGCTTCTACCTATTATTCTGATATCTACATAGATTCTACTTATAAGAACTTGTCACTCTTCATCATGGGACACCTCAAATTTGAAGAAACAATTTTAATGATTTATTATTTATAATTGTAATTTTAATGTTATATTTTGAATGGTAGTCGTAGGTACTGGCACAATCAATATTCTAACATCAATCATTGCCAATCTATCAATAATTTGAAATCCAACATAAACCCTAATTCCCTTCCTAAACTAATATATGCCTTTCCAGATTTATGAATTCTACTTCTACATTGGCTATAAAGTGACAACTAATGAACCAATCACCCCTAAGGTACTGTGTCTTACTTATACTTACGTTTAATAACTAGACATGCTGAAAATAAGTAAATTATTAAAATTTAATAAATTGATTCATTTAAAATTTATAACTAGCGCCATCTAGTGATAATAGGATGAACTAAGTACTATTTGCTTAGAGAATATAGTGTATCCGACATTGATTTTTAAATGTAATTGTTAATTGCCAGCAGATGGCAGTTATAAATAATTTTTATCATATCAAAATGAGATTTATTCAATTAAGAATGATATTTTTTTAAAGGGGAATTAACACAATCGAATCTTATTATTCTTTATTTTATGTTTCCAATTTGAAGGTCTTCTTCAAGAAGAATTAGCGTTGCAGACATAAATTTATCATACGGATCTACTCGTGTGAGTAGAGATCCGTTACAACCGCCCCCTAAATTAGTTTGGAACTTGCCGGAAAACTAATTTACAATTTACTAATTGATAAAGGATGTCTACAATGCTTAACAATGTTGTTTATACCGAGAAGGCCGCCTCCTCCCCTCCATAGAAGTCAGTTGAATACTACGACCATTCATTAACGAAGTGAAAATGGTAATTATATGAATCTAATTTATAATGTAGTTATAATTAAAGTAAAGTTATTATAAATAATTGAAGTAACTTAATGTACGCGGGTCATAGTATAAATGGTTTCTACGGGCCTTCCCCGACTCCATCATTTGTTCGGTTTTTTTTTTTTTTTTTTTTTTTTTTTTTTTTTTCAAACATTTATCTTAAATACAAGTTACAGGTATTAGTTTCTTACCTAAGTTAAGAATTATAATTAATAAGAATTAGAAGTAATACCTAACCCTAAATATAATCAATGATTTGTAATTAAGTTCTTACTAATTTTTAAAGTATTATACAAGAATAAAATAATTTAGTATTTACCTAAGTCAAGAATATATAATCAATAATTATTATTAATAATTGAAGAATTTAAATAGAGAATTATTTTACAACACATGTTTAACTTCTATCTTATCAATTTAATTATTACCTATAATACCTATTTAAATGAATAGCATTGAATTTACCTCTAATAATGTTAGTTTTAGGGTCCACCAACGTATATACATTGGTGTATGGTATAGCGGCTACTATATATGGTCCTTCATATAAGAGTTCAAATTTCTTAATTACCTTCTTTTGGGCTACAGATTTATTAGCCTTCCTAATCTTTACTAATTCTCCAATCTCAAATTTAATTAAACGGTGTGAGCGGTTATATGTTTTTTGTCGTTTCACACTGTTTTGTTTTAAGTTTTCTTTAACTTTAATCCGAACTAAGTCAGCGTCTTTTGTTCTAATTAATTCTGGCAAACAATTGTCAAATGACATACGATTAGGATTACCAAAAAGAACTTCCCTAGGTGTGAATCCTGTACTCTCATGGAATGTGTTATTGTAAAGAGACTCTATACGAGGTAATATTGTCGCCCATCCCTTGTGGTTCTTATGACAATATGCCCTAAACAATCTTCCTAGTTCTTTATTAACCCGTTCAGTTGTATTAGGTCTAGGATTGCGAACTGTTGTATATATTGGCTTAATAGACATATCTTTTAATGAATTTTTCCATGTATTACAACTAAACTGACTACCATTATCCGTCATAACTACTTTAGGCTTTATTATTTTAGAAAAATGTTTTAATTTAGTTACTACTGCTTGCGATGTGGCTTTAGCTAAACCATACAACTTTATGAATTTACTGAATGAATCTTGTATTACTAAAATATAAGCAACACCAAATTTTCCTTTTGGTAAGGGACCATAAAGATCCGCCATAACTATATCACCTACTTGCTCGGTTACAATTGATTGACATTCCCCTACATATTTAACATTATCGCTTTTAGATAACTGACAAATATGACATTTCTTTAAAACATCTTTAACTAGTTTTATCATACCAATCCAATAAAATCTATCTCTTAAATATGCTAAGATCTTATGTACCCCTTGATGTCCCATTTCCTCATGAATTTGCAAAATTACAGGTCCCCTTAATTCAGCAGGCAAATATGTAACTACTTTATTGGTCCCTGTGGAAAAATACAACACACCTTCCTTGAAATGACAACGTTGTGCAATGTTTCTTAATCTCCTTTTAATAGTTATATCGCTTGGGTTGTTCAAAATTTTTATAATTTCTTTAATTTCACTGTCATTGGACTGGAAAGATGCTATATTTTTTAAATCACTTATCAATTTATTATTTCTAGTGGATTCCATGTAATGAATCTCGGGATAATTATCCTTATCATCTTGTACACATGTCCCACCAGGTGGAAACCTAGAAAGGACGTCTACCGCTACATTATCAGTTCCTTTAACGTGTTCAACTGTATAATTGAATTGCTCTAAATATAATATCCACCTAATTATCCGGCTATTGAATAATTTCCAAGTTCGTAGTGAAGTCAAAGCTTTATGATCTGTAATTATAATCAGCCGCGGCGCGCCTCTAACATAAGTTTCATATTTCCTTAAACAGTAAATAATAGCCCAAAACTCTTGTTCAGTTACAGTCCATCTTAGCTCGGCCCCTCTTAATGCCCTACTGCAAAACCCAATTATTCTCATTTCCCCCTGATCATCACGCTGAAATAATACTCCTGCTATACCTACTCCTGAACTATCAGTCTGTAAGTAAAATGGCCTAGACATATCCGGATGATGTAACATGATAGTTTGTAAAAACCTATCCTTTAGATCTTCGAAAGCTTGATGAGCCTCATGATCCCAAGACCATGCCTTATCCTTCCTAAGTAATCTACATAATGGTTGAATATTAGCATTATAATTCGGTATAAATCTCCTATAATAGTTACACAAGCCTAGGAATGCCCTTAAGTGTTTTATCTTTTTAGGTACGGGAAAGTTCTTAATAGATTCTATTTTTTCAGGATCCGTTCTAATTCCTTCGGTAGAGATAATATGCCCTAGCATCTTAACTTCCTTACAAATGAATTTACATTTCGATTTTGATTTTTATTGCAAGTGAGACCGGCGGACTTTAGTTTATTCAAAATGATACTAATATGATCTAAGTGTTCTACTAAAGTTCCAGTTGTCAGAATAGCTAAATCGTCTAAATAATTGACACAGAAATCACGTACTTCCTGTCCTAGTATTAGATCTATAGCCCTACTAAAGCTTCCTACAGACCTGCAGACCCTGCGGTAGACGATTATAAAAATAACTTTTACCATTAAAGGTAAACCCAGTGTATTTTCTACTGTCTTTGGATATAGGAATTTGAAAATAGGCATTATTTAGATCTATAATACTAATGAAATTTACCCCATGAAAGGAATTTAAGACATCTATTTGCATTGTTGGTGTTTCTGATTCCGAAATCATGTGTTTATTTATTTCTCTAGCGTCTAACAATACCCTTATTGAACCGTCAGGCTTAATAGTAAACGTTAGTGGACTGCTATAAGGCGTAGAGCCACGGCTTATTATGTCCATATCAACCATTTCTGTTAGTTTGTCCTCCATTTTTTGTCTATATGCGTACGGTACAGGATAAGATCGTTTAATTATTGGAGCTTGATTATCCAATCAATTAGCCAACCCTAACTTGTTAGTAAATACTTCTCTATGTAAGTTAAGGACTTCCTTTAATTTATTAATTTGAATTTCTTGAAGAGGCAATCCGGTTTTAATTTTACTTAAACATTCAGGAAAGCTAGGTTCCGTAGTTATTCTTCTTAATAATTTATATTCACAGAATGGTATAGAACATTTGACATTATCTTTAACAATTTCTAATCCAAAGGGTGGATTCTCTAATTGAATAATTACTTTATTCGCTAATAACCAATCAAACCCTAAAATCATATGATTCACTAAATTAGGTATTATTAAAAATCTAGTATCAATAGTAATATTATTAAATTCAACTGGTAATATAGTCATCTGTTGAATTTTTGAACTCTTCCCACCCCAAGCGCTTTTAACTTGAATTGACCTAACTGGAAGCAAAGGAACTTTATCCTTAAGCTCAGAGTATATTAATTCCCAAAGAGTCCCTGAAATACATGTAACATCACTACCGGTATCGACTAAGCTAACTACATTCTTCCCTAACACCCCAACAACTATTTCAGATTTTACTTCTTGTTGTATCTCTGGTACGATATGGTCTTCTTCCTCGAACAATGAATTAACTGTCCCTACTGTTTTAATTAAATCACTACTATTTACATCAGACTTAAGCTTAAATAATTCTATGATTGTATTAGGATAATCAAAAAAATCAAGATTGTATAATTCGTGACCTAAACCTAATCTATTAACCTGTCCCCTAGGTCTAATTGGTTTTAAGATTCCTGTTTGACGCCGACCTAATCCTGATCCAGGCTTCCACCCCATGGACAACATTATATGTAAAGATATAGGTAATCTCTTTGCTCCTGTCGTAGTTGGTGCATTGGAGCACATGTCACCAACAGTGCTTAAATTATTAGATTCCCTATCACTAACATCATTAACTACTGATACCAATACATTATTTTCTTCCTTATCACCACGTTGCGTTGCATTCTTCTGATATTGCCGTTGATAGTTGAATTTCTTGTTAAACTGTCGACCTGAAGAAGCATGTTGCCGATGTGATGGTGGAAGAGAAGACTCAGGAGTGTCTTGAAGATCGCGCCCCCGTTGAATGTTGATATTGTCTAGTTTCCTTAAAAATTCAGTGGCCTCTAAAATAGTTGAAGCGTTACTAGTTGACCAAGCAAACTGTACATCCTTCGGGAAATGGCGTATTATATCCCCCACGAGTTGATTCTCTTGCATTGGATACGTTAACATTTTTGATTGGCCACATAGACCAATAAAATGTCCCTGCATAGTCGTTCTTGAACCGTCCCAAGTGTTTTGAACTATCCTACGACGCAAGTTATTTTGTTCTGTTTCTCCCCAGTAATGATCCAGGAAGTCCCTCTTAAAATCGTCAAACTGCATCCACCTGTCCTTATAAAGTCTGGCCCAATCACGAGTCTCCCCTTCTAAACATTCTATAATGAGATCTATATTTGTCATCCCACTAGGAATCTTCTTTAAATATGCTGTAAGGTCTTCTATAAAAGTAACAGGATGTTTCTTTTTACTCCCAGGATACCTAGGTTTATCTAGTTGTGGCTGGAAATACGGGTAACCTCCAGAAACAACTCCCATACCTTCAATAGGTCTCATTGCATTGATGTTGGTTGTAGGTTGAAATTGCTGATCAGTTGATCCGCTGCTTGCTGAAGAAGATGCAGACCGTATTTGCCCTTCTAGTTGAGACAATTTCATACATATTGGGGTCACAGCCTGTTTTATCATTTTAGTCATATAAGTTATCGGATCTATCTTCTTTCGTTTTGGTTTCGGGCTGTCGCTTGCTGCATTGATATTTGAAGCTTTAGCCAATCTCTTTCTCGGGGCTCGATTCATTTTACTAACACTTGTAATTATTTAATGGACACAGATATAACAGTTATTCAACTAATTATAAATCACAACCAAACTTATTTATTATTTATTCACTCACTGATAAAGGTATTTCACTGATTAAGTTATAAATCACAATCAACTTATTTATTATTATTTATTTTACTCACTGATAAAGGTATTTCACTGATAAAGTTATAAATCACAATCAACTTATTTATTATTTATTCACTCACTGATAAAGGTATTTCACTGATTAAGTTATAAATCACAATCACTTATTTATTATTATTTATTTTAATCACTGATAAAAGTATTTCACTGATAAAGTTATAAATCACAATCAACTTATTTATTATTATTTATTTTAATCACTGATAAAGGTATTTCACTGATTAAGTTATAATTCACAATCACTTATTTATTATTATTTATTTTAATCACTGATAAAGGTATTTCACTGTTAACGTTATAAGTCACTTATTACGTTGTCCTGTAACGAAAATCTAAATAAGTACTTATTTCATTTTATGTAAAGTAGGATATAGCAAGTATATACCTATGTTATTTAATTTTATACTTGTGAAAGTTTTATCCAATTCATTTTAATATATATCATAATTACCTAATCTAACTCAATGCAGGTTATATGTAATTGTAATGGCTAGACTTTTTATTAGGCATACATATACGTAAGGAGCGCTAAGGCAGTTTAACTAGTATGATTTTTAATCTACTTCATAGTAAACGCATAAATTCCCTGTACAACTTCTAAGTCAAAGCTAACGTGACAATAACTTTGTTTTACCGTATTATGCAACAATGGTAGCATAGGTACACGTAAGTACATGTATGATTCAACTTACCGCTGTATTTATTGTAATTCCAATATAAACACACTATTTGAACTCACTCATACATTTTTACCGGCAACTTTCATAGCTGAAACTTCACAACAACAAACTTTCACACTTCCATAACTTTCACTGAACGCAATGCATTACTCTTTACGTAATTAATTGAACTAATTCGCTAATATTGACCCGATTTTGTAAAACAATTAATTTAAAACAAATAATAAACCTTTTAAAACTTCGTAACGGTAACGTAAATATATTTACCAAGTTCAATTTGACTTGACAGCTACTATGTTGAAGTCAAACCTTTGACAACTGACATGACATGACAGATTGTTCGGGAGGCTAAAGTCTTTTGACTATACTGCCTACCTTAACTACAATATGGCAATTGAGAATTGTTTTTGACACTTGGCAAAGACAATTCCGTCAAATTCGTCGAGTTGGAATATCGATTGGGCTCGATATTAAGTTATATTACCTGTATTGCTCAATTTGAATTGAATTTATTAGTAATTGTACGCCCCCGTAATCGTTATTTATTTGAGAATAATATAAATGAGAACAATTACTGACTGTAAACACCAGATTCTCTAAGCAAAACATAAAATAGTATAAAATTAAATTTTGTCCGCTCTGAAATAAACACAACAATACACAAAGAAAATGTAAAGTAACAATACACAGATAATAATAAAAAAGCTGTATCATACATCAATGAATCAATTTATTAAGTACTTACCGATGTATCTCCCTGAAATAATACACAATATTCCAAAATTGAATACAAGAATTCTAAATATTTACTCTATGGTCAGTTTTCTAGCTAAAAGCAACAACTCTATTATATACTAATATTCTCTATGGTCCATGGCTGCCGCTTAGGAATTTTAGCAATTAATATTATAATTATGAAAAGTTCTTAGTTTGGATATAAAAGGAATAATTTACTTCGTCATTATTTTAATAAGGTGAGTTATTTATTAATGAAGATGAGAAAACATTATACGAGCAACTTGACTAACTAATTTAGTTTCCTACTTGTACTTACCTACTTAACCTAAATAGCGCAGTAAACACAACCATTTCACGAGCAACAAATTGTGACTTTATTAAGCCACGGACGTTCATAAGCAGCCTAGCATATACTAATTATGTTGAATGATTTCAGATTCAAGAATAACCTATGATGAAATATGTATGTGATAATCCAAATATTGCATAACCTATTCTACAGCCATACAAATCACTTGTATCCTGGTCACGGCACCAAATTGTAAAATACCCCTCCTACCTTACTAAAACTATCTTACATATATAACTAAATATAACTATCTAACTAACTAATATATATATCTATAAACTAAGAGGGAAGAAAGAAAGGAAAGGACTATAAATAAATACAGAAAGAAAGAAAGACTAAGAAGAAGGAAAACCTAGAATATGGAAGGAATTATATCTAGAATAAATTGAACATGGATTATATTTTTTTTTTTTCAATTCTGGACGGAGAATCTGAAATACATGGAAAGCTGCATTATAATCGTCTAAAATGATTATACTAGTCTATCTGATAAGATGATAGTATATCAACTATATAGTTCCATTTAGAATACCTATAATGTACTTCTAATATGAACTTTTACTGAAGATTGGCCAAAGTGATCGATCGTCTAGTGATTAGTGGTAGGACTCTACGTTGTGTCATAGCAAACCGGATTCTTTTTTGTGATTATGCGCTCAGAACTATAATGTAAGACCTAAATAGTGCTTCTAATTTCAACCCTAAATAAGTGAAGTTAATATCTTATAGTGATTCTAAATTATTTGTTAGACCTAACTAGTGCTTTTAATTTCCTAAACCTAGACAAGTTGTTCTAGTAACTCAGATTGTCCTATCAGTAATAGATGAAAGGTATTTTAGTGTCAATCGTGTACATAACCTAAAAGTGACATTAATATTGATAATATTATTCTGGATTACTGTAATAAATTATTAAAGCTTTAACAACAAGTGAGTATCTATTTATTTATAATAAGATATTGAATTATAGTGGTTATTATAGAACCTAGGGATGTAGCATACAGACTAGTTGCAATAATTAAATGTTTACCGAATGGTCATGATAATTAGGAGGGGTAATGGACTGTAGATAATTAGGTACAATGTGGGGTTGGAAAAGGTCTTTTACTGCCCCAGCCACGCAGAGACCGACTGGAAAACAACACATACACCATTTTTCCTCGTGAAGATAATTTTGGATGATGAAGCAGCTTGAACAGCTGATCACGAAGGGATTAGAACGAGTTCCAGATCCACAAAATTGATGTTAATATTATCAATAGGTAAGTATACCCAGTGATAGCCATAATAGTTCAGCTAGGAGTTATGCTTGGCAAGAACCTCCAAAGCTTATTGGTATATCTGAGATCATGTTCATACAAACAGTCTCATAAATTATAAAATGACGAATTGTAGAAGATCCGAGGATACATCTACCGTAGAAACCCTGATCCAATGATACATCAACTCTATCTCAATCTGGTCCAGTCAAGGAAATCCAGTGAGTCCGGAGCAGTGCTCAAATTCACAAGGGCTGCCCATGAAATACAATCAGCAATACACGATACAGTCTATCTCGTCTTGCCCTTAGGCCAAGAGAGTCCGGACCATCGGTAAGCCAAGTTGCAACCATGCCAGCAAAGTGGTTGAAGTTGTAATCATATGAATGTCCGTACCACAAACACTCAGATATACATCAAGATAGTTATCATTAATGTAACATAAATCCATTCTGAACTATTTTAGCAGATAGATACAAGTATTTAAGAATTAGCTTCTGGTAACCCGAGTAGGATTAATATAGGATGAAGGGATAAGTAAGTATGGATTTTATGATTATAGTTTATACATTTGCTTGACCACAATGGGAAAAGTAGGTATAATAAAACAACCATATTTATTGTAGAGTATTTATTGAATAATTACCTTCACCTATGTAGAATAGCCTTCTTGAAAATGTATTATGTAACTGTTATTTACATTCTACAGATAGATCAGAATAAGTACTATAAGGAGTGGGTAAGTTGGGTAGGAGTTCACTCAATATTCCATTGCTCCACCAAGTAATATCAAGCTAGTCTGACTTGGATATCGGAGTTCTAAACGAACCAGGCTGTTAGAACTACTTAGGTTTCTCTTATAAATTCCAATCTCCTCTGGTGAGACATAGCTCCGAGTAGACTGGAGGATTCCCAGGTATGTTATAACCTTGAAAATATGCAAGCGCCAAACGCTTAGTAGACCAAGATTTAATCGATTTCTGAGATGAGCAAATACAGCTACATCTTCATGTATATCAACTGAAGCTTGTTCAACATACCAGGAAACAATTTAACCCAAGATTAAAATGCTTCCATCTCAAACCATCCGCTATCCAAAATCTTACAAAATTGGAAATTCCTATAATAAAACACATGGGGGGTAGTATTATTCTGATACTATCATTCCATTAGCGGTTTCAATAATAAAGGTATGCGAGATGAATTCAAGAAGGAATTCCCACAGGCTTATGAACCAAGTTACCTCACCTATTACCATGATTCACCAAATATATAATTAGGTATCACACAGTAAAGGTTACTAATATAAATTAATTTAGTTTATGCCATCCTAGGCATAGCTCCGACAATGGACTGGTTTTACCAATCATTGCATGAAAGATTTGGCGAATATAGACACACTCAAGTATGCTAACATAATTTGTTTCAACCTCACCTAGGTGCTTCTGATTACGGACGAGGATTACCAATCAATATAGGAATGATATAGCGAATGTGGTACACTAAAGTGTATATGTAATTCAGATCAATCCTCCTAATGGTTTATGACTCTGTTCATACACCTCAGGTTAATCGCTGGTTAGTTCAGGGTGGTCAAGCAACGGTATGAAATATAATATGTATGTAGGTAATATACAATAAAGATATTAGAATCAGCATTGTAAATATATTCAATTTTGGACAACTTTTCGATTCACAATATTCATTAATTAGGTAGGTAGGTAGGTTGATATGTAGTAGGTAGTAAGTATGATAATATGACCATTATTTACGGGTAGTTCCTACCACGCTTCCTACTTCGGTTCAAGACGATTTCATCAAAATTATCTCGTTAAAATTGGCTAAGTAGTGATTATTTAGTCATTACTACACGCACTAACAGAACTAATTAGAATTGACACTGGAGATTCGATTATGCTGTTACAGTCATTTAACTAGAATGTACCTAGAATGTTGTACGCCAGGACAATATAGAATATTTAAATAACGCTGGATGTCTATAAACTACACTGGATTTATCGCACCTATACATCCTCAATCTGAACAAAATGGACACTTATCTTACGACAATTACACTGAATCATGAATTTATCCTTACTTTATCGTTCATGTACGCATTCCGAGCCCTTAGACAAATTTTACCATAAATTTTACCATATTCATCAGATTACACGCTAAAACTCTAGAAATCATTCGTCAGTTCGTTGTCCATACGGTGTGACCAATTTCTAAATTATCAAAAATATGTGGGTAAACTTCATGACATTGGTAAATACATGGAGGGTATTTGGATAAAATAATTCACAACGATTTTAATAGAATGAAAAGATCTGACCTCAAAATGACGTCTTCCTCGACTCCTCGTTGCTCTGCAGCTGCATCTTGAATCACTTAAATTAGTGCTAGTCTCATAGCGCGGACTAGTATGTACTGTCGTACACTTATCGCCAAGAGACCAGACTCAATCTCTTTCCCAAATGCAATAGATATAAAATATCTATTCATTTCTATCCCCAGAAGTCTTAGAAGCGATAAATGCTTGAGTAAAATGTGTGTGTATCCCTCTGAATAGAATCTGGCCAGGACTCTAAACAAAGGCGTATAATAAAATAAATACATATATATAATAAATAATTGTAGGGGTAGGTGTATTGTGCAGGTACCTAAGATACTCACATGTCGACGGTCGAAACGCGCACTAGGTGATACCGACCACTCAGAGGACAAGCAGAGTTCCGATACTATCGAAATTGCGAAAAGAAAAGAGAGCTTGTTATACCGTCAAAAATGCGAAAGGAAAAGAGCAGAGTTACGTTACTTATTGAAAACCAGGAGATCAAAGAGCTACGTTACCGATGAAATTCCGAAAATCAAAGAGGACGAGAATCCCGCACTCTCGTTTTTATAACCTTTTCCTAAACCACCTCCCATATCCGTATCATTCGTTCTTTTCCCGTAAAACCCATTCTATATTCTAGCAACACTGATCTACACTCTTTCCCACTTCCAACAATTCCAATAACCATTAACTAACTTTAAATCTTAATTATGTAATCTAAACATACAGAACCCATTCAAATGTACCTAAATTCTAAATAAAATTAATAAATATAAATAAGTGGTTTAGAATACCTCATTATCTTTCTCTAATAAAATTAATATTTATAAATAAGTGTTTTTGGAATATTCTAGTACGATCTCTAAAGAATTGTGAAAAGTCCAACGTTATATCAATTAATTTACTATTTATCTAAACTTAGTGCCAAGAAATTTCATTCATACATGTATATTATTTCTAGCAATAATAACTTGATATAAACCTATCTGATATGTATTTCAACCACTTTTAAGAATATTAGGCTTTATGATGTATTCTAACAATACAATATTGTAACATTTTAATCTGTATTGAAGTTATTAATTTTGGTAATCTAAATTTTCTATTTAAATTAATGTTTATCTGGCTTCTACCTATTATTCTGATATCTACATAGATTCTACTTATAAGAACTTGTCACTCTTCATCATGGGACACCTCAAATTTGAAGAAACAATTGTAATGAATTGTTAAAATTTTGGTAAATTAATCTTTATTTTCTACCACTAAACTCCTAATATTTCCTACTTCCCTGCTATATTCTACTTTATATGTAGTCTACATTCCTCAGATATGTTAGTATTTCATAATAATTACAGGCATTAGCATAGCTTTAACAGATTGAATTTTCACTATGTTACTGGACCAATATTTTTAAGTATAATGTGAATTTATCAATTCTTAAGCAAACTCATGTTTATAACTAACAGTGATACCTCATGATCATGATCATTTTTAGCATATTCTTTTGGTTAAATGTGAATTTTTAAGATATTTTTATAGCTTACTTATCCTGAATTTTGAATGTTTGGGATTCAATGTTTCTACTACATAACTTAATTGGTACTTGGCATTCTAATTGAATTTACATAATACATAGTATATATTTACTTATTTAATAGATACATACATCAATAATAACTTGTATTCAAAATTATACCTAGGGTCTAAGTTAGACTAAATTGACTGTCTTTTCTATTCAATACTTTCATATTTTTGATCATAACTTTATTATTAATTGGAATTTTAATGTTATATTTTGAATGGTAGTCGTAGGTACTGGCACAATCAATATTCTAACATCAATCATTGCCAATCTATCAATAATTTGAAATCCAACATAAACCCTAATTCCCTTCCTAAACTAATATATGCCTTTCCAGATTTATGAATTCTACTTCTACATTGGCTATAAAGTGACAACTAATGAACCAATCACCCCTAAGGTACTGTGTCTTACTTATACTTACGTTTAATAACTAGACATGTTGAAAATAAGTAAATTATTAAAATTTAATAAATTGATTCATTTAAAATTTATAACTAGCGCCATCTAGTGATAATAGGATGAACTAAGTACTATTTGCTTAGAGAATATAGTGTATCCGACATTGATTTTTAAATGTAATTGTTAATTGCCAGCAGATGGCAGTTATAAATAATTTTTATCATATCAAAATGAGATTTATTCAATTAAGAATGATATTTTTTTAAAGGGGAATTAACACAATCGAATCTTATTATTCTTTATTTTATGTTTCCAATTTGAAGGTCTTCTTCAAGAAGAATTAGCGTTGCAGACATAAATTTATCATACGGATCTACTCGTGTGAGTAGAGATCCGTTACAACATCCATCTTCTTCCAATATCTTCCACTGGAATACCGTCGGGCCCTACGGCTTTCCCATTCTTCATATTTCGTACCGCTTTTCTTATTTCATTTCTATCAATCTCCTTCACTAAACCTACATTCACACGTCTCTCTTCTAAATTTCCACTCCATGCATTCTCTTCATTCATAAGTTTTTCGAAATACACCTTCCATCGATTTCTTACTTCATCTTCTCTTATTAAAATCTTACCCTTTTCATCTTTTATACATCTTACATGTCTTACGTCCTTCGTTCTATCATCTCTGTCTTTCGCTAAGCGGTAGATTTCTTTTTGGCCCTTAGTTCCATCAAGAGCATTGTATAGTTGCTCTTGGGCCTGAGATTTAGCTATTGCTACCGCTTTTTTCGCCTTTTTGCTCCATTCCTTATACTTCTCCTTTTTTTCTTCTTTTTCACTTTCATTCCCTTTTTCTTTTTGCCATTCCTTAAAAGCGTTCTTTTTTTCTTTAATTACCTTTTGCACTTCTCTGTTCCACCACCATGTATCCTTATCAAGTACACCTTTACCTTTCGTTTCTCCAAACACTTCTTTTGCTACTTTTCTGATACAACTCGCCATTTCATTCCAACATTCATCCACTGATTTATTCATCATATCTCTCATTTCTATCATTTTATTCACCACTCGTTCTTTAAACTTACTTGCATATTCTTTCTTCTCTATCAACCACCACATAACGAATTATGTGGTGGTTGATACGAAAAACGCCCCCCTCCTCGAAAGGAGGGGGGCGTTTTTTGCCTTTTTGTGAGATTACTTTGGTCTTTAAGTCCATTATTAATAGCTTATGTTGCTTCACTACCCCTTCTCCTGGCAGCACCTTGCAGTCCTTGACACAGACCAACCTACTCCCCCGGATTAGGAAATAGTCAATCTGTGTCAAATGAACACCACTTTTATAGGTGATTAGGTGTGAGTCCTGTTTACGAAACCACGTGTTCACTATGGCCAGGTTAAGGGAGGAAGCAACCTGCAGTAGTGTTTCACCGTCACTGTTACGGGTTCCGTATCCCCATCCTCCATGCACTCTTTCATAATCCTCATTTACTCTTCCTACATGTCCATTAAAATCTCCTCCTATACATATTTCTTCACTTTCTGGTATACTAATCATGACTTTATCAAATTCCTCCCAAAAATTTTCTTTCTCTCTGTCATCACACCCGCTCTGTGGTACATACACGCTGATCACATTTAGCACCATACTCTCCCATACTACTTTCACAACTATTATCCTGTCGTTTACTCTTTTCACATCCGTCACGCATTCTTTCAAGTTACCATCCAGTACTACACCAACTCCATTCCTTTTTCCATCACTCCCAATGTAATATAACTTATATCCTTCACCAATCTCTCTAGCACTTGCACCCTTCCACTTAGTCTCCTGCAAACATGCCACATTTATTCTTCTTCTCTTAAACACATCGGCCAACTCTCTTCCTTTCCCAGTCATAGAGCCAACATTCCAACTTGCATACCTCAGTCTTTCTTCTCTTTCGCGATGGGCTTGCGTCTTACGTCGCATCCACCCCCTATGCGACAACCCTTGTCCATTTCCCACAGGTACCGGGTGCTGTCCCTGCGCGTCGCCTGTGGGGTACGCCCTAGCCCTATTTCGCTCTCTATTATTGCTCCTCATGTTGCAAAAATGGTTTTGGCAATGGTTTTTTTTTACAACCGGCCGCCTGCCTGACGTCAACCCTCCTTGGGAATGCTATTGTGGACGGTTTGTCCCCCGCCTGATGGGTGCCCAATGATAGAATATACCATAGAAAACAATTTTTTTATTATGAACGGCTATTATAAAAAGAAATTTAATAGAAAGTGGACATGGCAATCACCGGATGGAGTGGTAAGAAATGAAATAGACTAGATAATCACCAACAAACCAACACTGTTTTCTAATGTAGAGGTTGTAAACCAATTTAACTTCAATAGCGATCATAGACTGCTTAGGGGACATTTATACACGGCGGAGTCCAAGAGGTCAAGGAAACACATAAATAATATAAAACAACCGTTACACTTACCACTTCCGGATATCATCTTAGAAATCTTGGACAGTAAATTAAAAACAATAAAAGAAATACGTGGAGTTCAAGAAAGATATGATGCTATAGAAAAAGGAGTGAAAGAAACCGAACATAAACTTAAAACAATTAGAACGCCTAAAGATAGATTTGGACCAAAAGCAAGGGAATTAATTAGTGAGAGGGCAAACTTACTCAAAAATAGAAAACAAAATAAACAAGATATAGTCAAACTGAGCAAGCAAATAAAACTAAGTATTAGGATTCATAGACGAAAATTAAGAAACGATACAATAAATTTTCACATACAACAATCTGGAGGAGTTAAGAAAGCGTTGAAGGAACTTCATGAGAGCTCAAGCTGGATCAACAGTATGATGCATCGAAAGAGTAAGAAAATCAAAACGAGTAGAAATGAAATCTTAGATGTAGCAACTGACTTCTACCGTGAACTCTACAGTGACGAGGATCTAAGTTCTAGCTTAACAAGTATTGCAAACACCACATACAATGAAGAGCCAGTTCCATACATAATGAGAGACGAAGTGAGTAAAGCTATTAGGTCACAAAAAAGAGGTAAAGCACCCGGGGAAGATGGTATCTCAAATGAAATCCTGATAGGATCATCTGAAACCATCCTAACCACAATCACGGATCTTTTTAACGAAATTTTGACTACTGAGTACATACCACATCAATGGACCACGTCAACTATAATACTACTCCTACTATAAGGGAAAAACTGAGGATATTGCTAATTATAGACCCATTTCTCTAATGTCTAACATGTATAAAATATTTTCAAAGATTTTATTAGATCGCATGACAAAACTATTAGACGAGAACCAACCCAAGGAACAAGATGGATTCCGCAGTGGCTTTTCTACAATAGACCACATACATACCATCAAACAAGTCATTCAAAAATGTAACGAATATGACATAACATACTATATGGCTTTTGTAGAATATAACAAGGCATTTGATTCTTTGAAACATTGTAAAATCTGGGAAGCCCTAGCGTCACAAGGGATCAATAACAAATATATCCGCCTGATTACTGGTATATATGAGAATATGAAAGCAAGATATTTATGTATTTCAAAGCAATGAGTTTGCTTACACTATTCTTAAAATATTAAGAAAGAAATTATAAATAGATCACAAAAACTGATGTCATCGGCGGGACTCGAACCCACGGCTTTTCCCTAACAGGGGGACTGCTCTGACCAACTGAGCTACGATGAGAAATTATGAATATGATATGAAGCAAAAATTCGATGTCGTCGGTAGAAGAAGGTATCCGAACAGAAAGGACAGGAGACTATTTTTATATTAAACGAGGCGTCAGGCAAGGAGATCCGCTGTCGCCAAAACTTTTTTCTGCTACCCTGGAGCATGTATTTAAGCACCTAGATTGGTGCGAATACGGTATAAAAATTAATGGAGTATTGCTAAACCACTTACGATTTGCAGACGACCTTATACTGATCAACGATCATCCAAAGACCTTGCAAGATATGCTCGAAAGTCTTATCTGCGAAAGCGGAAAAGTCGGTCTAGAAATATACACAGGAAAAACCAAAGTTATGTCTAACTGGGAAAATACCCCTATTTCACCGAACAACACCGTCATAGAATACGTAGACGAGTATACATATCTAGGGCAAATAATATCCCCATCAGATCTCACAAAGAAAGAGATAAATAATAGAATAAGCATAGCATGCAAGAGATACTGGTCCTTAAAAGAAGTAATGAAAAACCCAGATATAGCGATCAAAGCAAAGGCGAAAATATATAACTCATGTATTTTACCAAGTTTGACTTATGGTTGCCAGACGTGGAGTCCAACAAAAGATGATGTTAAAAGACTACAAACCTGCCAACACAGCATGGAACGCAGTATGCTGGGTATAAAGATTAAAGATAAAATACGACTGGCAACAATACGAAATCAAACAAAAGTTACAGACGTTAATTATGGCATCAAAAAATTGAAATGGAAATGGGCAGGTCACATGGTAAGGAGTCAGAAAGACAAATGGGCGAAAGCTGTAACAGAATGGTGTCCCAGAGATAATAAACGACGGAAAGGCAGACCACCTCGTAGATGGGAAGATGATATAAAGATAACAGCAGGACCGTGCTGGATAAGAACAGCACAAAACAGGGAACTCTGGAAAACCCTTGGGAAGGCCTATGCTGAAGAGCATGACAATCATTAATACTTACCGGTGTCAATACTGTTATAAAATGTAGAAATATGATTAGTTAATAAAGGCTTTTATTTCGTTTATTCCTTTACATTCTTATTTCATACATTTTTAAATACATTTATAAAAAAAAGAAACAAATACATTTAAAAATATAAAAAATAGTGACCCACCAGTAGCGGAGTAGGACCCAAACTACCGGCGGTGGAGGCTACAGACTAAGAAACCTCCTAACAATACGGCACGTGTCGAGGATAACAGCCTTCTGAATCTGACTCTTGATCCAACAATCTAACGAGAGTCTCCTGAGATGTTGATCGAGACTCTTCGCTATTAATCCGTTTGCCGAAACGACCACCGAGACAATGATCGTCGAGGCTTTTATTATTATTACACTCATTTATTCAAATTATTCTCTTAACATAATTTTTTTTACAATATTTATATGAAAAATTACATATAATATTATAAAAAAATCCATGTCAGACCACCACCAGTAGCGGAGCAGGGCCCAAACTACCAGCGGTAGAGGTCTGAGACTGAGAAACCTCCTAACGATGCGTGCCGTGTCGAGGACGACAGCCTTCTGTATCTGACCCTTGATCCAACAGTCTAGCGAGAGTCTCTTGAGATGTTGTTCGAGACTCTTCGCTATTAGTCCATTTGCCGAAACGACTATCGGGACAATGATCGTCGAGTCTACGTCCCACATGGCGGTTATCTCGAAGGTCAGATCGAGGTACTTAGAAAATTTGTCCTTCTCTGCCTTAACGAGATTCTCGTCATGTGGGACGGTGACATCGACGAGCACCGCCCGGCGCTGAGCCCGATCAACCAACACGATATCAGGCCTATTGGCAACAATAGTCCTGTCCGTGATGATTGATCGGTCCCAGTAGAGCAATGCACGACCATTCTCGAGAACTGGCTCTGGTGTGTACTTATAGTACGGTACCTCGGACTCAATAAGGCCGTATTGAAGAGCAAGTTGCTGGTGGATGAAGTACTCGGTGTTAGCAAGATACGAACAACCGGAAATAATGTGGCGAAGTGATTCACCAGGACGGTGGCATGCTCGACAAATGTCGACCGTACCGTCCTTAATGATATATTTCCTATAGTTGTTCGTCTTGATAACCTCATCTGCAATTGCACAGGCAAAACCTTCAGTTTCCCCAAACAGGTCACCGAAACGCAGCCAGTTCACCGAAGCGAGCAGGTCTACGTCAGGTCCTGTTAAGACTCGGTAGAACCGCCCGTGTAGGTCCTTACTCTTCCATACGTCCCTACGGTCTTCAGTACCTAGCACCTTTGGTTTACGCCAGTTCTCGTTAGCCAAGGAGAGAGGTGTCAGGCCCTTGTCAACCATCACAACATTGCAATGCATGCCACACCCATTCTGTAGGAAGTAATTCCTCAGACTGCACACTTCACGGTTATGGAGGTTCTTGGCATTTAAAAATCCTCGACCCCCCAACTTCCGTGGAATGTACAGTCTCATGACAGAAGATCGTGGGTGTAACATTCGATGCAATGTCAGTTGTTGACGGACTCGCCTATCCAGGGCGTCTAGTTCCGTTTGAGTCCACCTAAGTATGCCAAAGGAGTACAACAATAAAGGCATTACCCAACCGTTGAAAGCCCGCATTTTGTTACCCCCAGACAAAAAACTATTAAGAACTTTTGTCAGGCGGCCAAAAAAACGGTCTTTCACCGATTTCTTAATATCCTCTACCGCTATACCCAATGACTCTGACATACCTAGGTATTTGTATGTTTCAGTCTCGGTGAGAGATCTGAGAGTTATTATCTCAGAAAGTTGTAAATTCGGTGAATTTACAACCTTCCCCCGCTGTACATGCATGACCGCACACTTATCAACACCGAACTCCATCTTAATGGCATTACTAAAACCTTCCGTAGTTTTTAATAATGCCACCAAATCTTGGTGTTTCAGTGTAAATAGTTTGAGGTCATCCATATACATCAGGTGAGAAATAACCCCACCCCCTCTACGAAACCGATAGCCTAGCCCTGAATCCTTCAGCAATGTGCTAAGTGGATTCAGTGCTAAACAGAACCACAATGGACTCAAACTGTCGCCCTGGAATATACCACGCTCAATCCTAATCAAGTCATGCGGACCAGAAGCGCACTCACCACTACCTGGTTGACGAAGGACTGTGGTCCACTGCCCCATACACGAGACTAAGAAGGATTTAAGAGTCGGATTAATTTTATACAACTCTTAAATCCTCCCCAGCCATGAATGAGGCACCGAATCATAGGCCTTCTTGTAGTCAATCCAGGCAGTAGAGAGGGCGCCCCTACTCCGTTTAACCTGTTGGCTAATGGCCATGTCAATTAGGAGTAGCTCCTTAGTACCACGTGACCCAGCCCTACATCCATTCTGAGCACTATTTAAGATGTTATTTGACATTATATGTGAGTTTATTTTAGTTCTCAGAATAGATGTAAGGAGCTTGTAGATGGTAGGTAAGCAAGTGATAGGTCTGTAGTTCTTAGGTTCCGTGGTATTACCTGATTTATGGAGCAGGAAGGTGATGCCAGTGGTCATGAAAGCGGGTAAGGAACCAAACTCGAGGGCTTCTTGATACTGTGCTGCCAAGCGTTCATGCGAACTACGAACCCACTTTATTCAAAAGTTGTGCAATCCGTCCGGCCCAGGACTTTTATTATTATTATTTTATTATTGTTTTTATTATTATATCGTTTATTCATTTCTATTCTTATTTTATACATTTTTAAATACATTTATAAAAAAGACAAATACATTTAAAAATATAAAAAAAAAAATATTATTATTATTATTACTGCCATAATAAATTTGAAGAAGAAGCGTGAAGGGCGATATTTGGTGCAGCAGTAAATGACAAAGTGCAAGGGCTAGCTTCGTCTGGAACCGTGTGGTTAGGTCGGAGCCGACCAGCCGGACGGAAGGGCTCCCAAACCCCCCTGATGCAAGGCCGCCGCTACCCCACACCGGTTACCACCCGGAGCGGCGATCCCACATCAGGATTATGCGCAACATGTGGGGCAGCCTCCTGGGGTGGTTGGTCCCACGCGGGCCCCATGACTGTGTTGCGGGCAGCCGCGGCAACGCCGTTGCTAAGGGTCTCCCTGGCCGGCGAATCGACCCACACCACCCTCACTAGACTCCGCTTCGTCCCCACTGTTCCCATGCCTGCTGCACCATACATCGCCCCGGGCCCGGCGGTGCAGCTGCTGAACCCCTAACGCAACCCAGCCTGGGCTGGGTTACTTGGGGGGCTTTAGCACAGATGCACGGTGGTACCCCCCCGGACCAACACTGTTGTACCACCTGGTACCCACGTAGGGGCCGAAGCCACTCCATGGGTACCGTAAATTAACGAGCCTCGTCTGTTGATCAGCAGGTGCGCCACTAGCAGGTGAGGTCGCTGGGGCCCTAAAGATGTTGGTAGAGCCCCTTTGCACCCGCACAGTTTGCACCAAATGCTGACAATCGAAAGTAAAAACTACATGTCTAAGTAATATTCATTTGAAGTTAAACAATATCTTCAAAATCTTTTACTAGTCTAAAGCAACATTTCAGTTCACAGAGAACAATCACAGCAGGTATACTCGACACCTAATTATGCAACTTTGATGCTTTGATCCCCCCTGCATCTTGCAGCTGGATTGCTTTGTTATTAGTAATTGCTTTCAAGAATCTGGCAACAATATGACGGTACAGACAGTTCACTATAGCTAAGTACGAGTATGAGCCCTGGGGTTATTTTTCCGAGGACATACCAGGGACGCCCGCTATAGCTATAATATTTTTAGGTCCGCGGCTACGGCGCAACAATATTAAAATCACCCATAGAAGAATTGGAAGTTATTAAGAGTAACAATGTGAATGATTTGATAAGGTGGTCGGGTAGTACACCCGCTTGCAGTGCTGGAGTATCGGGTTCGATTTCCGGTCGGGACAAACTTTGAGTGATCTGCAAGTTTTAATGAATTTATCGCAATCTTAAGCGTTAAATAAAAAAATAAGGAAGTACTAGAAGGCGAGCCTATAACTGTCGTGTCTGAGCACTCTGAGTATATTTGTTAGAGCCTATCCCTTTGTCAGCAGGTGCACCGCGTGCAGGAGAGGATATTTCACAATAAAATATGCCTATTTCAAAAAACCACTTATAATTTCAAGAAAACGGAAGTCAATTTATAGTAATCTAACAATTTAATCATAACAAAAACCTTTACATGATTCTTTATGGCCAAATTAACACGTTAATACACCCCCATAAAGAGAAGCGGTCACAGAAAGGGCCATAAAAAGTAACTAAACCGCGCGTTATAGAACTTTTTCGCCTCTAAATCATTTCACTCATGGAGTGTACGACTCGCTGTGACAAATTATATCTACACGGGTACTAAACATGTTGTAAAGTTCGTTATACACAGTAACGACATGGTATTAATATACTTTTTTAATGAAATTTTTGTTTATGGCTTTGTTTTGTTCATTGTCAATTGAGCTGGAAAAAGCCATGGCTTTTTGCTGAAGTGATACGAGGTGAGAGTGGGATTATGCAGAGTGCGTTTGTCAGTACGTGAGAAGTACTTAAGTGCGAAATACACTACTGATTAAAATACGTACATATTATTATCACCATACCTGTCATTACCTACGTCAAGACCCCGACATCGCATCCGTGCACACTATGCCACTGCAGTAAAGTTGTGTAAAAAGTCTGTTTATTCGCGTTCAACGTGTAGATAATAGTAAAACCAAGTATGCTGTATACTGGCTAGTCTAATCAGTTAATGGCTGATTCTAATGCTTATAATGCAATAATCGCTGATAAGTCTAACACCACCTTAACGAGAGCCGCAGTACCAATGCCACTAAATGTGTCATACGGGGTCGTGGAGCGAGCTTTTACAAGTAATTGCTCGGGTTTTAATTAAAGGGCTTGAATCAAGAGCTGTCTCTCACACTAGTTCACTAGTGCCGTAATGAAATAAAGTAGCGAGGGAACGGGATCTTCTATGTTAGTATTTCACGCAGCTTCGGCTCAGTGGAACAAATTTTGCTATTATTTTCACTGCATAATTATAATCTATGAGAATTTTGAAAATAGCTTCATTATTTTATGTTTCATGGTGATGCATGCGGAACTGTTAACTTACGTTTCTTTACATTCGCCCAAACGTCCATGATTGCCAGGACGCAACCAGCTAGGTACCTAATACAGTAATATTCCCTATTCTGTGTTAGTCCGCCCACGGAACGATAGAGCAAGAGAGCAAGGTATTTACCTACATGTACAGCACTTTAGTCAAACCATTCACCAAGGTTTGACTGTGGATGCAAGCCAACAGAACTACATCTCTTCGGGTAACCATGATGGTATCTTAAATTTTACATAGTTAGAGTTGATGTGTTAAAATCGTGAATTAAAAAAAAAATTATACTTCATCGAACTTAACCGTCACTTACTACACACACATACTATAAGTTAACGGTTAAGGTCGGTTTTCTAAAGGGCCCTATCAAAATCTCTAGGGCTATTAACTCAAGTCATACTTCTAGAAATGGAGTGTATAGAAATCTACCAACGCATATCCTATGGTCGTTGGTGTTTTGTAGGTAGGATCAGGGTACATCTTCCACAAGTTATAAGCGACGGGCCTATTTACTAATATCAAGTGCTTGTATGTAATCTACATATATGTATTTATATTTTACTCTCATTAAATAACAAAAAGCATTTCCTAAAACATATTACGAAGTTGAATAATTAAGTGTAATTAAGGCCCAAAGCTACTTTATTCACCTGTCACTCAAGCTCAGCGGCATTCAGCAGTTTGTCGCGAAACACTTAACATTATACTGGAGGTAACAGTCCCTTAATGGAATATTAATTCAAAAGACATTTTTTTATTTATGGCTTGTCAAAGTAACTTTGGCCTGATTGGGAGCATACCAAAAACTAGGGTGTTTAGCGTTACCTAGTATCTTATATAATTTTACATAAGAAAACCACCTTCACATATTGTAATGGGAACAAATAATTTTTGCTTTTTAATGAAATAATAATAAGGAAATAATAATATCATTATAATCTTTTGAAATAAGTATCTGTTGGTTACCGGTGGTATAGGCAGGCTTATGTCCCTCGCCTAAGAATCGCAAAAAAATCGTGACGTCAGCGACAACTTGAAGTTATAAGTCAGTAAGGTTGTCTCTTGTTTGCACACCGCCGCCTTATCAGGCGTTTCCCTCGCCCACATGATTGGGCCTATGGGCCATAATTTAGGAGTAAAACAAATTGGCGTCTTGACAACTCACTAGACTAGATCCAGTTACGCGGCTGATATGACTTTACACTAAAATGTTCAGTTTTTTTGCTGTAAAAGCAATCTGCTACATCAAGTTTAAAAGATAATGTTTTTACTTTTAATTTCTATCTAATATTTAATCAAATTACATTATTAATTTCTTTTTAAACGTTTCTATCAACATGGGGTCTAAAAAAAAAAACCTTCCCTAAACTATTAAAATATTCGTAGAATATTTTAATATTTCATGCAAATGTATGTATTATTATTATAATTGAAAATCGCGACGGACGGACAGAGACAGACAAATTGTCGTATTAAATATATAGATACCTATTTGTGTATTTTTTATCTAGCGCGACTTTGCCGGCGTGAACATTTTGTTAATACACATTAGCAATACGGACCTAGGCCTCATAAACTAAGCCCGCTATTTTTATGTTTCAAACATACAGTTAGGTCTCTTTTCCATTGGACTATGGTATTCTACTTACGAACCTGTCCATCAACACCCGCCATATGTACTGACCTGTTTCATCAACCTCCTTTCAACTATCTTTCTACGTGCCCGAACCATCAAAGCATCCCTTTATCTCACTACACACCGCATAGTTCCCGTATCACGCAGTTATGCAGTTACCCAATCACTTGATTCCCTGCCATAACTCTTCGTTTAATATCGTCGTCATAATACCCTTTATCCCTTGTAAACTTGGACCCAAAGTGCACGAACTCTTTTACTTGGTCCACTTTTTCTCCTTCAATCACAGTCACACATTTTTATATTATATCGTACAAAATGTTGAAACTGGTCAATACCCATACCAAAATCCAATCTTAATCATTTTTTTAGCTAAATGGAAATGTCCCTCTGAATAGCAACGGGTACAGTGGCGAGCGGTGTTTGCGATATTCGAACTTATAATATTTGCACAAACCAAAATGATCCTACAAAAGTTTTGGATACAACCAAGGTTATGGAATTTTACTGGTGGTTGCAGAAAGTTCTGCAGTAGGCGTAAGGAACCCACAGATGTTAATACTTTTGGTCTTACTTCTTGAACGTTACTTTCCAGGGTGGTCATTGCTGCCAGCATTCTGGGAAGTATTCAGTCAGTGACGACGTCAATGAATTTATTGTTCCAGGAACTTTGTAAATATTGTAATTTTACTAAATAATACCTATTTATATGTTTATAAATAGTAAAAAAGTCTTGTTTTCATAAACTACATCCACCTTTGTGACATTTTTGAAACCTGATTTATCAAATTTATCGATAACATGTATCGACACTGTTACATCAAAAGTGGGCGGTAACTTTTTGTCTTGTCGTTATAGTGTTATGATACAAAATGTATATGTATGTGTTTGTGAAAATGTTAATGCGTTATTCCCCGCTGGGCGCCACTGGACATACCCTCTGCTAGTAACCAGAGACGCCCGGCAACGGACGTTATAGCGGAATTTAAAAAAATGTGTTATTCTTGTTGTCATGTGTGAGTATCGTAGTGGCACCCGATTGGGTTTGAGCGTCTGAGAATGTGTGCGTGTCGATGACCCCCCCGCACCAAACATGGCAGACTTTTATGTATCAGGAAAATGCATAATGCCTTGTCCCGTAGTATACATAGGTCACACTATAAGTTTTGCGTAACTTAAAAAAACAACATGTTAAAACCAAAATATTATGTTTATTGCTTTTCAAAATACTCTCCTTTACATTTTTAACATTTTTTCATGCGATCGAACCATTTTTTAAAACAGGAGGACCACAGATCTGAAGGCATGTTTTCAACGTGCTGGTTGAACGCTATCACTGCCTCTTCGGAGTTGGTAAAAGTGAAACCTCTCATCAAATCTTTGATTTTGGGGAAAATACAGAAATCACAGGGTGCTAGGTCGGGGCTATGCGTAGGATAGGTGACGAGTTGTACTTTTTCGGAAGCTAAAAATGACTTTGTTTTGTTGGCCGTGTGTGAAGAAGCGTTGTCATGATGTAGGAGAACGGGGCTTTTGTGTCGTCTTTCGCGAACTTTTTCTAATACCCTGAGTAAACAAGTGGTAGAATACCACTCGGCATTAACACTCTTTTGATCTTCAAGTGGAATTGTACAGATGGGACCCGTAGCTGAGAAAAAAAAGCGATCATTTTTTTACCAACGTTTCTCGCCTGCCTCACTTTTGTTGGCTTGTTCTCCTTTTCAAACACCCATTCACAAGATTGCTGTTTTTTTTTCGGGTTCAAAACCATAAATCCACGTTTCGTCTCCAGTGACAATGTAATAAACAGCATTAGAATGTTCGTGGTCGTACTTCAGTAGCATCAATGAGCACCATTCCACGCAAGCCCGCTTCTGCTCCGGTGTCAGTTCATGAGGGATCCAACGACAACAAAGTTTCCGAACTTTCAATTCTTTGTGTAAAATTTTCTGGATTTGTCTCATACCAATCCCCAATAGTACTCGAATTGTCTCATAGGTAATCCGCGGGTTTTCTTCAATTAACCGCTTAACAGCAGCCACATTATTTTCGTTGACGGCACTTGAAGGTGACAGATGACTCGACCTCTCTCAAATTCAGCAAACCATCGCCTCACGGTGCTCAAACAAGGTGCTTCTCTCCCAAAAGCATTTTGAAGACGAGCGGCACAATCTTGCGGAGAGAGAATTTTTAAAACCATAAAAAATCATCGCTCTAAAATCTTTTCGACTTAATTCCATTTTCGTTGCATACGTAGAACTTTGATGTGTGATAAAAAACAATTGACAAATGATTTCCCACCAATTGCTTTTTTTATTACTAAGAAGGTTGCAACGTTTAAAAAAAATATAACATTCTAAATTCAAAAAGTTTTGATTAGCTAGAAGTGCAAAACTTTTAGTGTGCCCCATCTACCGCGATAGGCAGGTACGGCGGTACGGTACGCAGGTACGGCGACAGCGTATACTTTCCTGACAACCCTAACGTTCAAAATATGTTCTCTGTAAACAAAAGAATGTGCTTTAATTAACGTCGGATTGCAAGTTCTGTATGTGAGTACTATTCCCTATTCTGTGGTACATGTATAAGTAAGTAAGAACTACATAAGTCCGCCTTTGTACACATACTTCTGCATAAATATTAAATTAATAAATTCATCACTTAATAAAACCCGTTTTCGAACCATCTTTGAAAACTTAAAAACACTTTCAAAGATTCGGTCAAATATCTTAACCCTCTATGTGGACGGGCAACATCAACCCTTCAGCAATTACGGTCGAACACGCCCCATCTGACTGTAATTTTCCACACTACTTGGCCTAATTAGGTAAAATTGCCGTCCCCGGGTTGGACATGGTTAAGATGAAGCCGATGGTTTAAAGTCCCCCAAAATATATCTCCTTGTTGTAATATAATATAACGTCTTGTAAAGGATGGGATGTTATGGTTCGGTTTTACCGGCTTTACAAAAAGAGAAGTACGTCAATTGCATTTTAGTATAAACACAAATTTTATTAGGTATTAGTACGATATCGTTTAAACAGCTTATCAACCCTATATACCCAGGGGTTAGTCAGTGGTGCATGTTTTGTACGTAGGTAGGTACGTAACAAAGGGCTGTTACCGGGCTTGTGTACGTTGTGTCAGGAATTACCAGTTATTCCTGACACGACGTACACAAGCCCTTCCTTTACTTTCTTTTAGGCATCGTTTAAAACTGGCTGGACCGATTTTCACGACATTTAATATGTAGATGGAAATGGAAATCTCGACGTTTAGGGCGGATCGTGTGGAATCGCGGCTATATTTCTAGTTTAATAATAAACTAGAATCTGTCTACTAAACAACAATTCCTACTTTAATACAAGAAAGTAGTACTAAAAGTTTCTTATTTAACATTACTAAAACATTATCATCAATTTTCAAGAATCCGAACCGATTTAATCCACTAAACGCATCGACTTGTGCCAAGACAGTTAAGCGTATTCTTGCTTGGCAATACCCATAATCGTTACATTACGTAACCATGTCAAATCCATAATTCGACTATGCTAATGTGAACTCAAAGACATCCACTAGCAGTTAACACTACGGGTTGTAATTCACGCGATAAAAAACACATTTTCATTCGTATTTGCATTCGTCGCTAAGGCGGAAATTGCTTGCAAAATCTCGACCTAGACGTATAACTATTATTAACGAGCTTCTTTTTTGAGGATGCGGTATTTTACTATACTTAAGAATAGTGTTCTTTGCCGTGAAATGTGTAGACCATTACACTGTAACATTATGACGATGTAATTATCATCTTCTAGCACTGAATAACAACAATATTATCTACTTTTCAAAAGGTAGGTATTTAATATAAAAGAATTCAATTTAAAAAACATTGCAGTGTGCACCCACAGGAGCACCCACGTCAGAAACGAAGATCCTTAAATTTTTTTTTTAAACGCACTTGCTCGTGTACCTAAAAAAATAAGGTAAACGCTTTGTACTAAATATTGCTACCCTCGATCCTCTCGTTTAGAATAACTTTGTTCCAATAATCGTTTTATTGCAGGTCATCACCTAAATTTGTTTTGTCATAATTAGTAGTTAAATTTAAAAGTTATTCGCAACCTAAACTACCTATACAATACTTATCAATCACGGTAACAATATTACCGTATCCATCCAATATTTACTTTGTACATGGAGTGGTTGCATTCCAAATGAGATGCAAATGCTAGGAGCGGCTGCGGCTGCGGCCAGGGAGGCGCTGCCGTAGAAATTTGCGGAGCGGTGTTTGTCGAAATTTCTATGTACAAATGCAGGTAACTGTGTCGATGGAACGAGGTAGATTAACTTAGACACGGTGTGCCATCTTATATAAATTCGTGCAATCTGTAGGGTATAGTTTTTCACAACTTTCCAAGGACGAAACTTTGTGGTGAGCACCTTGCAAACGTTAATTGAGTAGGTACACTACGCCTTCAGAGAACCTTAGAACTGGATGTTATTCAAGTCACAGCTTCGATCCCCTAATTGGAACAAGTAATTGATTGATCCATGCTATTTGTATGGAAAACTCGACACAAAACCCTTTACTAACCCGTTTAAACCCGTTTAGCTAGCGTGGTATACGAAGACTAGTTGCCCCCCCCCCCCCACTTTAGGGGAGGCCTATGCCCAGCTGTGGGTATATATATATAACACAATTTTAAACTTAACATAAATGGTAAAATAACTACAATAACTACTTCGAGGTCGCTAACGAATTTGAAATTTTTTTCTCCCGAATTCCTGTAGATTTGACAAAAACCCTAGGCTCTTCAACCCCCATTGCAGAATCTTTGTTAAAAGCAAACGTTCCTTGTTGTAACGTTATATTTAAATTCGGTGAAGTTAACATAAACACTATCTTAAAAACTTTTAAATCTTTAAATATCAAGAAAACAGCTGACCTCTGGGGCATCTCTGTGTATTTAGTCAATTCTTTTATTGAAATGGTTGCTCCTGAACTAGTAAAAATATTTAATAATTGTGTTGATAGTGGTGTGTTCTCTGATTTAAAGAAATCTAGTAAATTAATTCCCCTGTTTAAATCGGGTAGTACTTCAGATCCGTCCAATTTCCGTCCCATTTCTGTACTACCTACATTTAGTAAAATTTTTGAAAAAATTATGCTTAATCAAATGCAAAATCACTTTAACGTTAATAAACCATTTCATACTAAACAATTCGGTTTCACTCGTGGTCGGTCCACCACTGATGCCTGACTGATGATATAATTTATGAATTTATGCTTTCGATTGTCGGCACTTGGTGGAACATATAGTAATACATTATGAAATGACTCACTTGTACAGATATTCCACATTTTTTAATTATTAGTAGGACCTGACCGGTTTCGCTCTATGGCATCTTCAAAGGTGCTCCACACTTATTCACATCACATATTTTAAAAAACATTTCATATACTTTGTGTTAAATAATCGTGAAGCTAACACTGGCCTCCATACTTGATTATAATATTAAACAAAAACTAATGTGGGTACATATAAATAAAGTTAATGTCACAGTATAAGAAATTTACCCAAACAGTAGGGAAAAATTAAATTAATTTGGAAAAATTCTCCAAATTAATTTTAATGTTTCTCAATTATTACAATAAAATTTCAAATTTCATTACTGAATTGGTACTAAATGGCTCATGTCAAAATTCAATTTATAAGTTACAACGTTACAAACAATAAAAAAATAAAAATCAAATCACAATTCTGTCAAAGAAGAATGTCACATCCCTTCAAACAACACATGTCAAATAATCTAATATGTCAAATAATGCATGTCAACTAGTAATAATATGTCCAACTAATTATAAATATAAAACTATTAAAAACTTGAAAACCTACTCATTAAAACAGTTAAATTCCAAATTATGTCAAATTGTTATATCAGTCAGACACGTGGATGACAATTTACATTTTAAAATATTTTAAAAGCGGTGAATTATTGAGATCCAGTTGTTGGTTCATTAACGCATCGCCGTTGCCCAACAACAACTTATTAATTTCTAGAGCTTCCAAGGTGGTCAACTTCTTACCTTTGTCGCATATATGTAACGCTCTGAAATTAGATTCTGGGTCGAAGATATGATTTTCCATAATAAGATGTTCTGCGAAATTCGACTCAGTCTTTTTTAACTTCCAAGCACTAGTGTGTTCGGAAACTCTGGTATGGAAAGACCTACCAGTTTGTCCGATGTATTTTTTGTCACACTGTGCACAACTAAGTTCATACACCCCGCTCTTTTGTCGTATGGGAGTTCTGTCTGAGCTATTGCCTATCAAGCGCCTCAAACAATGGCTAGTATAGAATGCTGGTTTTACCGTGCCTAGAGATCTAGAGCATCTATAAGACACATGGCCTATGTACGGGATGCGCGCCCATCTTTTGTTCTCCGAAGTTGGTGCGTCCGCCTGATATGCCAAACTCAGAGCTGCCCTAGACCTCTTTCGTGCTACCATACCATCAATCAACTTCGTTGAGTAGCCATTATTGGTTGCGATTGCTTTTACTACATTTAATTCTTTATCAAATGATTCTCTGGATATTGGTATCGATATTAGTCTATGTATCATGGAATGGAAAGCGGCGTGTTTATGGTTCATAGGATGATTAGAATCCGCCGGAATAATATTGTCTGTAAACGAGGGTTTCGTGTAAATTTTAAAGTGATGTTTGTGGTCAACTAATTCTATTTCGATGTCCAGAAAATTCAATTTCTTATGTCCTATTTCTATTGTGAATTGAATATTGGTGTGTATGGTATTAATAAATGTCCAAAAATTATTTAATTCGTCTATACTTCCAGTCCATCCTGACTGATGAATTAAATTATTGGAATGTATATACAGGGCCTGGGATGAGTCATATGATGCTTATGGTGTATTCTGTGACTTATTTAAGGCCTTCGATTGCGTTCAGCACCAGACTTTAATTAAGAAACTTGATCATTACGGAATTCGGGGGACGGCCTTGAATTTCGTCAATTCTTACTTAAGTGATAGGGTCCAGAAAGTAGTGATCAATGGTAAACAGTCACCTGGTTCTCCTGTAGCAATGGGGGTACCGCAGGGTTCAATTTTGGGACCTTTTCTTTTTCTAGTATATATTAATGATCTCCCTCACCTCATAAGAGACCACCACGAGGTAGTTTTGTTTGCTGATGACACTTCTTTAATATTTAAAGTTAAACGTGGACAGCGCGAACTTGATAATGTAAACATTGCCCTCTCTAGGATAGTCCACTGGTTTTGTGCTAATAATTTACTATTAAATGAAAATAAAACTAAATGTGTAAGATTCACCTTACCTAATATAAGATTTGTTAAAACCAGTGTTAAGGTTAGGGATAATATAACAGAATTGATCGATGACACTGTCTTTCTGGGCATAACGTTAGACTCTAAATTGCAATGGGGGCCTCATATCGGGAAAATTTCGGCAAGGCTTAGTTCTGCAGCCTATGCTGTCAAAAAGATCCGACTACAGACATTAAAACGGCGCGTCTTCAGCTACTTCCACAGTATCATGACATATGGCATACTACTGTGAGGTAACGCTGCCGACATTGAATGCATCTTTGTTTTGCAGAAGAGGGCTGTCCGGACTATCTATGGTATGGGGTCTCGGGAGTCATTAAGAGATAAGTTTAAGCATATTAACATCCTTACAGTATTTTCACAGTATATTTATGAAATTTTATTGTATACCCACAAGAACGAAAGTAAATTTATGAAAAATAGTGATAATCATAATCTAAACTTAAGAAATAAGGATAAACTGGCTGTTCCTAAATTTAGGCTTCATAAAGTGAGTAATTCTTTTGCGGGGAACTTTATTCGAATGTACAATAAAAAGTAAATTGTAAAAAACTGATAAAAAGTAAATTGTGCCAGAAAGCTTATTATAGTATTAATGATTTCTTAGATGACAAGGCTGCCTGGTTGTAACACGAATTGCTCCTTTCTAAATAACTCTGTATTAGATTTAAGATGAAATATTTTGAAAAAAGCCGAACTGAGTTTCTTGAAGGCTCTTCTCAGTCTCGTTGCATTTTGGAACCCTCGGAGACTCACACCAACTTTTGACGAATCTAAATAATTTTCTAAAAATTTCAAAGATAATAAACATTATTTTATTTTTTATTTTATTTATTAGAAGTGTAGTTAAGTTAATAAGTAGGTAAGTTTGCATATCACATACTTGCTAAGTTTTAAACTACACGACGTTGTTTAATATAATTCAATATCGTTATCGCTAGAAAACTAATTACTAAACATAAATAATTTTAAGCATATTTAAATGACCCGAATACAATCTTAACAGTTAACATAAATATGCTATTCCTGGGCAAGATGTCAAGTCCTTTATACTGCTCTGACATCTTTCAAGGATAATAATCTTGCGCTCTGTACAAAGAGCTTTGAATTTGACATGACAAACAGACAAGCCTCATAGGCACAGCTTCGTGCAAACGTGCTTCAGACGTACAATTAGATGTTTTTTATTTATATTGGGTCACGTGTGTCAGTAGAAGCATGAACCTTTTAGATATTGATCTCCAAATTCTAAGGGTTTTATCTATAAAGGCGAAATACATGAATAGAATACTTTCGAAATGGGAAAAAGGCAACTAAGCGGGTTGTTCTTTGTCAATATAAATATGTTAATTATCTTTATGTTATTTTACTCTTATCTAGAAGCAACTTAAATTACTATATGAATATATTTTATAAGCAATGAAGTATGCTAACTTTTTCAATATGAATCACAAAACTATAGTCTTGGACTGGACTCGAACCAACGTAATTGCAACATTACGCACAGCCTACCATAGTAAATTAAATAAATATAACTACTTTGCAATATATTCCGCCACATGCAAATTACCCAACTCTCGTATTTGTTCATGCACAAGACCGCTCTACAAACCCACTTAGGCCGAAAGAATAGAGAAATAATTTTGAAAATAGAATAAATATGAGAGTTGTATTATCGTGCAAAAAAATAATAAAAAACCTCGACACGTGTTTCGCCCCCAACCAGGGGCACCATCAGGAGATGTCGATGGCTCGGCGCATGGCGACCGAATAAGCCACAACTCGTAAACCGCACCTAATCCTTAGGTTTTTTATTTCTACCCACAACCATTACCCACCACCGTTGTTTGAATGACGTACACCTAACACCTACCCGCAGCAAAGGGGAAGAGGCCAAATTAAGTTGATTTAGAATACCTGCCATAGTAGTTAATTCCTCAACTACTTGTAGATGGCGCTCTGGCGACGCCGTAATTCGCGATATTCACACAATGTGATCACAAAATTAGATGTCTTGGGCTAGTGGTGTCTTGGTCAGTTGGTAGAACGTTCCTCCTGGAAAGGGATCAGTCGCTCTTGTTTGAATCCAACACAAGACTATAGTTTTTGTAATTCATATTTATTGTAAAATTATATTGAATAAAATATAGTTGAATAAATATTGCAAAAATCATGAGAGCAGGTTTTATGACCCAAACTAACCTTGTCCTTGGTGGGATCAGTCGCTAACCACTGGATCAAGCAGCTAATCACATGTGTTTAATGAAAACACATTTACTCGGTAAGCAGTGACTTTAATAAAAAAATAATTTAAAATCGATTCACCCAATCTACAGTTATGAGGTAACTAACAAAAAAAACATAGTCAAATTGAGAAACTTCTCCTTTTTGAGAAGTCGCTTACACAATCATATTCAATAGGTTTTTAAATTCAATAGTAGTAAAATCACGTTTCAAAAGTATGTAAGTAGGTACACCATTCACTGAGCAATCATTTTGATCGATCACTCACTTCGCTTCCTGAAACTCATGATTTAACATCATTTCATTGATTTCACGTCCGCGCTACATCTACATCCGGAGCGCGACAACTATGGACGACCATATTTGTCATGTTAACACGCTTTGCTCTTTGAATAACGACTGTCTACTTCATCAACTTTGTAATGGCACACATAGAATTAAGTTCGAGGGGCTCGGGTCGACTGGTAACCGAGTATAGGTGACAATTTTTTAAGATATTGAGACTCAGAGAGAGAGTCCTTTATTTAGTGGATAATATTTACAGCATTTGCAGTTACAAGTACTCTTGACCTCCTTATAGATTTAATACGAATCGTGAATATTTCCCGTAATGTTCATATTATCTTACTTAAGGGCCCAGACCGCGCACGGATAAAGTCGATTTTGAGCGACAGCAGCGCTATTGTTGCCCGAATCATCCGACGGGCGGGTGAATGACCCAGAGAGCGCGATTTTGAAAATGTTTTGCGACAAACGTTCCACGTTGAGTTATTGTTATTGAAGTTGAATATTTACAGCATAACAAAAATGTTGAATTATTGGAAATAAACGACTGCCTATTTGTAAAATATTCCAAGAGTAGTTTTCGTTATAAAATGATCCTAATTACTAGATAAATAAATAAGAGTAGTTTGAGACACAATTTTTATGATTTTCTATTTATAATAAACAATCAAGAGCAGGTCCGGACTGACCTTTTTGTATTCTACTTACCTAAAATTCCAACTACGAGTACCTATGTATTTATTTGTAATTTTACTACCAAAGTTTATTCTTATTTCGTAAAATTTTAATTCAATAAAATAATTGCAAATTCAGTAGGAAGTACGGTCGAAATAACATCACGCCTTTCCTCGCTAGTGTTTATATCTACGCAAGGAAATGTGCCTATTGCGTAAACTCAAATACTTTTTGCTTACGATCACCTCGCAATCTAAAAAATCTTCTAGGGTTGTACAAAAAATTGTCAATAAATGAAACACAAGTATAAAAATGGTTCATATAATTAAAAGTAAACAAAATATGAGTCGCCACCTAAAAAGCGTGCTAGGGTTGTACAAAAATTAGTTATAAACAAACATGAAATTTATAAATTATTCATATACTTAATTAAACGAAAGTAAACAATAACAAAATATGAGTTTAAGAGTTTCTAATGTTTTTTTCATTTTAATGATTACTGATCAAATTCTGATTTCTACTAATTTGATGATAAAATCAATTGCTATTGCAAAACCTATCAGAATGAAAATGTTACCAGCTGCCCGATTCACGTAATAAAAACCGTAGCGTAGTGACTTAAAAATGTCACTTCGCACACTTTTTAACCGACTTAAAAAAAGAAGAAGATTCTCAATTCGCTGTATTTTTTGAACCGATTTTGATGATTTTTTTTTTTATTTGAAAGCTGGTGATCCCGTGTGGTCACATTTTAATTTCATTAGGATCGGACCTTGGGTTTACACCAGGTAACTCTTCAAAATCGTATAGGAATTGTATAGAAATTGAGCTATTGGAAGATTTATGACAATCCAAGACTAGATAAGTAAGTGCGTTAAAAACAGAAAACCAAAAGGCGATTTCTAAGTTTCTAAGTTAAAACGCCTTTTGAACTGGCGTGTTTACGTGAATCGACCGGCTGGGTAGTTAAGTTACCTCAGTCTCTTTCAAAATCATTAGACGTTCTTCTCTTTCAAAACACGTAAAGCTCTTTCTTTCCTCTCTTTCATAGCCTCTATGACATTGGGCGGGTCACGAATAGGCATGCTTCGTGACTGCCGAGGATCAACTAATTCTGGAAGGAGGCAATCGTAATAAAATCTAACTAATTTCATCTCCATTTTCTCCTTCCAAAATTTGTCGTCCTTTTCTATAATATAAACTTTCATAGGTACAGTAGCACCAAACCAGATGCCAAGCATGCAAACGTTTCTTTTAGTTATATGTAGCTGTCCCTGAATTTGAGGTAACTTAACTTACAATCCATTGGACCGTGGTCCCCTATGGCCTGAAGAGCTTTAAAAAAAAAAGAAATATCCACTACTCTACGCCCAACTTCCACTTCATCCACCTTTCCCTCTTGACGGTTGTCAATAACTAGTTCCTGTAAAGAAAGATAATGGCTTGATTTTTATTATAATTTCTTCAAACATAGCTAAGAACTCCCTTAGAATACATATTTGAAACACAGAACACTAGATCAAAATCTTAAACGTTTTTATCAGTCTTCGTCAATTATGAAAGTGAATAAATAAACATAATAAAAAACTGGTTGCTTGTAAAGTCGGTTTAGGACGATAATTTTATCGGATAACGTCATAATATTATTCTCCATCGCTTGTACTGCGCTCTCGCTTGACCCTAGCGTGACATAATGTGACACTTTTTTGTGCGTGTTGCCGGTGTTCATCGATTTATAAGACGTTATCACGTCATAAATTTAATAAATCCGACTATATGCATAAAAACTCAAAAGGTAAAAAGAAAACAAGTCTACGGTCTTGAATTATGTTACATAAAAATAAATAAGAACACTATTGTAATAAATCGAATTCAACAGTTGAGACCCATTGAAATCCTCACAGGCTCGAAGATATTCCTGACTAGCTAAATATTTCTTTAGAAATAGGCCCCGACTGCTAAATACGCTATATTACAATGGTGTTGTTATTTATTTTTATTACACATTTTCATTTTTTAATCTGTCGGGTTTTAACATTTTTATTGTTTATTTATTTATATTCATAACTGACGAAGACAAATATAAAAGTGCAAAAGAATTCATACAATATTATGTTCGTGATGAACAGAAATTATAAATTTCCTTTACGCTTTTGGGTGCAAAGGGTCTCTACCAACATCTATAGGGCCCCAGCGACCTCACCTGCTAGTGGCGCACCTGCTGATAAACGGACGAGGCTCGTTAATTTACGGTACCTATGGAGTGGCTTCGGCCCCTACGTGGGTACCAGGTGGTACAACAGTGTTGGTCTGGGGGGGTACCACCGTGCAGCTGTGCTAAAGCCCCCCAAGTAACCCAGCCCAGGCTGGGTTGCGTTAGGGGTTCAGCAGCTGCACCGCCGGGCCCGGGGCGATGTATGGTGCAGCAGGCATGGGACCAGTGGGGGCGAAACGGAGTCTAGTGTGGGTGGTGTGGGTCGATTCGCCGGCCAGGGAGACCCTTAGCAACGGCGTTGCCGCGGCCGCCCGCAACACAGTCATGGGGCCCGCCTGGGGCCAACCACCCCAGGAGGCTGCCCCACATGTTGCGCATAATCCTGATGTGGGATCGCCGCTCCGGGTGGTAACCGGTGTGGGGTAGCGGCGGCCTTGCATCAGGGGGGTTTGGGAGCCCTTCCGTCCGGCGGGTCGGCTCCGACCTAACCACACGGTTCTAGACAAAGCTAGCCCCTGCGCTTTGTCACTTACTGCTGCACCAAATGTCGCCCTGTCTTCACGCTTCTTCTTCAAAATCTACAATGGCAGTGCAACAAAAAAGAAATAAACGTTACACAGCGGCCCTAGGAAACCCCACAACTTCACATTTCGAGGTGGAGTTCACTAACGTCCGTGGACTCCATGCGAACCTCGATACCGTCCACCACCACCTTGAGACGGCACGGCCCGCTGTGATGTTCCTCACGGAGACACAAATACGCCGCCCTGACGACACGTCTTACCTGTGTTACCCCGGCTATGTCATCGAGGAACAATTTCGAGACAAAGCCGGGGTGTGCGTGTTCGTTAGGGCGGATGTTTGCTGCCACCGGTTGCGCTGCCTAGAGAACCCCTCCAATTCCGTCCTTTGGCTGCACGTAGACCATGGCTCTATGAGCCAGATCTACGTGTGCGTCTACCGATCCCACACAGGGGATTCTGAGACAACAAAGCTCTTCCAGTACCTCAGCGAGACGGCTGATGAAGCGCAGGTGCGGTTCCCGAACGCTGACCTAGTGTTTCTGGGGGACTTCAATGGCCATCACATTGAATGGCTGGGGTCCCTCAAGACTGATCATGCGGGTAGAGCCGCCCATGCGTTCGCTCTCTCCCACGGTCTGACCCAGATGGTATGCGGGATCACCCGGATACCAGACAGGTCAGATCACGCGCCCGCTCTGCTGGATCTACTGCTGACGAGTCGCCCAGCCCAGTACAGTGTTTCGGTAGGAGCCCCACTGGGTAGTTCCGACCACTGTGTTGTTCACGCTGGCATGAAGGTGTCACCTCCTGCACGTCCTGTGCAAACGTCACGACGACTATGGCACTACTCGTCAGCGGATTGGGACGGTCTACGCGATTATTTTGCGTCCGTCCCCTGGAGCCAGCGCTGCTTTGTAGGAAAGGCTCCTTCGGATAGTGCTTCTGCTATTGCTGGCGAGATCAGTTTAGGGATGGATTATTACATCCCTTTCACTGATGTCGCCAGTATCCGCAGAGCCCGTCCCTGGTTCGGGCGAGATTGTGCCAAAGCTGTTCGACAAAAACAGTCGGCATATCGCGCCTGGATCAGGGCCCGGGCTGTGCGCGACCCAAACGTGGGCCACCTCAAAGCAGCGTACAACCGGGCCACAAAGTCGAGTAAGAGGGCCTTTAAGAGAGCGGATGCCCAGCGCGTCGCGCGGCTTGGTCAGGAGCTCACTTCCCATCCCACGGGCAGCCGTGGATTCTGGCAACTGGCCAAAGCCGTGCAATCTAACTTTTGTCAGCCCTCGCTGCCACCGCTGCGTTACCCAGATGGAACACTGGCTCACAAAGCCCAAGAGAAAGCGGATATGCTCGCAGACCTCTTTGCGGCTAATTCCCGGGTCGACGACCGTGGCCTGCAGCCCCCCGCCATCGCCAACTGTGGCCACACAATGCCTGATATTGTTATCAGGCAATGTGATGTACGGGCAGTGCTGCGGTCACTCGACACGCGGAAAGCCAGTGGCCCTGACGGCATTCCGGCGGTGGTGCTACGAAAATGTGCAGCTGAGTTGTCTCCAGTATTAACGCGTCTGTACCGCCTGTCATACTCTTCAGGGCTCGTGCCGGAGGTCTGGAAGGAGGCGAACGTACAACCGATCCCCAAGAAAGGGGATCGGTCCGATCCAGGCAACTATCGACCCATAGCTGTCACCTCAGTCATTTGCAAGGTGCTTGAGCTCCTTATAAATAAGCAGCTCATGCAATTCCTAGAGGATCACTCGCTAATCAATGATCGACAATACGGCTTCAGGCCAAAGCGATCAACGGGTGATCTTCTGGCATTCGTAACGCATGTCTGGGGTGGGGCTATGGAAAGGCACGGCGAGTCCTTGGCTATTAGCCTGGACATCGCCAAAGCCTTCGATAGGGTCTGGCATGCTTCGCTCCTTTCCAAGCTTCCGGCATATGGTCTACCTCCTCAACTGTGCAGCTGGATTGCCAGCTTTTTAAACGAGCGCCGAGTGCGGGTCCTCTGCGATGGCCAGGCTTCTCGCTTCTTGCAAGTGAATGCCGGGGTACCGCAGGGGTCCGTACTATCACCAACTCTCTTTCTTCTGCATATCAATGATATGCTATCCCTCGGGAACATTCATTGCTATGCAGATGACAGCACACTGCACGGGAGTTACTCGGTTCGTCCGACGGCGGGGCGATCTGAGATTGAGGAGGAGAGACGACGACTCGTGGCTGATCTCGACCGTAACCTCGACAGTATCTCTCAATGGGGTACCGAGAACCTGGTCGAGTTCAATGCCCGCAAAACACAGGCGTGTGCATTTACTGCGAAGAAATCCCCTTTCCTTCCCCTACCCTCTCTTCAGAATGCATTATTACCAATGAAGGACAACCTTGATATCCTTGGCATAGACGTTCGTCGAGAGCTCAATAATAAAAACTACATCGAAAGATGTATAGGGCTAGCTTCGCGGAAACTAGGAATACTGAATAAGGTAAAGAGATTCTTTACACCGGACCAGAGGTGTCTGCTGTACAAGACGCAGATTAGACCCTGCGTCGAATACTGCTCTCACCTCTGGGACGGCTCCGCGAAGTATCTGCTGGACGCTCTCGACGCTATGCAGCGACGGGCTATCCGTATTATTGGTTGTCCGGAGGTAACGGGAAGCCTTGAGCCGCTAGCTCAGCGCCGAACAATAGCTTCCTTGGCCGCATTCTACCGTATTTACCACGGCGAGTGTTCTGAAGAGCTCTTCAATCTGATCCCACCCTCTTCCTTCCGATCCCGAACGACTCGTGCCGGGCAGAGATGCCACCCCCACACAGTGGATAGCATGTTCGCGAGAACCGAACGTTTTAAACGTTCGTTTCTCTGCCGAACGATAGTGGCCTGGAACGCCCTGCCTGTGCACGTGTTTCCTCCCACATATAATCCTGGGTTCTTTAAGCGGAGCGTGAAGAGGCACATCAGTAGGTCGTCAAGTTGAGGGCCACTCTCAATAGTAATGTGTGCTGTGAGAGTGGCCCACAATCGCTAGACGTCGTCACGACTTACCACCAGGCGGGCGGCGTCAATTTGGCGAACCAAATATAAAAAAAAAAAAAAAAAAAAAAAAAACGCTATACGTATTGGTTTTTTATGGCGTCACTTATTCTATGTCACTCGGGCTTAGAAGACAATTCTAATGATACTAAAAACATTAAAATCGGTTCAATAATTTTGAACTTATCGTGCCACAAAGATATATTACTTAGTATACATACATACATACGTACACCAGTCGCGTAAAAGATAATATTTTACAAAAAAAATTCTTGATTTTGGTAAAATACGAGATTTGAACGTGAATTTTCTTTTGAGAAAGTGATTGAGAAGTATGTGTTTGTCTCACAATGAAAATAATAAATATTGCAAAAAAAAACTGTAGGTACTGAGATTTTGTCTTCGCCCATCACTAGCTAGTTTGTTTATTTATGTAACAAGTCTACAAGAATTACGTATAACAACTTACCTCTATACAGCGCGTAGCAGTGTTGCTCGGAGTCTCGGCCTGAAGGTTTTCTTCATTTTCAGTACTGGAAATATTATTCATCAATATCCACTTTTTATTTATTTTGTAATTTTTGTACAACCCTACGCCAGGCACGGCGCGCGCGCGCCCGTGCAATTTCTGATAGGAAACATACCTACTTCCACTTCCACATATTTAGACATGATGAACATGAAAACTAATAATACTGTAACTAATAATAGTGTAAGCAAACTCATTGCTTTGAAATACATAAATATATGAAAACTAATACTATATTATGTAATAAAATTTATTATTATGAAAATTGTTCCTATAGAAATTGACTTTATTACTTATATAGATATTGAAATTACGTAATTATTACCTACTGGACATTGTAATTTTTCTTCTTAGACTGACATACCTAATTGTGTACCTATCTAATTACATGTCAAATCAATATTTACATGCTGTTGTAGGTATATGTCTGAATCAGGCGATCTAAATCATTGTACCTATTTGCTTTGTAATGTACCTACCCTGTTCAAAATGCAAATAGATTATATTATTATTACTACTAAGACATGATAAGCATACACACAAATAAAAGTAATAAAACTAGGATTTTTACTTGACACTAACACAAATCTAGTAAATTTTTTCTAGGTATTTAGGACAAGACGTAGTCAAGTAGGCAGGTAAATAAATAAGTAGGGAGGAACTTACATTTTATTCCGAGATCTTTTGGCTTTCACGTTTTTATAATGCGTACTAAATTTTCTTTTCGCTGGCATGGCACTCAGCAAATTATCCTGCGAAAAGAGACCCTCGATTACCAATTACGTTTATGATACCTATTGCCTTTATCATGTTGAAAAATCTATGTATGTCGTGCAGAGAACTATATACCCCGCCAGTTCATATCTCGAGAAAATAAGGTGGGCAGGGCTTTGATTGTTTCAAGCCTGAATTGATACCTACTTTACAAGGTTCATAAAATGACCTACGCAACAAAGTAAATAATTTTGTATTTCTTACGATTTATATCTAGTTCCATCATGGTTTTCTTTCAGACTTTCATTATATCGGTACTTTCTATTTACTGAAAGTAAATTAGTTATAAAAACATTGTACTTACAGTTTTTCACAAAAAACACAAATTCACAACACGTAATTTTGCTGTAGCATCCGACACGCGTGGAGTCACTTTGAAATTCTATGGCGCACTGGCGATTAGTTGCGACGATCGTTCTATCGGGACGCGTTTGAATTTGCATACATTTTTCTATGGAGAATTTACGTAAAACATATCTAGATTTTAGGGCTTTAAAAGGGGAAGTCTTTGTTTGTAAAGGTACAAAAAAAGTACATGGTTATATTTATTGGCTTTTTCAGTGTTCAAAAAGTGTTTCTTTTTATCAATTTGTGTTGATTTATTGGGTTAAATCTGAAAAATACGAAGGCAGGTTTTCGATTTTTTTCTCAATTTTGTGCGTTTGTTGACGTTTATTATATAACAACTACAGGGTTTTAAGAGTTAAAATTAGCACTAACATCATTTTTGGTCTTTCATTTTAATATATACAAATTATCGTTGTTACTAATCATATGTAAATAGGTTAAATATGAAAAATCGTAACACTCTTTTCGGTGATTTTCACGATCTGGGCCCTTAAGTAACGGTATTATATTGATATTATGCCTACAGCACAAATTGACTGAGGACGTTCAGTCAAATCCGGATTCTTTTGATTAAAATATTGTTTTGAAAACATTTATTGGATTTATACAAAAAGTAATATTACATGTACGAGTATGTATTGTAGGTAATATTGCTTTTTAATTTGGTTGATACTACATTATAGAGGACGTGAATATAGTGGTGTTCAGATACCTTGGATATTTGCCATATGAAATGAAATGTAATGATTTATTTATTTGTATAGATCATTAAATGGCTCTTACAAACGTCAGTAAGTACTTAAAATAAAAATTATTATTGCTTCTATATTTACATGTACTGCCAGATTCGCAAAGCAATAGGTAGAACCGAGAGAAAGAACCTGGCAATAAAACTCACGGTCACTCTCCACGGTCTCCACGGTCCATAGCCTTCTCAGTCAATGATTTGGGCCTAGAACATCTAGTCAGTAAATATAACATCAACGTGAAAAAGCGAAAAGGCTGTTTTTTTCGGAAATCTCAACAGTTTTGGTGGCTTTTTCGGCTCTGGTGAACAATTTACATTTCGTGGGTTACAGCATTTTCGTTTTTTCACGTCAGTATGAGTATGTACTAATTTTAAACTAATAGTGAGCATAAAGCTTAAGTTTATTTCTGTTGGCAACGATACTCAAAATACAAGGGCTCATCCAATTCTATTATACAACCAATTTCATAGAACCATCCAAGCCCGGTTTGGATCATGATCCGTAATTAAAATACTTAATCCAACGATTATGGGTCATTGCTGGAACTTAGCTGAAATTAAATTACAACGTTGCAAGATTAAGTTAAGGTTTTATAAATAACTAAATGTTGTTAAAGCCTGTCGTTTATGTAGATTTTTAGAACATTTTTCTTTGCCAAATGCCAGATAACTGGTATTAGAAGCAACTGAATTATGGTGACCATATTAATTCAATTATTACTAGTTTATCATCTCAGCCCCATTTGCAGCAAGCAGTAGGCTGGTAGTAGGCAGTAGGTAGTAGGAATTCAGCCAAAATATACCACGCCGCGCTGGCCGGACGGGTCGGCATAGGATTTTATGTCGACTTTTCTTTCTGTATATTACTATTTACCAACACTTAAGTTACCCGTTTTAGGTAACCTAAAACTAAAGTTATTTGACTACCCCTTCAGGAGTGGAGCCATGAGGCTATGAACGTATTAAATGAAGCCTACATCGAATAATAAATGCATTTGTTGCTTGTAAAACCAACGTAAATAGGTTAGCAGACAGCGACGTCTGGGAAAGAGCAAAGGGTAAACTGTGTGTGAGCAAAATGCTTACCTGATGTGCCGCGATTTCAGACTCTAGAGAAGAGGTCTAAAGGACCTATTATACAGTAAAGATCAGCAAGTTAGTAGGCTATTTTTCTCATTTTAGTTCTAATACTTCTGCAATCGGATATTTGGCTAAATCGAAAAAAAAAAATCGTGTATTAACTTTACATGAATATGATTTGATTAGTAATTAGCGAGTTCTTGTATTATTAATTTCTTTAGGTACATGTTAATTAATAAAAAAGCGTAGAAAAGTAGGAATAAAAGTAAAACTTACTTAAACTATTTAGAAAAAAAATAATTGGCGAGGGGGCACTGCCGTGCCCCCTGATAGATAAGGCACTCTTACGCAACATTCTTTATGTTCACAAGCGAATTATCTAACTAAAAAATTATGTAACCTCAATCGACATTTAAGTAACAGAAAACGGTAAGAATGCCCAAGAAAATGAAATGCTATCAAATTTCTTGAACTAAAACTTTGTCGAACAAAAAAGTTAAATATTAAAACTTAGACATTCGAATTACTCACGATAATCGCTGAAATTCAAAAGACGAGACATTCAGCGGTCATTTATTTAACTTTTCCTGTGTAACAGTGGGTTCGAGTCCTTACAATGCCCGAGAGGATTTCATTTGGGCAATTACTGGAGTCCACTAATTGCCAACCATCTCAGGAATGGCGTTCACCAGAGAAATTGTTTTTAATGAAAAATTCACGTTAAGCCTGCGTTGAAGTTTTATTTTGTTCGCTCAGTATAATAACATTAATGTAATGATAATTTTTGCAGCTGCTCTAATATAATAAATGCACGGGGTGCATTTTATTGCAAACTACTGGGTCGGCTCACTTGCTATGTAAAGATATGCAGATATTATTCTCTTACTAGGTCTCAACGATGTGTAGTACGGGATACGGGATACGTAGTAGTAAGGGATACGAAGGGGTGGCGCATCATTGGAGGGACCTATTTCCATCAGTGTACTGATGTGGGCTGATGATGATGATGACGTATGATACATAATGCAAAATTTAAACGTGGCGAGATCGTGTAACCTTCGCCTTATAAATACTATCCTCATTTCTTTCCTATTATATATACTATATAGTAGTATTATTTCTAATGTAAGTAGCTAGCTTAAATCACAAGAATATGTAAACCACCGCTATTGTTTTAACTTTAGTACAAACATCGGTACAACGTTCAACAAAGTATAATTCAACACAAACATTCTACATACAGTTTATACTAAAATTATCTTTTCCACCAACCTACGAACGTACATCGAGCTGGAAACATTCAAACTACAAAGAACAACATAACATTACTCGGGAAGTAAAACACGTAATGTGTACATAATGACTCCGCAGAAGCAACAAACAAGTTTCTAAGTTAACAGTATTTAGTTCAACAAAAGTGCCACAAGGTATTCTAAAGTCGTGTAACGATAGCGATCACCCTTAGTAGCAGGGTACTGTAGATGCGTATCTCTTTACACTATCGACCAATGAAATTGTAGAAACAGCTGTCACGCGAACTAGATTACGTAGGCAGTTTCAAAAGTAGTAAAGACGTAGTGTACTTAATAGGTAGATGATACCATAAACGCGTTTCTACGGGAAGTGAGTTCAAAATGAACAGTATACGTGAACGCTCTTCGAGACTGTGGAGTTGACATCTAGTTTCAATAATAAGTAATGAACTCTACCCTCAAGACTTCTAAGCGTACCTACTATTAAGATGTAATACAACACTCATGTTAGTAGAACAGATCTATCTCTACATTAAATCTTTCATAATCATTTATTGGCGATCACGGTCACATTTTTTTAAAACATTTTAGATAGACGCCCGCCGCTACGCTCCACTAACCTAACCTTGTTACGGGCGTGGAGAGAGACGCACCAAGAGGCAGCCTTAAAGAGCACGACAGGTGTTGTTCAAGTCGTGGGTCGGATTTGGTGGTGTGGTCGACTGGAGGTGAACTCCAATTGCAGCCGACAAGTCCGAGATTGTGTGTTTCTACGGACCTCGGTGACACCAATATAGGTGTATGTTATGCCCTTCTCGTCTTCCCCTGGGGGATTAATACACATATCACACCTATATCCGCAAAGAGGTAGGCAGAGATGCATTAGACACCCACAATTTGCCAGTATTTTGGTCCCACGTAATAGGGGGCAAACCAATTGCCGTCACGTTGCACATATAATGGGTTATGTCCAAAATGGCCGAATGAATTTAAAAAAGTAGCAGTTATATTGTAATTATGAAAAAAAATGTGAAACCCGTTGCCTTGCGATGAAATGTTAATGAAAGTCAACAAAATCCTACGTACCAGCCGATTTGGCACAGCCAATTAAAGTCCTGGGCGTCTCGGACTATGGGGATTAAGTGTTATTTTAAATAATTACATAATGTACAGTACCATAATTATGACAGATTAGCATTCTATAAATAAACTAGTTAATACAAACTATGGTCACATTTTTAGCAAAGGCAAATTTTAAACAGTAAATCATTCCAGTCCCTAGCTAACCAAACAGAACAGTCTCACTTTGCATTTACTCAATTTCATAATACCGCGTATAAACGACCAACTTACGTCGACACGAGACAAAAACCAACAACAATTCACGTACGAATATGAATAGCGTATATTAGCAATGCAAATGTCATGTCAGGTCCCAGGACGCGAACTTTACTAAGTGTTCCGGTTACATCGACCGCCAATTTCAGCTTTTGATTGCTGTTCTGAATTATGTTAGCAGTTCTGACACTGTTCAACTGTGACTCCTACCTTTATTGATGTGTATTGTTGTGATGGGATTTTGGACATGATCGGGGTTGTTTATGAAATTCTAATCTATCGGTCAAATCTTGATGGGAAAGTAATGTTAATGAAGTATTGAATTGAAATGATACAGGTACTGAAATTAACCATTATGTTGGTTAATTTCTATGATACAAATAGGTATCATTGAAGTATGCGTAGCCATATGTCTGGAAGATTTGACGTGAGTTCTATACCCGGCGACCATACTGAATGTAGGATATAAATGACAAAAGTTTTATTTTATAACTGTATAGTTTACAATTTTTAGCTTGAATGAGATATGCATTTCATTTTATTGCATTTAATCTTTCAGTGCCCTCGAAAGCTACTAGCTTGAAATATTGTCCCGCATTCATGTATCGCAGAGCAGATACAAGTAGATAAACTATGTCCAGAGAAGCTTTGACTTGCTTAAACCACTTCAGTGACTCCACTTCTTTATTCGCTTCTTTAGGTGTCTTTCAGAATAGTTCAGCTCGGGGAACGGCTTTAAAATGTTGTTTATTGAAACCGCTATGTGGAATTTTATTTTTACCGTTGAATACGTGAGTAATGTGAGTTTGAAGCTAATTTGTGAGCTGAATCTTGTATTCGTTTAGATTTAAAATGTTTAGATAACACTTTTGTCTTCTTGTCTCATATACCTAACGTGTTTCTGGTTTAACAATATACTAAGTAGGCAATGAGTTACTAAACACAACTCACTTAATCCAAATGGTGTGATTGTTGTAAAACTATTCAAGTTTATACGACTGATTTTATTAGTGTTTCATAAAAACCACTTCGTCAAACAGAAGTTCTATCTTCATGAATAATAAAACTTGCCATAAACTAAGAAAACATCCTAAACGTAAGTTAGTTGTCGGTCTCGACACTAAATAAAATAGCCTGGGATTTATCACCCTGTGCCACTCAAAGCGGGTGGTTAATAAAAATTCCACACTAGAAGTTATTTTGCAAGAGGCCCTAGGGGAAACTCGTATCAGGATCCAGCATAAAACGCTCGCTGCTGGCGAACATGTTATTGGGGTGCAAGGAATAAGCAGAATGTAGCTTATTGCACAAAACACCGGTTTCACCTCACGGCATCTTCAGAAACTACATTGTATAAATCTCTGATGATGCCGTGAGGTGAAACCGGTCAGTAGAAATAAAACTATAACAGTGGAAAAGTATATGTGTTTTTGTGCAATATGTGCAGCAGATTCCACCAAATGCCGTCAATCGACAGTATAAAATAGAATGTAGCATGTTGCTATATTATTATAAGTACACGATGTTTTATCAAAATGCAGTGATGGTGTACCATCTAAACGAGGACGACTGCCAAAAATTAATTTTCTTCTAGTTAGGTTTGAATGGACGATGTCTTGTGAAAAAAAACATATACTTTCATCTGAAGCTGATGGCGCATCGTAATTAAATGATTCATATTTTCCAGCGTAACATAAAATTCTCGGGTGACAGTGTTTGTTGCCAAACTCGAAACTTCGAAACAGCTCGACCGAGTTTTAAACCTCGTTGTCACTTTGATTAGTGATAGTGAATTCATAATTTTTTTACTTGAAATTGTTTAGTGATCAATAACACCAGTCGCACTCGCACTTAACACTTAAACCAGTATTTATGACAATTTTTGTGCATATGTGGTAGGTCTGAGAATCGATCGTAAACTATTTAAAAACCTTGATAAGGGTGACTTTTCCTATACCTAGCAAAAGGACGCAACGTTTCCGTGGTCAGCTAGTATGACTATAATAAATTAAAGCGAAATCTGTACTAATTTCCGCTCTCGCTTCAGCTTGTGCCATATGACTCAACACACTAGGCATCCCTCTATGAAATACCATTGCTTCTTGCTAGGTGAGAATATGCTGTAGAGTGTAAAATTTCCCAAGGTGACACCCGTTACGGCATTTTTCTGTGTAACCATGTATGGCCGTGGAATATTGAGCTCGGGGGACTCTAAGCCGGGCGGCACCTATACAGTTTCCGCTACATATTTTTACTAGGAGCTAAATGGAGAGTTTTTCCGGTAAGATATTAGAATTTTTAGACTTAAAAATCTTCACGGGCTATTAAGTTTAAAAGTAGTTAGAGTCACGTAAAATTTGTAAAGCACATTTTATTTTGTAGTCCAGCTGAGTAAACATTAGGGTTATTTCCTTACGTGACTTTGTAATTAGAGCTATTTATTTTCATTTCCTACTTTTGTCTTGCTGTGATTTGATGCCCCGAATTTTTAAACATTTAAGCAGAAAATTATAGAAAACAAATCCGGAAACTTTGATTCGATTATTTTCACCGGAATTGTCCATTAACGTTATTATTTCTTACTGCGATTTGATTTCGATGTAGTATAATTATATTTAAGAATAGTATATTTGTAAAATCTGTGAGGAGAAAATTCGTTTAGTAACATCGGAGATAAGCATCTAACAAAAAAAACCACGATTTTGGGTAAGTAATAGATGATATAATAACAAAATCTCTAAATGTTAACAACATATAACAACGGAACCCATAATTTTATTTAATATAGCGATTAGTTGATATTATGAACATACATTAAATATAGAATCGTTTGACATACCAATCACTCAAAAGATATAAAACTTATTTCGTCTAATATGATGAAAACTTCTTTGTCTTATTTTTTGTAAGTTCTATCGTAGTTATAGGTAATAGTAACCTAAGTAGGTATTAAACAAAACTAGTAACTGATTACCAGTTGCGCTAAGATAGGTCGACGGAGCCAGGGCTCCTATTTCTGGGTGGTTTAAAAAAAAAAACCGGCCTCGTCCGGGTGTTAACCATAATGACGTTTTTTTATATAGGTATATTAAACGTTAAACCTAATGATTTTAGATTAAATAAACAATATACATAATTAAACGTTAGACCAAATGATTTTCGATTAAATAAACAATATACATAATTAAACGTTAGACCAAATGATTTTCGATTAAATAAACAATATACATAATTAAACGTTAGACCAAATGATTTTCGATTAAATAAACAATATACATAATTAAACGTTAGACCAAATGATTTTCGATTAAATAAACAATATACATAATTAAACGTTAGACCAAATGATTTTCGATTAAATAAACAATATACATAATTAAACGTTAGACCAAATGATTTTCGATTAAATAAACAATATACATAATTAAACGTTAGACCAAATGATTTTCGATTAAATAAACAATATACACAATTAAACGTTAGACCAAATGATTTTCGATTAAATAAACAATATACATAATTAAACGTTAGACCAAATGATTTTCGATATTAAATAAACAATATACATAATTAAACGTTAGACCAAATGATTTTCGATTAAATAAACAATAAACATAATTAAACGTTAGACCAAATGATTTTCGATTAAATAAACAATATACATAATTAAACGTTAGACCAAATGATTTTCGATTAAATAAACAATATACACAATTAAACGTTAGACCAAATGATTTTCGATTAAATAAACAATAAACATAATTAAACGTAAGACCAAATGATTTTCGATTAAATAAACAATATACATAATTAAACGTTAGACCAAATGATTTTCGATTAAATAAACAAGATATATAATTAAACGTTAGACCAAATGATTTTCGATTAAACAAACAATAAACATAATTAAACGTTAGACCAAATGATTTTCGATTAAATAAACAATATACATAATTAAACGTTAGACCAAATGATTTTCGATTACATAAATGTTATATGTAAAGAAATTATATCAACAGTTGGTATATCCCACGTTGATTAGGTATATCTTATGAACGACTATTGGTCGCCCGTGACGTCGTCCGCGTGGTAATTTGGATTTTTTCCCGTTCCCGTCGCGCCGCGTCATATTTTGATCAATTCACACAATATCTTTATAAATTGTAGCCTATGTGTTATTCTGATGTATATGCTATATTATTGTAAAGTTTCATTCAATCCATTCAGTAGTTTTTACGTGAAAGAGTAACAAACATCCATCCATCCATACATACATACTCACAAACTTTCACGTTTATAATATTAGTAGGATAATAAAATGAAATTAGACCAAATGAGTTTATACTTTTGAGACGCACCCCCCACATTTTTGTTACATTTACACACTAACTCTACTGGGATGAAACTTAGCGTATCAATGGGTCCTGAGTAGTCCCTGACCCGTTTAGAGTACGTGTACAAATATTTCTTTACCAATAAATCATTGCGTATGTCGTAAAATGTAAATTTCCATATAACCCATTAGGTATTGCAGTAATATATACCTAAATAGAGGCGTCAAAAACAATCCTTTTAGTGTGGGAACCTCGCCAGCGCCAGCGGCAGCCAGTGATTATGTTGGCACGGCCACATCGTTCTGTTTCTATACAATACTATAGTTTTGTTTGGAGGTATTGAACTCGTATGAAATAAAATTTTAATGAAATATTTAACACCCGAACTTGTGAGAATATAATTTATAGATGTGTAACATAATCTGTCCTGGTTGGAATGTAGGTTCCAACTACTAATTGATCAAGTACGTTTTCCTGGATACTGCAATTGTCTTGCCACTTTGTCACTTATACTTGACTTAGAAACGTTAAAGTTAGACACATATTATTCAAATTGCGGTTTTCTCGAAGGACCAGCAGAGCTATATTATATTTATGCCCTTATTTCGTCGTATTATCGTGCCTATTACCGATAACCATACCACTTTTTTATATTCACCACTTCCAGGTGTGGCTGATTTAGAACATTTAAGACCTAAAATTTACCCTATTCGTTTTGCCTATTATATATATATGTCATCCTCAAGGTTCAATCAAAGATGCACCGCATGCAAGGGAAAGCCCGAGTCTTCTCCTCTAAACAACAATACTACCAATTACCTATCATTAGTCCTGCACAGCTTGTAATTCTTCATTTATGTTTATAATAAATCATATCTACACTATATAATATCTTTACAGTGTACTGTATGAAAGATTGATGTGCGTAGGATATGACGGGGCTTGTCAGACGTCACTTACGTTCTAATAATTTTTTTATGAGAATGAGTTTGGTCATTGACACTGCTGATATTCTTTTCTTTTTAGCCCATAGTATTATTTGTGAGTGCTAAGAGACTAATAAGGTCCCTAGCATGTTAATGGAACCCCAGTGTAATTAAAGTGTCATTCCTTCATGATTCCGTGTAGCTTTTATATTATGGAGTCATGAAGTGTGTTTTCTAGGAAGATATTCTACAAGAATCAAATAAAGTAAGCTTGTTTCAGCAAAAATTACTACGATTAGAGATAGAACAACTTTTATTAAATGCCTACATAATCATAACTACCATGGTCTCAGTAAATGTATCAAAATTCGATCGATACAGTATCAAATATCAGTATCGCAATATCGCGGAGAGTTTTAGCGATGTTCTATATTAAGAGTGAGACTAATCAGGCGTAAAATTTGTGGCAAAATTTGAACAACAAATCACTTAACAAACTGTTATTAATAAATTGCATAAAAGGTTTAATAGGCAGTTCGAAGGGGTAGGCAGAGGTGCATGTATGATGTAAACGAGACTAAATAGTATAAAGGTAACTTCGACACCTTATTGCTTCCTTTAGAAATTTGTATCGTAATAGATATAGGTACACTATTGTAGCATGATTAACTGGTTTCTTAACCAAGTGCCTCTTTATTTTTATTTTAAAACAATAGATAGTGTAGGCCACATTCAAAAACTTTAGGAAATTGGAACATAAAGGAGCACTTCTAGCCCTGCACGACCCTGCAGGATAGGGGGAAAAGTCATTGTGCATTTTCCCGATACATAAAAGTCTGGAATTAATTGGTTAATATACACGTTAAACATACTACTAATACTGCATTCCTAATAATGTTGTTTTTTTTTTAATCTGCAGCCCTGGGCCGCGGCCGAGCGCCTCCGGTGGACACTGAAAGAATTCCCAGTGGCGCCCGGCGGACCTTGGCCACTTGTGTGGTAGCTGCGTGGTGGTCGAGTGTTACCCCGCATCTTTGGGGTTGGGTTTTATCCCGCGTTGGTGAGTGAAGGCGTGCGTGGGGTGAAGCCCCACATCACGCAGCCCTTCTAGCCTGCTTCTGTGTCCTCAGGCCCCGATCATGGAGGTCGATGGTCCTGGGCGTAGTCACATCTGCGGCGCCCCGCCGCACACTTCGGAACTCAGCGGGGAGGGTACGCTCCCTCACCCTACCGGCCGCCTCCTTCACGAGCATAACCTGCCTTAGGTTTTCCTAATAATGATGAATATGGATATATAGCACGAAGCGATGGAAAGAGACCGGACGGTATGTCGTTGCTACCGTGGAAGATGGGAAGGCCTTTGGTGTGGGACGCTACATGCGTTGACACCTTAGCACCTTCACACCTTCCAGGTACTTTCGGATGTGCCGGCGCTGCTGCTGCATCGGCTGAAGGCTTTGAACGGCGTAAATATGCTAACCTAGCAGGTGATTACATATTTGAGCCGTTTGGGGTTGAGACACTGGGGTCATGGGGTCCGAGTGCTCGCCGCCTTTATAGAGACATTTCTAAACGCCTAATCGATGCTTCTCAGGACCAGAAGGCTGGCTATTTTCTGGCCCAAAGAATAAGTATCGCCATACAATGTGGCAACACAGCCAGCATTCTGGGAACCTTCCCAGTCGGCAATGACGCGGAGGATTTTTTAAACGATATTTTGTAATGTAAATATTTTTAGTCTATAATTATGTTTATTTTATATATTGTAATTCTTATTGTAAATAAATGTAAATAGTTTATTTGGATATAATGTCTCCATCTAAAATATTAAGATGCATAAGTTCGGACGAAAATCTCTCTAATCAAAATATTATTTTTTAGAAATAATTGCAAAGTGCAATGTAACCCTTAAATAACATGTACATTGCAGAATAAAATTGTACACATAGTAATATAAAGGAGAGAAAGAATCAGTTTTGTTTGGGCGTGCCGCCAAAACGTGATTATGTTGGCACTATAGTTATAGTTGCCAGGATGTACTGTTGTACATTATTTTTTGTATATATTCTTTCCATTGTACGTACTTTATATCTGTATGTCATAGTCTCAATGGTGTTTTGAAGAACATGATGTATATAGTCGCTGAATAATGTCCAGGATTAATGCTAGGATGATATTCCCGCCAATGTGGGCATTATTGCCGCCTCTGCCTACTTCTTTGGGAATAAAGACGTGATGTAATGTGTCGTGATATTGTCTTCCTGTACATTTGTGAATGCAAAAATAAACATGTGTGTTAGTGTATAATTAAAAAATACGGCATCTCCCAAATGTTTGACTGTTAGCTGTTAACTGTGGTTCGCAATTTAGAGTAAATTTGCATCATAGTAGAATTTGATTGCGTCCTGTGCGGCCTTTGTTACTGTGTAATTTACAGTCAAAAGCAGTCAACGGTTTTAGTGTTGTTTGATGACGAACAAGTTTAGTTAGAAAATATTGGATAGAAACAGGCGTTACTTGGCGAAAATCCATGACAAAGCAATGGTAAGTAAAATGTTTTAAGAAAAAACTTTTTAAAATTTATAATAGCATTAATTTTTCGCAGAATGAAAAAGACAACAAAACGTCGACAATTGGTTCGCCTCTAAACGAGGCATTATCAAGACTGTCTCAGAGAGAACAGCCAATGCCTCGTTTGTTTTGCCAGTTTTTTCTTAAAACATTTTACTTAAGTTTAGTTAGAATAAATTAACTTTAATTTGTTGTGTACTCTCAACTATTACAGGCTCGCCATACTTTCATACAATAGGTATACAATTTTATGAAAAATGACAATTTTATGATTCATCCCAATTCATTCTAACTTAATAAATTTATTTACAATAAGAATTACAATATACAAAATAAACATAATTATAGACTAAAAATATTTACATTACAAAATATCGTTCAAAAAATCCACCGCGTCATTGCCGACTGGGAAGGTTCCCAGAATGCTGGCTGTGTTGCCACGTTGGATGGCGACACTTATTCTTTGGGCCAGAAAATAGCCAGCCTTCTGGTCCTGAGAAGCATCGATTAGGCGTTTAGCAATGTCTCTATAAAGGCGGCGAGCACTCGGACCCCATGACCCCAGTGTCTCAACCCCAAACGGCTCAAATATGTAATCACCTGCTAGGTTAGCATATTTACGCCGTTTAAAGCCTTCAGCCGATGCAGCAACAGCGCCGGCACATCCGGATGTGCTTGGAAGGTGTGAAGGTGCTAAGGTGTCAACGCATGTAGCGTCCCACACCAAAGGCCTTCCCATCTTCCACGGTAGCAACGACATACCGTCCGGTCTCTTTCCATCGCTTCGTGCTAAACCATTTGGTTCGCGTACGGCCGGAAGACCTGCGGTGGAAAGAGCCCTACGAATTATGTCGTTTAGAATAGCGTGCCGAGGTATACGACCTGCGCTTCTGCTACAAGAAAGGCCATGGTGTCCCAGATTATCGACGGCTACTCCACAGGTGCAATGATGCGGGGATACACAAGGTGTACCCAGCCGAAGGCAAGTGGCAATGCGGAAGGTAGTGTCGTCCAACATTGTACCGATGTTGGGCGATGGGAGCGCCTGGATCCATAACCCTGACTCCCATTCTCTAACAGCTAGTAGGCGTGCACGCTCTGAAATATTGACAGAAGTGTCAATTAGTGTATTAATTCTCAATTCACAGAGCGGTGAATCCCACAGTCGCTGTGAGCCTAGGCGTGAGGGCAGGTCAGTGTCGGGGCAAGACATCCTCCAAGCATTTATGGCATCGGTCTTGCATCGCACCTCGGAATCAATCAGTATATTTGACAAAATTTTCCTGACTAATTCTTCGGTGCTATGGACCGACGACAGAAATGCTGGCAGACTGACATCTGTGACTCTGCGAATACCTAGCCCGCCCAAGCGAACTGGAAGAGACGCTTGGACCCAGGCCCGGTCATTAATATTTACATTTAAAATTTTACACAAAGAATTTTGTATTAAGTTGTCTAGTCTGCCCAAAATTTCTTCATTTTTCCAAAATTGTCCTGAACGGAGGGCATGTGTAAATTTGTTTATTTGTTTGTTTGTACATTCTTCACAGTCAAACGATTGGATGTATTCGAATAAATATTGACATAGAAAAAGTTTTGGGGACGGAGACGAAAATCGGATACTTTAAAACTATTGCTCGCGTGTGCAGCCGCGGGCAATAGCTAGTAATTTTATAATTACCATAAGACAATACTTTGATCAAATTCTTTGTGTTTCTACAAAATTGAAATGATTGCAAATGTTTTATGTATAGGAATAATATATAATAGACCGGAAAATTATAATGAAAGGTATTATTAACCGTTTGGCAGGTTAATTGCCAGGTTTCTAAATGAATTACATGGAATCTGCCAACACCCTGGGGATATAGACGTCATTATAATATATGTATGTAAAATGTAATGTCATGTTCATAATATCCTCAACGGTAACAGGAAATGCCAAAAATATTTTACAATCCTTTCCTTTGTAGCTCCCACAAAGCACAAAAACCATTTGCAAAAAACCTTTAGAGCCTGTAAATCAGCCGGTCGTTGATGAAAGCCCATTAACCCGAATGGGTGTAAGATTCATAGCGTTATGTGATTGTCACGGTCCCGATATATGAAAGTGCTATCGCCTATATCGGCTTGTTTTAAAAGAAACGCTGTAAGGGAACCTCCCAAAGGAACCTTCGATCCTTATAAGGGTGAGCTTACATTGGATTGTTTGGTTGTGGTTAGATTTATTTTTATTTGTGAATTATTAAAATACTAGTGGTTGCCCATATGGGTAACATTAAACCTCGCGAACATTAAAAAAACATTATTTGGGCTTTCCCCCCAAACAAAAAAAACGGTAAATTTCGTGTCGGACCACGCTTAGAATAGGGTTCCGTAGTCACCTATAATAACCTCTATAACTCCGGAACCAACAAAGATCTAGATATAGACTATCTGATCCGTTTTTTTTCCTTCAAAGTTCATAACATGGAAAGTCAAACTTTATTTTTATTTTTTGAGACAGCTGTTTATATTTCAGAGGACGGGAATGTTTTAAGAAATTCTTAGCAACCTCTAAATGTTTTACACCGACCTATCTAATGATAACCCACACACAGGTACAGACTGATTTAGAGTTAGGAGTGTGTTGGTCAGAATGTTCAAGGTGTACCGTGGTTCCCAAAGGGGTAGACTTTGGGAATAAAGACGTAGTGACTGTCAATGTACATATATGCGTACGTCAAAATATGTTTTTCCAGTAACACCTGGCGGAATTTGTCAGTACTATAAAAAATACTGCCTATATTTAAGACTCTGTTTGTATAAGCTCGAGAAATAAAACAAACATTATACATGACTGCGATACTTCGCAAACAATATTGCAATCACTGCGCCGCATAATTACGGGCTATTTTCATCGTTGAAATATCTCCTCGTTAATATTACGGGCAATTCGCGCAAAACACGGCCGTCGGAAAATGCAATAATATGAGTTTTTCATGGTAGTAGGTATAAATAATAGTAATTACTCGTATTATAGTAGAGGACATAATCCATTGCTTATTCTTTTTCTTTTCTTCTGATTTCTATCTTCTCGTATACCTCATACCTTTATTTTTGCTGATTTTTGAGTAACAATCACAGAATTTTTACTCAAAAATCTTATTCCCCAAATGATCTCTGGCTCTGCATTGTCAGAAGAGCTGAAAGACATAGGGTAAAATACCAATGAATTCATATTTCATAACGCCTCGGCTAAAGTTACTAAGCCTTACATTACACAAAATAGTTAACTAAATTCACATTAAACTAATAACGGGTCCGTGACTGATACATTTTGTAGTGAAAAATATCATCAAGAATACAAATATTATCAAGAATACATCACAACTACTTGATACAGTTACCAAGTTGCACAGCCAAAACAAAGACGCATCTGAGTATTATTTATCAGTACAGAAAATGGTTGACCAATAAGAAATCTACGAGGTTTAACGAAGTCGCCCTAATTAATGTTAGCTGCGAAAATGGGCGAACATCAAACACAAAGAAAGAAGATATAAACGCGAGTAACGAAATGAAAACTCAAATATAATTCAGCGAGTTTATTTCATTATTAAATTGTTCGTGAAAGCAAGATAACCTCAGTTTAAGTCGGTAAGAAAGTTTCGTTTAACTTTGGTTTAACGAGGTGAGGAGACCTGCCACTTGCCGACTTTAGCCCCACCCGGTGTTTTTGTTCGCAACTTAGTTGGGTGCACCATCGCACCTAAATACGACCACGGGGAGGTATCTACTTGTTACACAGTTTTAGCTTAGGAAACACTTTTTGATAGCTTAGCTCAGAGTTAGTCTTATTTACATTTTACTTAGACATATTTTGCTCACAAACATTTTTTTGAAGACTACTAGCATGTCCCGTTTTTACAAACACACCGACAAAATCATGTCTTTATCTCCGTAGGTGATCGCCGCGGTTCCGTCCACGTGATATAGTTTTCTCGTTCTCAGTTCCCGTGGAAACACATTACATGGGATAAATAGTAGCTTATGTTACTCAGGGATAATGTAGCTACAAATCAGTGAAAGAATTTTCAAAATCGGATTTTTTGTTACGGAGCCTGTTCGATTCAAACAAAACAATAAAATCTTTCCTCTTCATAATATTAGTATAGATGTGGTAGACAGAAGCGTTTAATACGCTTACATTTATAAGGTTTTAATCCATGTTTACCCTTAATAGCCTTCTTCTTCTCGCATCGACAACACTATGATGATTATATTGTCTAGACCCAGTGCTCTGCGACGCGAATCGCATTTGGCCTCGCTTCGTACAGGTCATCTAAAGTGCACGACTCTGGGCAACCTGGACATGACATCGTGTGGCTGATAGTAAAAAATATAGTAAATTACTTTGGTAATTCTAGGAAAAGAAATAAATGAAACCACTTTAATAAAATAGCTCTGCTCTATATTAGATGCATATTTCTTACAAGATAACTGTAAGTTATGGGCGTAAACATGCTGAATCCATAGGAAGTATGTTTTTCATTTCATAACGGGCATAAACAAGGTGGTATTTCCATTGTAGGTATAACTTGAGAGAAATAAAAAATAAATATTAAGACACGTTTAGCATTTTAAAGATTTATCGATAAATATATTGCTTGTATAAGTTTTTTACATAAAATAAATGTTAAAAAAACTGATGCGAAAAAAATCACGTTAAAATAGTTGGAATCTGAGTATCCATAGTGTCTATTTGTGCCATCTGGTTATGAGGAAAAAAAGCCTGGTATGAACCTGAGTTGCGCCTGATCTTTCTGTGAAAATCGCTCGAAAATCCGTTCATTAAATTCGGAGCTTAGCGTGTAGAGTAACACAGACAGACAATAAGACTAAATATCTATTAAGACATTATATTCTATCGATCTCGATCCCAAGGGGCAGTAGTGCCTGTGTTTTCTTTTCCTTACAATTTAAAATAATAAATTAAATTATTATAAAAGCTTGTCGCGAGATTTAAGTACCTATTCGTATTTACTGGACGGATGGATTTATTTACAGCGACGAGCTTTTATAACATGAAAATATTTTAGTAATGACGTTATAAGTTGATAGTAAAAGTTTTAAAGTTAAAGTTTATTTTGGTATTTTTAGTGAATTTTAAATAAAAGCTTGTTTTCAAAAAGATTTTTTTACTTTTTTCGAGTTGGCTCTTAGAAAGTCCTTTCATTATTTTGATACCTATATTGCAGAAGTGCATTAAATATAATTAGTCCGTCATCTTGTATGAGCCGCCATGTTGGATTAAAAATGACGTTATAAGGTTAACTATGTATTGTCATCCAAACCAAGTTCCAAAATTTCACTTCAATCGGTTGAGGAAATCTGCTTTAAATTTGAGATGCAAATTCCACCCGAACAAACATGTTACATACAAACATTGCAAGTTAAATAAAAGCTCGTAAAATATTTATCCTGTAATGCGAAGCTATATGACTTAGGTATTATCATTAGACCTTTGAAAAAATCCAATTTACTTTAACTATCTCATATAAATTTACAGATTATAATCATTATAACGATATCTCAAAAGTAATAAAAGATGCTATAGATAATAAGAAAGTGAGAAAAATACCAGCCAAGTGCGTGCATAGAAAAGGGTTCCGTAGTGACGAGACTCTAAAACTCCTGAACTAATAAAGGCATCTGGTCCGTTATAGTTTTTCTTCAAAGTTCAATACTTGGACTACCATCTTGAATGTTTTTAGATTTATGAGCCAGCCGTTTGGCTTTTAGAGGAGGGGGGATGCCCTGTTGTAGCAAAAAAATGCTTTTAAAGCTGAATATCTCGCAAATGGATTCTTAAATAAAAAATTGGCTTAGCAATCTCTCAACCTCAATCCCCACACAACGGGGTAGACGCGAGAAAAACAAAATCACCCACTTGTAAAAAATATTTGTCATCATTTTATTTTAGGACTTTTTCGGCATAATAAATATGCATTTCTTACAAAGTTCCATATTTCTAGTACTCATCGTTTGGGAGGAAAAGCGAGGACGGACGGACAGACGGACGGACATGACGAAACCATAAGGGTTCCAAGACTTGATCAACTGAACCCTAAAAAGTGAGAAAAAACTCGTGATAGTTAAAATTAGTTATGAAAGTAAACTTTTAGAATTGCCATCTAAGATTCAGTATCTAGTTGTAAAAGAGCAATTTGTTTTTTATTGTGATTTTGATTCGGTGTGTCATTTACGAGAGGTTAATGGACTATAGTTACTTTGTAAAGTGTATATTTTACTTATTCTACGACGTACAGACAGACAGACCATCACGCCTATATACCGAAAGGTTAGGTTCTGACGTACAAAGGCGGAGTTTATTGTCATTCAGCGTTTTCTTTAAGTCACAGTAATTCTTTGATTGTTCTGTTCGTCATTAAAATATCAATTGAAGGCTGCAAGCTTTCTGAACCACTCATTCTGATTGACCGTGCATGACCATGCAGGATGAGTTTAAGCTAAATTTTTATTAAAATTAAGTTTTGTTTTAAACGAAAAGTCCACTACTCTGCCTTCGCTGGTATAATAATAATATGATCATAACTAGTATATGCCCGTTATGAAATGAATACGAGAATGCTCGAATTATATTAGGTTATTAAAATGAAATTTAATATTTTCTCTAGTCCGAGACGCCCAGGACTTTAATTGGCTGTGTCATAGCGGCTGGCACGTAAGATTTTGTTGCCTTTAATCAACATTTCATCCCAAGGCAACGGGTTTCAATTTTTTTTCAAAATTACAATATAGCTGCTACTTTTTACTACGCTTTTTATTAGCTTCACTTGCATGTTTGTAACAGACTCTTTTGGGTTCGATTTTGCCCTACTTTGAACGATCAGATTTAATTCAAACTTTGCACACCTGTCAAAGACCGATGACAATGCACTAATTCGATTGAAAATTAAAAAAAAATGAAAATAAAAACTAAAAAATGAAAAATAAATAATAGTTTAAAAAAACTAAAAAAACACGCTTTTATAGAGAATCCAACTAAAAAGTAGAAAATAAATTTTAATAAGTTTGAATTAAGAATAGTGTAAATAAGAAATAAATGTATATTATTGTAAAAAAAGCGTGAGGTGCATAGTGTCAATAGTTATAAATATTTTTATTTATTGACAGATATGAGTAGAAGAATTATTATTTTGATAATATCTTAAAATGCACCTCACGCTTTTTTACATTAATATACATTTATTTATTATTTACGCTATTCTTAATTCAAACTTATTAAAATTTATTTTCTACTTTTTAGTTGGATTCTCTATAAAAGCGAGTTTTTTTTGTTTTTTTTAAACTATTATTTATTTTTATTAAATACATTCGGCCAGTTTGGACACAACCCATTATATGTGTGCCAGTGACGGCAATACGCTTGCCCCCTATTACGTGGGACTAAAAAGACTGACAAATAGTGGGTGTGTAATGCACCTCTACCTACCCTTACCCTTTCGGGATATAGGCGTGATATGTGTGTGTCACGTGAGTGTGGAAAGTAAAAAATACACCAGTAGTAAACAAACACCTAGTATTGACTGCTTCGGTGGCGTGGTCGGTAGTGTATCCGCTTTCGACGCCGGAGTCTCGGGTTCGATTCCCGGTCGGGACAAACTTTGTGTGATGACACATACGTTTGTACCGAAGTCTGGATGTTTCCTATGTATAATATGTATGTATTTACAAAAAAAAAAAAATGTATATAAGTATTTATATCAGTTTATTTAGTACTCATATCACAAGCTCTGCTTAGTTTGAGACTAGATGGCGTTGTGTGGATTGTCCTAACATATTTATTATTATTATTTATTATTATTATTTTGAAATATCTTTTACACTGAAACATAATGGTATAATTCTAGTGTTCATATTCGACCATAGATTGAATTTTCCGAGCTTTTGTTAATTAAGAATAGCGAGCCAGACCTCGCTCGCAAAAACTAGAATTTATTGATAGTTTTACAATAAAATTGTTCACATATCGATGCCCAAAACTGTAATTGAAAACAAAAGGTGACAATAAATACGTGGTACGCCAATAAATTGGAAAATCCTCTCAACGCGTACCGATATTAAATTTTATTGGTGTAAAGCTAACGTGAAAATTCAACAAAATTCATTCAAGCGCGGCGCAGGGCGTGGTACTTGTGGTACTCGAACCGAACCGCGATCAATGAAAACATTCTAAATCTATACTCGGTATTTTTGTTCCCATTTTGTTAACAAAGTCTGTAATATCAATAAAGTTATTTACATGGCGTTGTTACAAAATCATCGCACCACAATTATTTATATTTCGTACCTACTTGTCGCTGTCCCAGTTAACTTTGTACCGCCTTAAATAAACATTTTAAACCCGACTTAAACTTTCACTAAAGTTTCAAGACCAAAATTAGCCAAATCGGTCCAGCCATTCCCAATTTTAAGCAAGACAAACGAACGGCAATTCATTTTTATTTAGAAGAAGAAGCAGATTGAAGAAAGAAAAAGAAAGAAGAAAATAGCTATCAGCACCTACATACTTCACGTTTATTGGCTCATATTTCTAATCGATCTTTCATGCTTCAATATTGTTGTGAAGCGAGCGGGACTCCTCTCCGGTACGAACAATAAGGTGACGATGACAGTTTACCTATTCAAATAAGGAACAGGTAGATACTCTAATTCAGACTCACCAACATGACAACAACTATCTTTTACAAGCATCGAATTATTTGTACTAAAAGTATTAACTAGTGGTTCTGTGAACAGTAGATCTCGCGTTATTTTCGCATTTCCGCCCCATTTCTCCCCCATTTTCCCCCCAATCGAAAAATCCCTTCGACAGAAGTTGCGCCTTGCAACAAAGAACGCTTGTGTCAAATTTCATGCAAATCGGCTGAAAAATGCATTTTCCCCCCATTTTCCCCCTAATCGAAAAACCCCTTCGACAAAAGTTACGTTTGCAACAAAGAACACTTGTGCCAAATTTCATGAAAATCGGCTGAAAAATACGGCCTGTAGACCGGAACTGACACACATACCAACAACGCCAAATCGGCCAGTCCTCGAGTTAAAATTGAGACGCTTCGCTCGATTCGCTCGCTCGATCAATGATAGTTGAATAACGTACCATATACATAGCATCACGCCTTTTTCCCCGAAGGGGTAGGCAGAGGTGTGCAGCAAACACACCCACATCTCGCCAGCTATGTTAGGTCCCATGTAATAGGGGGCGAGCCTATTGCCATTTAACGGGCACAAGTTCCAGACTCTGGGATAATTATCTGGATAAAATTCTAAAGAGAATTATACATTATCCACCAGACCCGGGAATCGAACCCGAGACCTCGAGTGTGGCAGTCCGTACATAGTACCATTGTGCCACCGAGGTAGTCTGTGCCACCGAGGTAGTCTAGTAACGTACCTGTTAAGCTAAAATAAGATCTTGAGCCGAACAGAATTTCAGATCAATAGTAGTAGTACGTTGAGATGCGATGTTAAATCCCCTTCACAGCCAACAGACAAACATTCCATTTACAGCAATTTTACAACAGTAACTCTGAACAGAAACACAATCCGAGGAGTTTATCCTCGAATTTATACGAGCATAGAGTTAGCCTGTTTAAAACAGAATTTTCCGAGCTTTTGTTAATTAAGAATAGCGAGCCAGACCTCGCTCGCAAAAACTAGAATTTATTGATAGTTTTACAATAAAATTGTTCACATATCGATGCCCAAAACTGTAATTGAAAACAAAAGGTGACAATAAATACGTGGTACGCCAATAAATTGGAAAATCCTCTCAACGCGTACCGATATTAAATTTTATTGGTGTAAAGCTAACGTGAAAATTCAACAAAATTCATTCAAGCGCGGCGCAGGGCGTGGTACTTGTGGTACTCGAACCGAACCGCGATCAATGAAAACATTCTAAATCTATACTCGGTATTTTTGTTCCCATTTTGTTAACAAAGTCTGTAATATCAATAAAGTTATTTACATGGCGTTGTTACAAAATCATCGCACCACAATTATTTATATTTCGTACCTACTTGTCGCTGTCCCAGTTAACTTTGTACCGCCTTAAATAAACATTTTAAACCCGACTTAAACTTTCACTAAAGTTTCAAGACCAAAATTAGCCAAATCGGTCCAGCCATTCCCAATTTTAAGCAAGACAAACGAACGGCAATTCATTTTTATTTAGAAGAAGAAGCAGATTGAAGAAAGAAAAAGAAAGAAGAAAATAGCTATCAGCACCTACATACTTCACGTTTATTGGCTCATATTTCTAATCGATCTTTCATGCTTCAATATTGTTGTGAAGCGAGCGGGACTCCTCTCCGGTACGAACAATAAGGTGACGATGACAGTTTACCTATTCAAATAAGGAACAGGTAGATACTCTAATTCAGACTCACCAACATGACAACAACTATCTTTTACAAGCATCGAATTATTTGTACTAAAAGTATTAACTAGTGGTTCTGTGAACAGTAGATCTCGCGTTATTTTCGCATTTCCGCCCCATTTCTCCCCCATTTTCCCCCCAATCGAAAAATCCCTTCGACAGAAGTTGCGCCTTGCAACAAAGAACGCTTGTGTCAAATTTCATGCAAATCGGCTGAAAAATGCATTTTCCCCCCATTTTCCCCCTAATCGAAAAACCCCTTCGACAAAAGTTACGTTTGCAACAAAGAACACTTGTGCCAAATTTCATGAAAATCGGCTGAAAAATACGGCCTGTAGACCGGAACTGACACACATACCAACAACGCCAAATCGGCCAGTCCTCGAGTTAAAATTGAGACGCTTCGCTCGATTCGCTCGCTCGATCAATGATAGTTGAATAACGTACCATATACATAGCATCACGCCTTTTTCCCCGAAGGGGTAGGCAGAGGTGTGCAGCAAACACACCCACATCTCGCCAGCTATGTTAGGTCCCATGTAATAGGGGGCGAGCCTATTGCCATTTAACGGGCACAAGTTCCAGACTCTGGGATAATTATCTGGATAAAATTCTAAAGAGAATTATACATTATCCACCAGACCCGGGAATCGAACCCGAGACCTCGAGTGTGGCAGTCCGTACATAGTACCATTGTGCCACCGAGGTAGTCTGTGCCACCGAGGTAGTCTAGTAACGTACCTGTTAAGCTAAAATAAGATCTTGAGCCGAACAGAATTTCAGATCAATAGTAGTAGTACGTTGAGATGCGATGTTAAATCCCCTTCACAGCCAACAGACAAACATTCCATTTACAGCAATTTTACAACAGTAACTCTGAACAGAAACACAATCCGAGGAGTTTATCCTCGAATTTATACGAGCATAGAGTTAGCCTGTTTAAAACAGTATCCAATTTCACATATTTCCTACTACGAGTACCTCGAGGACGACCAAAAATTCTATTTTACGAGGGTGCCTGCATAAAGTCCGATTTATAAGAATAAATATATGGTAAGTAACAACCTCTTGGAAGCGACCACGTCCTACTCATTTATTTGAATTTACTTAAGTATGTACTGAAGTAGGAGCTAGGGGTGCAGGTTTATTGCTCTCACAGACCAATTTTACATTGTTTACGTTTTTACAAAAGCATTTTGTTAGGTCATTTGTTTATGAGAAACATTTTTGTACTTTACTCGTATATTATTTATCATTTTCGTGTTCAACTACTTACGAAAGCTCGAGACTGTTCATATGAAACATTTTAATAAACATTCTAAAGATGGACGCATAGATCTTAGCATAGCTAGATCATAGGACCCAAACGTACCGCAATTGCCGATTAACTAGAGGGAATATTACTGAAAACTCAAAACCATTTTTTAAGACACTGAGACCTCTCTGGGCCTGAACGAAGTCGTCAGCCCCGGTTGTGATACAAACATCTATTAACAGTCGTTAAGTGTAGTTAGAGCCCTAAAAATCCGTCTGATCTAGCTACAGAGTTTTGATATCGCCAATGGGTTGTGGAGGTGAGATGGCTGTCTCTTCACGGAAAACACCGACGTTTAGGGGCAACGTAGTAAGACTGGAAAGCCCAACTGAGTTCAGGCTCAGTGGATGATGATAATCAATTAAAACTAAATAACCAATCTGTAATATTAACTTCAATTTCCGTAACCACTACCCGATTTTAAATAGATACTGTAGGTACTCGTCAGTCCAGTCCACAAATTCTAATAACATCTTGTTGGGAAATCACAAACGGCATCTCTCAATTTCAAAAGTCAACAGCACACCGAGGTGACGAGGTGACAAGGTTGTTAATATTTGATTACTGGCGATCAGTCCAGCCGGTAGTCGATTATTGAACGGAAATGATCCTTTAGCAGTCAGCACGCGTCCCTGACGTCAGATTAACGCTAACAGGTTTACGTGACGCTTTCTATTCGACGTCCGATGATACGGTGATTCCTTATTTGATGGGTAAGGTTTTAGTTTCTAAATTGTAACATCGTGACCGTAATATAGTGTTTTATAGGATTTTGTTGGATACAGTTCACACAAGCTTCAGCTATGTTCTACCAAGTTAACCTTCTAGACATGCTTTATTTCGTACCAAAATTTGTCCATAGAACGTGGCAAACTTATAGAACTTGAGCAATTTTTAATAATAGTACTTTATGAAACTGTTTCTTAGGAAAGGTCAGGAAATCTCAAATAAAATCTATATAGTTAAGTAACTAACTTAAATATTTATAGTTTCATGTGCATTTCAAGCTTTAGGGTATATCAATGAATACCTAGATAAAAATACCACATGCATTACCTATACAAGATATGTGCGAAAAACATAACCCCGCCTTGTCAATGTTGATTAGTGATGAGACTTGACTTGAAGCCCTTTAAGTGCTTATCAGTGAACTTATAGCTTCAAGTCTTTTATTATCTGTTTTTGGACCCTTATGATGAAAAGCAATTAGAACGTCCTCAACTTAAAGGTGGAAATACATTTCACTTTAATTTAATCAAACTAAGATAAATACTAAATAAAAAAATTAGAAGTGTCGGCGAATTAAATTGGAAACTTTCCTTTGATTTTCTTCCATTTTATCTTATGTATAGTGGTATGCCAATCTAATATAGGCTTTAGTACTTTTAATTACATTTTTATATCGAGTGTAAAACTTTTAATCATATTGTATTTTCTTCTTTGGTTACTAATGGAAGGAATTTTGTGTCGTATCGGATTTAAATTTCTTTTTCTATAGAATTAATGACGTTGCTTTCGTACTTCAACATTATCTACATTATTATAATATACAGACAGATAGACCTTACATTGTCGACTGCGTTCACGATGCTCAGATACTCGTAGAATTTTAAATCTTAGAATATTATTATAAAGCTCGTTATTATAGAGTTCGTTTGTTTGGTTGAACGCCCTAATCTCAAGAATTACTGGTTCGATTTGACAATATATTATTGTGTTGAATAGTACATTAAAATTTATCAAGGTAGGCTTGGCTATTCATATTATAATTTCGCTACGGCCAATAGGAGCGGAGCAGCAAAGAAAATTGTTGCAAAAACGGTGAAAGTGGGATTTGTATTGTTAAAAAGCGAACAAAGAAATTGTCTGGCAAAAAATGGGCATAATAAACGCACCTGTCTACCCCCTCGAAGATCAGGACGTGAATTTATGTATAAAAATACTGACAAGTTATTAAACTGCGAAACATAATTCAGGTTCCTTTCACATAAATATCAAAATACAAATATCAAGTTTCCTGGAGCATGTTCATGCATCCATATATCAAAACTTGAACGGTGCAATGTCTTTCAGAACTGTTCAGCAAGTGCAGTAATACAGGAAGTGCAAAACCTCTTGCCGAAACTACCATACAAACTCGTTTCAATGCAATTTGTTTAAAAGAATTATGAAGAACAATACTTCGTCCATATTTCGTGAACAAAATTGTGTTCTAAATCTTTGTTGAGAAGATTTTAATTATATTTATCCTAACGGTAATATAGTTTCAGTAGTATAGAGTGTAGTGTTCTATATTTTCCTACAATGGGATTTCAGTTAAGTTCACTAATACGTGCTATACAGGAAATATGAATTTTATTAAAATTCTAAGTTTTCCTTAAATTTGCCGTATATCATTACTTCGCAGAATTTGATTCTTAACAGCGACACTATCGTATGGTGTAATAATAAAGAGTGTGTTAGAGAATAAAGAGTGTCAAAAATTCACCCTGTATACCGAGACTTAAACGCCTAAGTTACCTTGGGTTTGGCCTGACGTTTCGACCACCATTCAGTCTGTAACCACGACCCGATGTAACTCGGTCAAACGACAGGCCACATCCAAGGTGACTTAGGTTGGATTCGACCAAACTCGAAGTTACACTGGTGTTAAACTATCACGGTAATAATTATGCTCCGACTAAAATCTGTGTGATATTGTTTGTTCAAGTTCTATTTGAAATGTCCTAATAATATAATTTTGTTGGATAATACAGTGTCAATTGTCATATCAACATTTTATAATGTTCACTGTTCACTATTCAATAAAATTAAATTATTATGACATTTCAAAGTAGAGTTAGTAGAAATAAATCCCACTCATTTTAGCCGGAGTAAGTATAGTTATAACCGTGATAGTTATATCTTCAACTTTGGTCCAACCCGGTCTTAGGCGTATAAGTCTCGCTATAAACGCGAAGTCTAACAACAACTAAGTTTACTAATAAAATCTCCAAATGATTATGGATTATAATTATACTAGCGACCCGTCCATGCTTCACACGGGTGCAATGTAGACTATGTAGCATGTCAGTCTTAAAATTCAAATATCTCAATGCAAATATTTGTATGCTTTGCATTGGTTGGATGATTGTCTTTATCTGTGGTAGAATGATTGTCTTTATCTGTGGTATTAGAATTGTGGAATTAGATTCGTCTTTGAATTTCAATGCCAAACAATGTTCAATCACTACTGACATGCTATCAATTGATACTATCGATCGTCCTTGTAAGGAATCCATGGATCGTAATTCATGGCAGAATTTTCTTTTTTTACCCACGAATTAGTTCTGGCTCTCTGTAATCGATGCCTACCCCTATATACATATATTCTCTGGCTCTCCGAACACTATGACTTTCCCGATCTTGGCTGCAGCGAGCCTCACGCTCAACTGAGGATTCTCTTACTCCTTCAGCTCTATAACTAGCCCGAAGCTGGCTGAGCCGAGCCTCACATTCCCTTGACGAATCTTCGTCTCTAGCTGAACGTGCTCTTTGGGCATTCCCTGTACTACGACCTATGTTTGAACGACGACGTCTTTCAGATATGACTTTATACCTATCCTATTCAGTTCTTTTTTGAACTTAAATACCTACATTACATACTTTAAATAAACCGCTTTTTGGCTATAATTCTATTGTTTTATTCTAATTCCTATCCAAACAAGGTACCTACTATGAATTTCGAAACACATGTCGAATGAATTAAATTAATGAAAATGAATTTTTAATGAAAAAGCCTATGATATAACCTATTAATCTGTAATATCTTCGAAAATATTCAATTAAATTACATGCTGTAAAGGGCCATATTGATCTATATTAAAACCAAAATGTATTTAAGGTACTTAATTGGATAAGGATTTATGCTCTATTGCTTAAAATCTCTGTGTGTTCACTGCCGTCATTGGCCCCAGCCCGGCTGCGTCGCCGCGCTCGTATTTTTTTTCCATCACGAGGTATCTCTTTAGTCATTGGTCCAAATTATATGGTTTGAATGGCAATTTTGGTCTACATTAAATGCACAACGTATGTAAAGTATTCAATTAGATAAGGAATAATACTGCATTGGTAAAAATAGCTTGGCAAATGACACATAATTTTTTTGTCATTTATAAAAGATAAAAATGGTTACTGTGCGTTATCCTTAAGAGATAGACATATGCTAGGACTTTTTTGTAGACCTTTCTATGGTGTACAATACTGTAGTACATTATTTCTGTCTCGTAGGGTTTTCGTCAGCGTTTGCAATGAAAGCGCAAAAAAATGTGTTTATTTACGACCATTACATTAGAAACCTCTAAAATAATCGGTATTACTCTAGTATTTTATACATGTATTATACATTAGAACCTTTCTGTTGAATCACTCTATCTATTAAAAAAACCGCATCAAAATCCGTTGCGTAGTTTTAAAGGTGTAAGCATACATAGGGACAGACAGACAGGAAAAGCGACTTTGTTTTATGCTATGTATAGATTAGACTTCTGGAATTCAGCTAACGTTCAGTACCTACTAATAATACCACACCAAAACCTTTGGGATTCAAGACACCCTCATCTACAAGACTGGTGCACGTGACGATCAATAGATGAGGCTCTGACAAACATAAAAGTTCCCAATAAGCGAATCTTCTTTCATCTATCCTTTCTACGTGCCCGAACCATCTAAGCATCAGTGTAATAAAACGTTGTGCCTCGCACACCGCACAATATCCCTAAATCCAATAAAAATTATAGTAAAAATTACCAAACTAACAACTTTATATGCGTAGTATGTGGCGCGATCGACTTAGAACCGGTCCGCAATTAATTTAAATCGTCGATGTGGATTACACTTGCAACGTTCGTCACACCGACGCCAGCGGCCGATCTCGGCGAACTACCGTCAGCCGCTGGGGTGTGACAGACCACCTTCCACCACCGGCCCGCGAAGACGTCTACTACTTTACTTAGTGCTAAAGTCAATTACCGACACCGCGGAGTTTTAATTCGCTTAAAGGGAAGAACTGAGTTTCTTGAGGGCTCTTCTCAGTCTCGTTGCATTTTGGAACCCTCGGTAGAGTCACACCAACTTTTGACGAATCTAAATAATTTTCTAAAAATTTCAAAGATAATAAACGTTATTTTATTTTATTTTTTATTTTAACTTTTTATTTTGAGTCTTCTATTCAACGATCATATTATCTAACCAACGAGTGCTATACCCCATCATAATTGGGTGAGTGTTTCAATTGTTTTAACCCTGTGTGCATACCTAAAATGTAATACTATGTACCTACCTGCATTATTCTTAGTGTACAATAATTGTACCAAATAAAATGTACGTGCCTATCTGTCTGCAAACGCTTCTACCTACTGCCACAGATTTAGGAATGCTATGCTAGTACTAGATACTTACTGCTGATGGCTATATAGTGTCGGATCAGATAAATTGTGTTACATAATTCATCTAATAACTATTGTGTGAAAAATAAGTACCCTCGGCTGACATATTATGTACCTTTTTTTTTTTTTTTTTTTTATATTTGGTTCGCCAAATTGACGCCGCCCGTCTGGTGGTAAGTCGTGACGACGTCTAGCGATTGTGGGCCACTCTCACAGCACACATTACTATTGAGAGTGGCCCTCAACTTGACGACCTACTGATGTGCCTCTTCACGCTCCGCTTAAAGAACCCAGGATTATATGTGGGAGGAAACACGTGCACAGGCAGGGCGTTCCAGGCCACTATCGTTCGGCAGAGAAACGAACGTTTAAAACGTTCGGTTCTCGCGAACATGCTATCCACTGTGTGGGGGTGGCATCTCTGCCCGGCACGAGTCGTTCGGGATCGGAAGGAAGAGGGTGGGATCAGATTGAAGAGCTCTTCAGAACACTCGCCGTGGTAAATACGGTAGAATGCGGCCAAGGAAGCTATTGTTCGGCGCTGAGCTAGCGGCTCAAGGCTTCCCGTTACCTCCGGACAATCTATAATACGGATAGCCCGTCGCTGCATAGCGTCGAGAGCGTCCAGCAGATACTTCGCGGAGCCGTCCCAGAGGTGAGAGCAGTATTCGACGCAGGGTCTAATCTGCGTCTTGTACAGCAGACACCTCTGGTCCGGTGTAAAGAATCTCTTTACCTTATTCAGTATTCCTAGTTTCCGCGAAGCTAGCCCTATACATCTTTCGATGTAGTTTTTATTATTGAGCTCTCGACGAACGTCTATGCCAAGGATATCAAGGTTGTCCTTCATTGGTAATAATGCATTCTGAAGAGAGGGTAGGGGAAGGAAAGGGGATTTCTTCGCAGTAAGTGCACACGCCTGTGTTTTGCGGGCATTGAACTCGACCAGGTTCTCGGTACCCCATTGAGAGATACTGTCGAGGTTACGGTCGAGATCAGCCACGAGTCGTCGTCTCTCCTCCTCAATCTCAGATCGCCCCGCCGTCGGACGAACCGAGTAACTCCCGTGCAGTGTGTTGTCATCTGCATAGCAATGAATGTTCCCGAGGGATAGCATATCATTGATATGCAGAAGAAAGAGAGTTGGTGATAGTACGGACCCCTGCGGTACCCCGGCATTCACTTGCAAGAAGCGAGAAGCCTGGCCATCGCAGAGGACCCGCACTCGGCGCTCGTTTAAAAAGCTGGCAATCCAGCTGCACAGTTGAGGAGGTAGACCATATGCCGGAAGCTTGGAAAGGAGCGAAGCATGCCAGACCCTATCGAAGGCTTTGGCGATGTCCAGGCTAATAGCCAAGGACTCGCCGTGCCTTTCCATAGCCCCACCCCAGACATGCGTTACGAATGCCAGAAGATCACCCGTTGATCGCTTTGGCCTGAAGCCGTATTGTCGATCATTGATTAGCGAGTGATCCTCTAGGAATTGCATGAGCTGCTTATTTATAAGGAGCTCAAGCACCTTGCAAATGACTGAGGTGACAGCTATGGGTCGATAGTTGCCTGGATCGGACCGATCCCCTTTCTTGGGGATCGGTTGTACGTTCGCCTCCTTCCAGACCTCCGGCACGAGCCCTGAAGAGTATGACAGGCGGTACAGACGCGTTAATACTGGAGACCACTCAGCTGCACATTTTCGTAGCACCACCGCCGGAATGCCGTCAGGGCCACTGGCTTTCCGCGTGTCGAGTGACCGCAGCACTGCCCGTACATCACATTGCCTGATAACAATATCAGGCATTGTGTGGCCACAGTTGGCGATGGCGGGGGGCTGCAGGCCACGGTCGTCGACCCGGGAATTAGCCGCAAAGAGGTCTGCGAGCATATCCGCTTTCTCTCGGGCTTTGTGAGCCAGTGTTCCATCTGGGTAACGCAGCGGTGGCAGCGAGTTCTGACAAAAGTTAGATTGCACGGCTTTGGCCAGTTGCCAGAATCCACGGCTGCCCGTGGGATGGGAAGTGAGCTCCTGACCAAGCCGCGCGACGCGCTGGGCATCCGCTCTCTTAAAGGCCCTCTTACTCGACTTTGTGGCCCGGTTGTACGCTGCTTTGAGGTGGCCCACGTTTGGGTCGCGCACAGCCCGGGCCCTGATCCAGGCGCGATATGCCGACTGTTTTTGTCGAACAGCTTTGGCACAATCTCGCCCGAACCAGGGACGGGCTCTGCAGATACTGGCGACATCAGTGAAAGGGATGTAATAATCCATCCCTAAACTGATCTCGCCAGCAATAGCAGAAGCACTATCCGAAGGAGCCTTTCCTACAAAGCAGCGCTGGCTCCAGGGGACGGACGCATAATAATCGCGTAGACCGTCCCAATCCGCTGACGAGTAGTGCCATAGTCGTCGTGACGTTTGTACAGGACGTGCAGGAGGTGACTGTACTGGGCTGGGCGACTCGTCAGCAGTAGATCCAGCAGAGCGGGCGCGTGATCTGACCTGTCTGGTATCCGGGTGATCCCGCATACCATCTGGGTCAGACCGTGGGAGAGAGCGAACGCATGGGCGGCTCTACCCGCATGATCAGTCTTGAGGGACCCCAGCCATTCAATGTGATGGCCATTGAAGTCCCCCAGAAATACTAGGTCAGCGTTCAGGAACCGCACCTGCGCTTCATCAGCCGTCTCGCTGAGGTACTGGAAGAGCTTTGTTGTCTCAGAATCCCCTGTGTGGGATCGGTAGACGCACACGTAGATCTGGCTCATAGAGCCATGGTCTACGTGCAGCCAAAGGACGGAATTGGAGGGGTTCTCTAGGCAGCGCAACCGGCGGCAGCAAACATCCGCCCTAACGAACACGCACACCCCGGCTTTGTCTCGAAATTGTTCCTCGATGACATAGCCGGGGTAACACAGGTAAGACGTGTCGTCAGGGCGGCGTATTTGTGTCTCCGTGAGGAACATCACAGCGGGCCGTGCCGTCTCAAGGTGGTGGTGGACGGTATCGAGGTTCGCATGGAGTCCACGGACGTTAGTGAACTCCACCTCGAAATGTGAAGTTGTGGGGTTTCCTAGGGCCGCTGTGTAACGTTTATTTCTTTTTTGTTGCACTGCCATTGTAGATTTTAAAGAAGAAGCGTGAAGACAGGGCGACATCTGGTGCAGCAGTAAGTGACAAAGCGCAGGGGCTAGCTTTGTCTAGAACCGTGTGGTTAGGTCGGAGCCGACTCGCCGGACGGAAGGGCTCCCAAACCCCCCTGATGCAAGGCCGCCGCTACCCCACACCGGTTACCACCCGGAGCGGCGATCCCACATCAGGATTATGTGCATCATGTGGGGCAGCCTCCTGGGGTGGTTGGCCCCAGGCGGGCCCCATGACTGTGTTGCGGGCGGCCGCGGCAACGCCGTTGCTAAGGGTCTCCCTGGCCGGCGAATCGACCCACACCACCCACACTAGACTCCGTTTCGCCCCCACTGGTCCCATGCCTGCTGCACCATACATCGCCTCGGGCCCGGCGGTGCAGCTGCTGAACCCCTAACGCAACCCAGCCTGGGCTGGGTTACTTGGGGGGCTTTAGCACAGCTGCACGGTGGTACCCCCCCGGACCAACACTGTTGTACCACCTGGTACCCACGTAGGGGCCGAAGCCACTCCATAGGTACCGTAAATTAACGAGCCTCGTCCGTTTATCAGCAGGTGCGCCACTAGCAGGTGAGGTCGCTGGGGCCCTATAGATGTTGGTAGAGCCCCTTTGCACGCCCTTTGCACCTACCTACTTAGAGGTTTGAACATTGAACTATGTAATTAACTGCCTCACCACTGAACACCGTCCAAGCCTGCCACTGCTTCTGCTTATCCTTGACCGTGTGTTCGTGGTGGGCAGTCTACCGAAACGCTGGACATCATGATTCCAGGGTTCACCGTTCACCGTTCACCGCTCATGTTCACCGCTCATCGTTGACGCTCACCGTCGACCTTCCCGTTGACCTTCGTCGACGACCTTCACGAGCACCTGCCGACCTGCGTGCGCCCCGACCCACGCAGTGCCTAGAAGAAAGCCACCACCTACCCTACCAGCACCTGCCAATCAGCGGACATCGGGCCGAGGGGACAGTCAGGGCAGTGGCATTCCTTATCAATATACGCCAAATACCTGAGTAATACGATTGCGAGTCGATCCTACGTCTACCCTGAGATCTAATACTAATAAATTATTGTAACATACTAGCAGTCTCATTTCTACCTACTATAAAAGACTAGTGTTACAAATGCTTATCAGTTTATTTAAGCATTACAGTCTAATATTAAAGAAATAGTCTAAGTTTGTGCCTCACTATAAAATAATATGATGGTTCGTCCTGTCACCTGTCATGTCAGCGGTTCTCAGCCCACATGTAAGTATCCGAGCTGGCCGTATGTGTATGTGGTGTTTGCCTAGTAGACGGTCAGATGTTTCGTTTGATGGCCGATATCGTTGGCAAGTACACTGCTCTGCTACCCTTATGTCTATTTGCTTCAAAATGCTGAATCTATTTTGCGATGCTCAATACGAACAAATGTTTGCTGTAGGCAAATGTGTATTTGTTGTTCTTCGAATAAAAGATACGCTTTATTGTATTGACATATCAAGTTGCGATTTTCAAGGCTGGAGACGTGTGTTAAACGCTTTACATGATGTTTTACACGATATTTTTGTACTTTATCACGGAAATTAACACGAATATAGCTAGATAAGCAGAACTGACATATTTAAAAAACAGGGTAAAGGATCATTATCTGTCTTCTTTTTGACTTTCTTTTTTGTAGACTGCCCCTTTTATATTCCATCTTGTTCTATCCACCCTAAGGTTGCCTGGAATAAATCGCTCTACGCGATATGGCCTCCCTTTGTGCATATCTTTATTTACAATGGTTTACCTATATTTTGTGATATTAAATTGATGTACAGTAAAGAATATTTATTTGTATGTATTGTATTGTAACTTCGATATCGCCCGTGGGTTGTGGACTTTAGATGGCAGTAGCTTCTCGGAAAATATCGAAGTTCAGCCGAATCGCAGTTAGACCGGAAAGTCGACCCCAACTGCGTTTGGATGGATTCGGTTCGGTGGATGATGATGATGATGATAGCGTAGATAAGCATTTTAGTACCGGTACCTTTCATTGCCTGACGTTTCGACCAGGTTACACAGTGTAATAGGGGGTGAATCTATTGCCTTTTCCGGGCTGTTAGGGTTTTTTGCCAGAGAGAAGAAGAAAGAAAGAAAGAAATCCGGCCAAGTGCGTGTCGAGCCACGCATAGTATAGGGTTCCGTATTCACCCATTATAGGCTCTTTAACTCCTAAACCAACATAGTTATCTGGTCCGTTATAGTTTTGCTTCAAAGTACATCAAATGGACTACAATTATGATTTTTTTCAGATTCTTCAAGCTAGCCGTTTAGATTTTAGAGGGGTGGACGCCCTGTTTTTACAAAAATTTGCCCTTTAAAGTTGAATATCTCACAAACGGATACCTAAATCAAAAAATTGTCTTAGCAACCCCTCAATGTTTTAAAAGACCTATCTACTTACACGGAGTGGGCGTAAGAAAAAAAAACAAATTCTGGTTCCGGAAGTTTCCACAAAAAAAATATTTTTCATAATTTTCTTTCAGTACTTTGTCAAAGTAGTAAATACACATATCCATGCAAAATTTCATGTTTCTACTCACTGTTTATGAGTAAAGTCGAGGACAGACGGACGGACAGACATGACGCAACTATAAGGGTTCAGAAACTTCTTCGGAACCATAAAAAGCGTTTATTATTTCACATAAACTTTACACAAAGAACACAAATAAAGCCATGGCCTCGACCATCTATCAGCAGGTGCATCACATACAGATTAGGATGACTTGGGCCTTGAAGATCTTGACAGGGTCCTTTAGCACACAGCACAATAAATACCTATGTCGATTGACTCTAAATCTTTTAATCTGAACTATAAAAATCATGACGCAAATTGTGTATGGGTTATTCCAGACACTAGCGCCATCTGTTACGACATGAACAAGTACAGAAACGTGCGGTGAGTTACAAACGTCCCTCTTGGCTGGGTTACAATTTTATTTTAACACTTCTGCAGTACCGGTGTGGGCAAATTGAATGTTATATGCTAGACGGTAGTGAAGAGGTTTCTTGAAACTTACTGGATTGTTAAAGGGCTGTTTCAACCCCTTTATGATCTGCTACTAGTGAAGTCTATGCAGTATTAGTTGCAGCATCTTGTGAGATACGTACTGTGAATACATAAATTTAATTAGGTACTTTTTCTTTCATGCTTGTTTCCGACCGTGTCCTGGTCCGCATCGCAATTAATGTAGAATCGACTTTCATAAGTCCTTTTACCTCGACTTTTGGGCAAAAAATAATCCCAAATGAGAAAAGCTCCTTATAAATAAGCAGCTCATGCAATACAGGATACAAGGATCAATCGCTAATCAATGATCGACAATACGGCTTCAGGTCTAAACGATCAACGGGTGATCTTCTGGCATTCGTAACGCATGCCTAGGGTGGGGCTATGGAAAGGCACGGCGAGTCCTTGGCTATTAGCCTGGACATCGCCAAAGCCTTCGATAGGGTCTGGCATGCTTCGCTCCTTTTCAAGCTTCCGGCATATGGTCTACCTCCTCAACTGTGCAGCTGGATTGCCAGCTTTTTAAACGAGCGCCGAGTGCGGGTCCTCTGTGATGGCCAGGCTTCTCGCTTTTTGCAAGTGAATGCCGGGGTACCGCAGGGGTCCGTACTATCACCAACTCTCTTTCTTCTGCATATCAATGTTATGCTATCCCTCGGGAACATTCATTGCTATGCAGATGACAGCACACTGCACGGGAGTTACTCGGTTCGTCCGACGGCGGGGCGATCTGAGATTGAGGAGGAGAGACGACGACTCGTGGCTGATCTCGACCGTAACCTCGATAGTATCTCTCAATGGGGTACCGAGAACCTGGTCGAGTTCAATGCCCGCAAAACACAGGCGTGTGCATTTACTGCGAAGAAATCCCCTTTCCTTCCCCTACCCTGTGCACGTGTTTCCTCTCACATATAATCCTGGGTTCTTTAAGCGGAGCGTGAAGAGGCACATCAGCAGGTCGTCAAGTTGAGGGCCACTCTCTATAGTATTACGTGCTGTAAGAGTGGCCCACAATCGCTAGACGTCGTCACGACTTACCACCAGGCGGGCGGCGTCAATTTGGCGATCCAAACATAAAAAAAAAAAAAAAAAAAGGTACCAATTATAATTAGAAGTATAGATAATTAGTAACTTAGATTGGTAATCTATCTCCGTTTTAAATTACATGAACCCCACGTTCATTTCCTATTCGCATACAAGCCTTTTGTGCAATAAAATGACATTTTAGGCTTTAGTTTATTCATCAAACCGGTAAAAGCGTGATAGAATATGTGATTTTGACACAACGTAAAAACAATAAAGCCGCTTCCATGTTCCGTTTTATACAGATCACTAGAATTAATATATATATATATATATATATATATATATATATATATATAACTAGAATTAATGTTATTAAATTATACGGATGCAAAGCCGGGGCGGGAACGCTAGTATTGATAATACATATTTAATAAACAGGAGTAAACAACTAGTATCAGCATACATAATTAATATCCGTAGCTACTTAATGGCATTCAAAGTAATTTATGTAATTTCATGAACACGCTAATATTCATGCTTTAACATTATTATTTGCTTGTTTATGTTATTTGTTTAGTGTGGTGTTGTTACATAAATAAATTGGATTAAACCATAGACCAACGCGGTCGTCGTATACGCTGTCGCCGTAGTTTAAACTAAGTACTTACTAATAAACTGCAAGAGAAATGCTTAGTCGGTGATAACATGGCTATCAAGTTATCATGGTATAAAAATTGTGATCAAGTTACACAAATTCCCAAAGAGCTGAATTTTGGTAGCGACCTTAGATTTACCTTAATAAAGAAAAAAAAAAGTCCCCAGCGATCCAAAGTCTGCAATAAAAAGTTATTCAAGGTTAATTGTCAAAAAAATCGGTTCACTGGGTTGTTTTTGAATTGTGACACAAATATCAAAACATTTTCTCAAACTTTTCAAATTATAGCATAGAAGGATCACAGTAACAAACCAGTTAACGTCTGTCTTGAATTAACGGATTCTTGAATTCAGAATTCATACAGAGAGCACCTTAGAGAAATCACGAGGTACGGTTCACTTCCTCCGCGGGGCCCTTCCTGTACTTCAGACGGAACAGGGAAATGATGGGATTTGGTCAAACGTGAACTGACGGTACTCTAATTACATTAAGAAAGATAGCTTCGTGACTATGTTTGGAGGTCGTTTAGACCTTAAATAAAATAATATGTTAACTCTAGATAAGATATTCATCCTGCCTCTACTCGGTGGCACACTCCCGATGTGGTTCGATTCTCGAGTTGAATCTAATATGATTATACACAAATATGTATTTTGGAGTATGGGTATTTTGTATGTACATTAAGTATGTATTTAGAAATAATTGTATAAGTATGTTTATCCATACCTCAGAGAGCACGTTAAGCCGTCGTCGGTCCCGGTTGTCATACGAACATCTGTGGCAGTCGTTACGAGTGTTTGGAGCCCTAAAAAAACAAAAATCCGACTGGTCTAACTACAGAGCTTCGATATCTCAGGAGGGGGAGGTCAGAATAGTCACTCTACGGAGATTATTAAAGTTCAGCCGCATCGCAGTGAGGCTGGAAAACCGACCCCATTAGGGTTGGGAAATAGCACAGTGGATAAGTAGAGCATTCATCTAACTAATCCTGCTTACACACACACAATGGAAGGACAAAATGGTAACATGTCGTCGTCAATCCTAATTACTCTATAAAATCTATAATAATCATTTAACCATGTATATTATTTACACATGTTTAAAAAAATAGAGTTAGACAATGGCGGTAATATCGTCAACGTATTGCCAATCACAGTTGATCCCAGGTGGTGAGCCTATTACCACTTTGGGACCTTGTCCGAGCCTCATCTATCAGTCAACAGGTTCACTGAAAGTGAGAATTACTGATGGACACTACTAACTTATTAAACATCATAAATAGCCCACAGCAATCCCAGAATTAACCACATAAGTGAAAGTATTACATCAGCCAAGTTGATGAGAAAGAACATTTCCCTTTAATGTAATCAAACTGAGATAAATACTGAAAAAAATATACGGCGTGTTCGGCAAATTAAATCGGAAACTTTTCTATGTTTACACCCCTTTCATTATAAGTACCATTTAAAATCAATCTAGAATATATCTTGAAAATAGAGAAATAGAGTTCTAAATAAACTGTAAAAGGTTCAGTGTAATATTCTTTGTCGAGTGTCACAAGAAAGAAATTGTGTGTCGTATCGGCTTTTAATTTCTTCTCCATAGAATTAATGACGTTGCTTTTGTTCGGTACGTTATCGATTCAAACATTATTAGTCGCAATCTTGTGTACGTCTTCAAAACTCAAAGCAATTATATCTGGTACAGTCACTAGCAATAGGAGTTCACATAATATTACTATTGTTCGTGACTGTTCACTCGAATTCCCACACACATAAAGTAAGGCAACTTATCCTAATTTAGCAGGTGTACCTATATGTGAAGTCCTTGTCACTTTTACAAAACGTACCTATATAATAATGAAGTAGAATGAATAGATTTTAATAGATACGATGGAACACGGGGAATGTAAGATTATAGGTAGGACTTGTTATCATCATCATCAGTGTAAGCAGGAATTAAATTCTGCACGAAGGAAACCGCTAGCGGCATCGATGTATTTTAAGCAAAGACATATTTGATTGAAGGCTAGCTAAGGACATAATAACAAATCAAATCTTTATTTTACGTACGCCCTCACAGGTACATGTAAAAGGTCATGCAGGATTCTATTTGCCAGTTCCAATAAGCAGTTTCCAAGTTAAAAGGAAAACAACGGGCAAGAAACTCCTTGGTTCAGAGGAACCTTTGAGAAATTTTGAATTTGATTGAATTTCCTTTGAGAATTGAGAAGATGGCACCAAAAGAAGAGTCTTTTGGTGCCATCTTCTCAATGAAGGTCGGCGATCATCCTGGTAATTTGGACCTTTGACACGGCACTCTTGTTTGCTTGACTCTTTGGTTGCTTTACGTATAATGCTGGGACTGCAGACGTTCTATTTAGTGGTATATAACATCTGTGCTGACTGGAATTTTAGTCTGAATTACATAGTGGTTATGGATTAGTAGGCTAGTGTTCGTGCGTAATGCAATTAGGCCTATCGAGCCATTTCACAAAATGCGCCGTCTTAGTACTGTGCCCACTTGTGTATCGTATTTTATTGTAATTTCGATTGAAGTTATATCAATATTTTGACAAAGTATATGCAAGAATTTCCTATATTACTGCAGAAATCGGTTCTCTAATGAACTTAGTTTATTTTGGAATAATTTTATTATTGTAATTACTGTGTATTTAAACCAAAAATCACGATCAAATTGCGATGTTAAACTCAAAAATTGGCCCAATGGTTTATTTTTTCACTAAATAATTATAATACAATTCAATAATCTGTTACATTAAATGACGATTCAAATATATATCCAATGCTTTATGTATTTTTTTAAACTCAATTTATAAGTATTTTTGATAGAAATACGACTCTGAAATCAACTCTGCGCCGTTTTTCAATAAAATGCTTGTGGGAAATTGATTACTATAGATCAAATAAGTTATTTTTAGTAAATGTGTTACATTAAACGTCAACACGAAAGCTTGGCCCATTTTTTGCGCATATTCAATAACTTCTAGTTATTACAGACTATGGTAATTTAGGAGCTCAAAATATTAGAAAATCGTGCGAAAACGTGAAATGGCTCTTAAGTAAGTATATATTGTTGTAAATTGCTGTGTATAAACAGAAGCGAAACGAGAACGGAATGTTATAAATATTAGAACTCAACGTATATTTATTTGCAAAAGTAAATTTAATTCAGTTTTAGAGGGTGCCGTGACAGTGTGGTCCCTCCGTGGATTATACGATTAACGCGGTTAACCAATTAAAACATAGACTGGCCTGAGGGGACTACACGATGTGAAATACTCCTGGCCAAAGTCACTGAATTACGTTGATTCTCCTACTAGTAAAGTTTGTTAATATGTAATTCACTTATGCTGGAACTTCTGGGTGAATATCGATGGAATTTTTCGTATATATTTATCGTACTCACAGTTTTTTCTCTGTTTATAAAGCACTTATTTAGGAAAAGTGGGCTTAGATATTCTTAATATCGACAAAGTAATTTTGCGAGAAATAAAACTGTAACTTATATTAACCACTTTAATTACCGAAGCTCTTTCTTAGGCGTCTCGTTTATTTCGTTCGTGATCGAAGTCCTCCTAAACGACTGGACCGATCTTTTTGAAATTTGGCACGGTCATAGTGACCATCATCGTGAGTGCATATTATTATATCTGTGTGTAAAAATTCATAATAGAAGTACTATGTAAAATTACATTAAAAAAATGTTGACCCCGCTGAGCTTCTTGCCCTTTTTCTTGGTGTGTGGTAATCGAATGGGCGGATTTCTTGACATTCAAAAAGTGTGTATTAACTGCTACTATTTTGAATAAAAATATTTTGATTTGATTTGATTAAGTCATCGATATTAACTACACTACCTATACAAACTGTTTTGACTGTTGTTATTCAAAGCAGTCTGAAAATTTAATGTGATATATGCATCAACTAGTATGCTGATAAAATGATGACACGTACATCAATACATATTATAAAACAAAGTCGTCCGTTCTGTATGTATGTGTAGATCATTAAGACTACGCAACGGATTTTGATGCGGTTTTCAACATTGCATAGAGTGGTCCTCGAGGTAGGAATTTGTGTATATAACTTGTCAAACGACCGAAGCCGAAGGCGTCTGTTAGTATATTATTATAAAACAAAGTCGCCCGTTCTGCATGTATGTGTAGATCTTTAAAACTACGCAACGGATTTTGATGCGGTTTTCACCAATGGCTAGAGTGGTTTTCGATAAAGGTTTTTTTTTTATATATGATTTGTCAAACGGGCGAAGCCGCGGGCGTCCGCTAGTATATTATAAAGTAATATCAAAACTTAAATGGTGCAGTGTCTTGAAAACTATTGTGAAACTTGAGTAATACAGAACGTGCAATGCTGCTTCCGAAACTAATAAACAGACAAACAGTCTGCTACACATTTTGTTAAACATGAACACCATTGCTCACTGGTACAGCTGCAAACAAAACTCTGCTCTAACGTGCTAAAAACAAGAATTATGGTTATTGTGGGTATTTTCTGTTCGACTTCTACTTGCATGATCATTGCTATAAGTATGTGACTTGCGGTTAGATTTCTAAAACTCATAACAAGATTCCTCAATCATAGCAAGATTCTTCAATCATTAATCTATTTTGTAATAGATGACAATAACGTAAAAATATGTCAAAGATTGACACAAAAACCGAATTCAAATTACCAGACCGGGACTTAATTAAAATGGGAACACTCAGGAAGCAGTAGCTTTTAGGGTTCCGTAATCTCGGAACCCTTATAGTTTCGTCATGTCCGTCCGTCCATCCGTCCGTCCTCTCGACTTCCCTCTCAAACGGTTAATGCTAGAAATAAGAAACTTTTCATAACATTGCTAAAATAAAATTTTGAAAATTCTTTATTTGGAGTACCTGTTCTACATGTAAAGGTTATATTTTTCAATTAAATTAATCTATTTCAATATCAGTTTACCTAATCAAAAGATATAAGGTAACTTACTTAAAAAAATACATATATAGTCGAATAGAGGTGTAGGGAGTGTATTGGGCCAATTGTCAGAATCAGAGAGGAGGTTCTCACTTTTATAAGTTGGTAAAAATAGCATTACTGTTACAGTATTAGTAGCTGCAAATCTTTATTAAATTGATTCAGCCATTTTGGATACTACCCATAATAAATGTGCCCAGTGACGGATATAGGCTTGCCTCCTATTACGTGGGACTAAAAATACTGGCAAATTGTGGATGTGTTATGCACCTCTGCCTACCCCTTCAAGGATATAGGCGTGATATGTGTGTGTGTGTGTGTGTGTGTGTGTGTATTAGTAGTCTTTCATACGTTTATTCAACTATGACATGTAAGGGTTTTGTCCACACAGTTCGCCAACAGCTTTGTTGGTCCCGAGTAATAAGGTGCTAGCTTTTCTTCTTTTTGCCAGAACCTCTTCTGTCTGTGAGTGGTGCGAGAGGTGCATCGGATGCAGGTGAGAACGATTGGCCTGACGTACATTTATCACTCTTATTTGCTTACAACTGGGTATGCAGGCAATATTTTGTAGGTTTTTCAGTAACTGGAAATCAAAATACTTTATTATCTATTCTCGCTTTGCTAAATAATTATAGTTGTTCAGTGAGTGGATGCAAATATCTGACGAGGCTATTGTGGTGTTGGCATAAATGAAGAAGCTGTCTCGTTTAATGGCCGATATCGTTCTCTAAGTGTTAAAAATACTGAATCTATTATTATATATTCAGTTCGATCAATTGTTTCCAAATACATTGTTGGTAACGAATATTGAATGACATTGTTTCTGTAAACTTTGTCGAGAGTAACCTAACCATTCATGGACGCCAATTGTTGCTATCCTTCACACTTGGCAAGCCTACATTCTCAATGATATATCAAGCATACATTCTCATATTATCATGAATATATCCCCGAACGGGTATGCAGAGATGCATTACACAGCCACACTATGCCAGTGGTGGGCCCTCGCAAGTCTACTGCCGCTACCCAGTACTATAGAAAATCCAGAATCACATGTAATTAAAACAAAAATTCCAACAACCAGGACAGATGTTACATACCACTAAACAGAATCTCAGCGAGCGAATATGATGCCAAGCAAAAGGTCAAAACCAACTACAACTTTGGTAATGATCAATGACGACTGTGGAGTTTGAATAGGGTACTCCGAAGTAGCGGCATGATACTCAAAATTGGCCATTTGAAGTCAAAATCTCTCTATGCAAAAGTTTTCGGAATAATCCCCAACATCGAGTCCTAGCCACTGTTCATTCACAACAAAGTGAATTCAGCATTCGTATAATAGATTTAAAGTTTCTTTTTTGTTGCAACTCGAGCAAAATCTAATAAATTTTGTCTAGCATGCAACATTTGCTTCGTCACCCTTGAGGGATATTGCAGTCTGCTAATACAGCACAGTTCGACTTCTAAAAGAACTTATTGGTTTTTATTTATATTGGAAACAAATTCTAGGTATGCTGGTATATTTTGCAACATACACTCAGCTATACAAAACTTTTGCCTTTGCTATTATCAACTCTGTAGGGTCAAATAAAGTCCTGATTGTCAGATAAAGTGCTGAGTAAAAATTTATTTCTATAGGAATAAATTGCTTCTACAGATATCTAAATAACCTAAGGACTATTAACCACTATTATTTCCTAGATAAAGAGTATATAAATACAAAGTAAGCAAAAAATGTATTCTATTCGGATTTAAATTTGAATAGAATCTATAATAGACTTGTAGAGAATGTAAACTTGCTAAAGAACACGTAAAGCATCTCTTATCTGAATATATTTATTAAAATATTCTGTGCAAAGCTTCCAAGTATTCAAATACCGATCCATACACAACTAGACAAGACAGTTTCCCTACTATGTTCAAAACGGAAAGCGAAATTCCAACAGACATTGAATAATATTTCCGCTTAAATACTACGAGTAGTACTACGAAACGAATTTTAGACATTTATTTATGAACGAAAATATTCTATTTTTAAATATTAAAGTAGATGTTGAAAATGTCTTATATATTATATAGTTTCTTTGACATTTAGGCAATGAAATTTATTATATGGTTAGAGAGAACCTTTACTGGCGGTAAGATTGGGGTTTTATAATTAGAACTCACATGTACTCTCATTGATGTATACCTACTAAGCACTGTAAAGACAGAATCAGTGGAATTAGTTTCGGTAATGAAAGGGATATAAAGTAATGAGTTATTAGACGTGGCGAGTTATCCTTAATGCAGATACCTTATTGGTAAGACGTTGAAGTGGTTTTGGTAAAGTATATTAGTTATTAAATATAAGTACATCAAATACGGCCTAGGCGAGGATGAGGATAAGGGAGTTTACCGGAAACTTAGCCATTGCTTTGTATATGTTCGGCATGTACACCACATGCAGATAAGGTCCGCTAATATCTAAGTACATAAGCCATAAAGCTGAACTACAACTGATGAACTGGCTATTTGACTAACACCAACTAATAGGTATCTTCTATTTAATTGATTTCTCAATTGGATCAGATTTTGTGCTAAAATAGGGGTCTTCAGGTAGCGTGCGAGCCATGACTGCTCAGTTTGTTTAGAGGTATTTGCGGAGGTTGTTAATTTGATAAACAAAAGTGTCCCTGAGATTTAACATTTGCGTTACGTATAAATTAAATACTTCAAACATTGACACAAAAACCGACTTCAAATTACTGGACAGACAGACAAACACATATCACGCCTATATCCCCAAATGGGTAGGCAAAGGTGTATTAAACACACAAGTTGCCAGTATTTTTGGTCCCACTTAATAGAAGGCCGAATTGCCGTCATGTCCTAAATTGCCAAATGAATAAAAAGTACCTAGCAGCTATATTGTAATTTTGAAAAAAAATTAAACCCGTTGCTTTGTGATGAAATGTTGTAGAAAGGCAACAAAATCTTACGTGCTCCGCTCTCGCACAGCCAATTAAAGTCAGAGACGCCCAGGACTTTAATTGGCTTTAAATTACTGGAATGAGATCAAATAACTGTCGGAATGGGACCAAATTGAAATGGGTCCAAAGGGAAGCAGGAGCTTTAAATTTAAAACATTCAAATTGGTTCGAAAACAAACAAAAAAATTCATTCGAATTGACAACCTCTTCCAGTTTTTGAAGTTGGCTAATAAATTAAAGACAATTTATAAAATTTATTTTCTATGTAGTATTTCTCCTAAAAAGAAATTAATAATGTAGGTATAATTATACCAAAATAGACGTCACTTAAATTACTGAATATTCACACCTCGACTGTCAAGACGTGAATAAATTTAATAAATTACTTTTTGATTTGAATTTCAATTACGTACATTAGTAGTAAATTAAAGTATACATTTATTATTCTTTTGTTTTGAGAAGTAATAAGAGAATGATGTTGGTACCAATGTTGTATATACCTAAGTACAAAGTGTTCATTTGTAGCATAATAATTTACCAGAAGAATTGTGACGTTACAAATGAAAATAACACTTCCTTATCGAACAGCTCTATATAATTTTATTGGTTAAGAGTAAAATTAATAAATAAGTACCTCCAGTTGAATAATTGTGGATTTATTTATTTAACATTTTTATAAGAACTTTGTTTATGTGCTAAATGAAAAAGTTTGAAATCAGCTACAGAAAATAAAACACATTTTCTTTGGACAGTGAGGAAGTACCAACGGTCATTTATTTCTCAAAAATAAATGTATTCACGCAAACATTTAAATGAACAAACACTAAAATAAGCAAATAAACCACTGGCTAATGTCGACATCTCGGCGGCCACGGTCCAAACTCCAACTACTGAGTTTTCAAGTGAACATTTATGTTTCATTTATAAAAACGCTCCCTAAACAAAACGCAGCTTAATTCCGTGATGTATGGCTTATTTTTGGTTTACTGTTTTCACGAGTTTTTTAACTCCACAAAAATAGTTAAATACTGCTAACATTAGTTAAGTCCTGAAGTTAGGGCGAATTCAATTTTCGTTGTAATTTAGTTTTCCAATGACGATGTCTCATGGGAACATGCTATCAAAATCTGTCCAGCAGTTTTTACGTCATACGGACGACCATGCAGAGACAGATTTTTTTATTTAAATTATTTTAATTTTTCTCTTGAGGTTATTTTGATCAAAAACAATTTTACTTTTGCTCAAGTGATGTAGGTAGGTACTTTTTGCGAATTTATTTAAGTTACTATACTGTCAGTATTATGGTTCTGATACTTTAAAGCCCTGATAGGTATAGTTTAGTAACCTTTAGGTCAGTATGAATGCTGACCCATTCTATTAATATCTTGTGCGCCTACAGTAAATCTATTCAAAATATTTCAAGAAAAGAAATCGGGAAAGAAATCCTCAAATCCAACCCTCACCGAAACACGTCCAATAAAATACGATATTAACCCTTGCCGTTACATTTACACGGTCATAAGTTTCGGATTAAAAAAGGGGGGAGTGGGTGTGCTATGAATAGGAAGGAATCGCCAGTGGATGAGTAGGGTCGCTTTTGTCATGCGGCCTTACGTATTAACTTGGTGGCTGTACACTATAAGATACTAGATTTATTTTTATTTATGTATTTCACTTTTAAGTACCATGTAGTGTATCTCGGCAGGTACCTGCAAGTGCTAGTACCTGCCGAGATAATTTAACTATACAGTAAGTACAACCCTGGGATAGGTTTCGAGAGGCACTTGAGTGATTTGGTTCCAAAAGATACGAGCTTCATATGCCAATATCACATAGCTCCCAATAACTTTTTATGTAATTAGGTACCTAACTACTTAAAATAGGTAAGTTCTCTCGTTGCTTTATGGGTAGAGTACTTACATAAAAGAAAAAGCACTTCCACACAAATTAATAACATTTTTAAATTATTGACGATGAACTTTAAGCTCAGATACCTATTTAGTATCAGTGCCTACATTGCTCACAGTTTGACTGAAATTCAAATATGAAAATCTCTATAAAACCCACTGAATTGTTGAGTCGAATAAATATCTAAATAAAAAGTATTCAAATGTAAACATACACATTGCAATAATAATATGACCCATGTTTCGGTGGCATGTCATCTAAATGTTATTACCACAAAATGTCACGAATGCTACTCACGACATCGTCAAATTTTACTACAAACCGTCTAGCATAGTAGCTTTTTCAAAAGTGGTCTAATCTGGTCAATGTATGATTATGAACGCTATGGTGGATGAAGTCCCTGCTGGCTTGGGCTTGCTCAGCAAAATGCATCGTGCGGCGTTTCACAGAGGTCGGTCTTAGGACCTCACCTGTAGAACCCCAGCCCACTCATGATTTCACTCACCCACGCGGGACTAAAACCCGATCGAACCACCTGACCCGTCACTTAGGCATAGCTATATGTCAAGTATCTGCAAACAGCATTGGGCTCGCCCCTTTTTCGTAGAACAATGATAGCGATTGGCGAAATGTGAGAGTAATTATAAACGCTTAATTCTGTCTACCCTTTTGGAGATAAATACATGAATTGTATATATAATATGTGTAAGTATGTATATTATGTTTGTGTATGACCCGCGTCACTTCTAGATTGGATGTGGTGACCCCAACATTTCGACCGTACCATCGACTGGCGATCACACCTAAAAAATCCTCTGCCACTTGCCTTCGGCTGGGTACACCTTGTGTATCCCCGCATCATTGCACCTGTGGAGTAGCCGTCGATAATCTGGGACACCATGGCCTTTCTTGTAGCATAAGCGCAGGTCGTATACCTCGGCACGCTATTCTAAACGACATAATTCGTAGGGCTCTTTCCACCGCAGGTCTTCTGGCCGTACGTGAACCAAATGGTTTAGCACGAAGCGATGGAAAGAGACCGGACGGTATGTCGTTGCTACCGTGGAAGATGGGAAGGCCTTTGGTGTGGGACGCTACATGCGTTGACACCTTAGCACCTTCACACCTTCCAAGCACATCCGGATGTGCTGGCGCTGCTGCTGCATCGGCTGAAGGCCTTAAACGGCGTAAATATGCTAACCTAGCAGGTGATTACATATTTGAGCCGTTTAGGGTTGAGGCACTGGGGTCATGGGGTCCGAGTGCTCGCCGCCTTTATAGAGACATTGCTAAACGCCTAATCGATGCTTCTCAGGACCAGAAGGCTGGCTATTTTCTGGCCCAAAGAATAAGTATCGCCATCCAACGTGGCAACACAGCCAGCGTTCTGGGAACCTTCCCAGTCGGCAATGAGGCGGAGGATTTTTTAAACGATATTTTGCAATGTAATTTTTAGTCTATAAATTATGTTTATTTTGTATATTGTAATTCTTAGTGTAAAATATTTTAAGTGTATATCCTCATAAATTGACGCAGTTAGACTAAAAATATAGTAATATTGCAAACATTCCATATGTCGCGATGTAATGACGTCACTAATTGATGTGGAGTACGCACTTCACAAGATGGCGGGAACGTAAAAGCTTTTTGAATATTCATCGCCGTCGAAATGTGCGGTGCGTTGAATCACTTAATACTGAAACGATGTTTGTTTTATTTATTTATAAGTTATAACACACTTCGTACTATGTTTTATAATTATACTGTACTTTTATTTGTTGAAGAATTTACCCATCAGAAATAATTTAATTACGGTGCTATCATAACCAAGTGCCCTAATCCGCAAATAATAGTATTTTGCTTTGCTATTAATTGATGGCAAGGTTAATAAAATAAGTCGGTTATGATCCCTTATGGTAAGAAAAAAGTTAAATAACCAAATTTTACAAATTTATTGAAGTTGACTGGAACCTATAGCAGAACACCGTGTTAGAAGAGTTCTAAATGAGGATGCATTATAAATATATTTGAGTCTAGACCTTTCTTGATAATATTCTGCTTTACGGAACTAAGCATTAAAATTATTCTAAATTTATTTCAACCCTATTTCTTTCAAAGCGGTTCATTACAATATAAACAATACCTTTACAAGAAGAACCCTTTATACTTTATAGAAAGTTTCACTTGCAATATACTTATAGTAAATAAAATTTAAATGCATCTCGAATTCAATAAAAGCTATCTTGAACTTGCAGTTTTATTAATCTTGCTACCTCAAAGGAAGAGCCACAATGCATCTCGGTTCACTAAGCCCCGAACATTCACTCAAGCCTGCATGCTTGTACTGCTTCGAATCTAGACGTTTTCGGAATCCCGCTTGAATTTTTCAGTAAACACGCGCAGCTCAAAGTAGGGATTTGGTACGCAAACACGGTACATTCCACAGTAAGCCCGATCCGAACGCTGCACCGCTACATGCTTTGTTGCACGCCATGGCTTTGCAAATACTTTACCTTGTCTCCGTCTTGATGTATGTGAACAAATTTGCTGGTATTTGTTTTATTCATCATTGACTGTTCGAAGTAGAATTTGGTAGGTATAATATGGAACGTATACAAATGGAGTTGCATATTTTGGTGCATTGTCATGCCAACGTGCACTAATGCATTTGTTCTGTCGCTTTACTTAATTGTTTAGACTGTAGTCATACTTAGTATCACTGGATAGTAGTGAATATATTGTAAGATAGTAGCAGATGCAGAGGAATAGTTTTCTTATTCATGATACCCACAGGAAAGTTATTATCGAGATAAAAATTAGCTTAATATTGACCTGCGTGTGCGACAGTGACGCCCGGCAACGGACGTGAGAGCGGCCGCGGACTTGGGCCGCGGAATAAAAAAAAAAAGTTCTCGACTTATCTCGGTACCTGTTTTCCCTCTGTGCACATCACACTAAGAATTTATTTTTATAATATGAATCGCAAAATTGTTGTCGTATACTATCAGTACAAAATATCATAATATATCTTCGGCACCACAGGTGAATGAACCGACTACGCCACCAAAGAAGTTAACTATCCAAAACTCTTACTAAGCCCCTACTCTCACCATGAAACACGTAGGTAAGTAGAAACAGCTCTGATATTCTCTTGAGGCAAATTATATCGAAAACATTTTCCTACTCAAAGCCGATTTCAAAGTGCGAGGTGTCCTTAGATTCGTATTCTTCCCTGAAGTGTCATAATCAAGTGGAGTCAGCGAAAAAATATTACGCAGGTTAGACTTGGAGTTTTGTTGTCCGTTGGCAAGGAATAGTTTTGAGATAACATTTCACACGGAAATACATTACCATTTAAAAAGTATCTAACGTACCTTAACATTTGATCGATGTTCCCCAGGACCAGAAGGCTGAATACTTCCTAGTTTAAAAATAAGTATCTACATTCTACGTGGCAACGCAGACAGCGTTCTGGTAATAACCATACAAGCCCACATGCAGCCTTCATGTACACAATTCAAATCAAATACAGCGACAAGTAAGTAGTAACCCATAAATCGCTTATTGATGTTCAAATATACACTGTATCGTTCAAACAATAACTGCAAGCAATTTGTAAATAGTAGAATATGGTAGCGATGTAATGCGCGATCGGATCGACATGGGCATCGAACTAAAACTACGGTACGTCAAAAAGCAATCACTGTACTAACGCGGAATCATTCGGCAGGGCTGTCAGCCGGAACAAAAGCGAATCACTTTGATCTGCACTACAGTGACAATCATTATTGCTTGTCGTGAGATTTTCTCAACAATTATTTTTTGCGTATTATGCTACTTATTTGACACAACACGGGGCATTTCCTCAGCGCCAAGCATTTCTCCGAGGCTCAATTTACCTTTGCTTGCACGCGGTAAACTTACAAACAGACAGACGAAGCTCTGGGATATAATATAGTGTGTGAAGTGCCTGGAAACGGTAAATGGCTTTTACGTGGGGGCTAACAATGCGACCAACAAAGTGTAAGTGGTTTGAACGGCTTTTTCGGGTTGAAATTATATTGTGGGTGACAATAACATGTTTTAAGGGTTCAGTAAGGGTTAGTGTTTGTCTATCACTCTGTTTCACAATATTTAAGAAACCAATGAAGGATGAGGATTTTTACAAATAGTTGACACTCAGTTTGGAGCAATTATTATGGGCTTTGATCTAGTCTGCTATTGAATGATACGATGGTTTAAAACGAGCGAGCGAAACCACGTGTTTAAGCTAGTTTATTTGTTTAAACCACTTTCCTATTCATTTTAGACTAGCTGATCGCCGCAGCTCCGCCCGCGTGATTTAGTTTACTCGTTTCCGGTTCCCGTGGGAACACATTACCGGGATAAATGGTGAAAGAATTTTTGAAATCCACACAAAAATACAAATCTTTCCTCTTTATAATAGTAGTATAGAAAGAAATTATAAATCATAAAAACGAATGACATCGGCCAGAATCGAACGTGCAACCTTTCCCTAACTAACTACGATGACGTCATCGTAGCTTAGTGGTAGAGCATTCCCCTTCAAACTACAGGAATAACCTTTCCTGTTTTTGATCAGAACTGATGGTGCCCCTACTGGCGATGGAATATAGGCGCTGGTAGATAGCTTCAAACAATGAAATGAAAGCCTGCGATATTTCAATGCAGGAGTAAAGCCACCGTTGCGCTCTGCGGAGGCATCTATATAAACTGAGGTATGTTAAAGAGGCTATTTGTTTGCAATAGTATTGAAGTCCATCTTACAACTGAGTGGTCTTGAGATTTCTTGTCAGATTCTGGCTCACTGGCTCTTCCTAATGCTTTGTGAATCTGGCAGTAAATGTAGAAGCATTTTCAATCACTATCGTAAGAGTTACTATGTAACCTTACTGAATAAATATGTTCAATTTTATACCTTTATAAATGTTTTTTATAAATGCTTTAGTCCAATGTCAGCTATGGTTAGCTACAAGATGAATTTAAGTTGAATATCTCAAGAATACTAAATAGAAAGTGATATGTGGTGAAAGTGAATACCTCTGATGATGCCATATATTGAGCGAAATCGGTCAGGAGTTTGAATAATAAGAACATGTATATATATTGTGGAATGTACAACTGAGTTTATTTAAAATGTATTATACCTTTATGTACTTTAATACAATAATCTCCAATGAGAATACCATGGGTATATAGTAGTGTATAGAATGTGTTGCCCACTATACACAAAATTACATACGAAGGATCCACGTTCCACCAGTTTCTTTGGTAATATGAAATTGCGGTCGGGCCTATTGACGTTTACGAGCTCGTTGAGTATATTTGCCAGAGCCACGTTTAGTCTGTCAGCAGGAGTCACCCACACGCACTACAATAGTGATCAAAAATACTGGGATTCGTGGGATCCGGATGATACCAGGACGTGGGACGCTACCATCGTTTGTCAATTTGAACAGCGAACAAAGGTGATTAATTAATCCACAATCCCTAAAGCAAAGCACAAAGGCCAATCAACAACGCGTTTGACGTCTGACGATACAGTACCAAACTGGATATGCTAGCCTTTAGTATAGTTAATAAAGTCACGAAATACTAAAAGAGGGATATTTTAAAACAAATGAGCTTCTTATGTAACAGTTCGGTTCTAATCAGAATAATTATTTTCTTAAGACTTCTTAGTACCTTAATCGGGATTTTGTGCTAGATATTTAATCTTCTTAATACTTAATCTTTTGTGCTAAATTCTTTACTTATTTATATCTATGTGATTATGTAATTGTATTCTTTATTTTAGCTTTATTTTTTTTATTGCAGTTGATATTATCTTGTGTTTATTATTTACAGTCCATTTCGACACAAATGTAATAATTTGTTAAGAAATAAATTTCTAATGTCTAAAGTCTTATTCAGTGCGGTGGCAAATATACCTTAAGCACCTGGTACCTTATAAGTTACATACATACTGTGTGATGGTGACTTCTTCGCTGGCGTGGTCGGTAGTGCATCCGCTTTCGACGCCGAAGTCTCGGGTTCGATTCCCGGTCAAGACAAACATTGTGTGAAGACAGATACGCTTGTACCGAAGTCTGGAGGTTTCCTATGTATAAAATGTATGTATTCACAAAAAAGCTCTGATTAGTTTGAGACTAGATAGCGTTGTGTGAATTGTCCTAACATATTTATTTATTATATTTGTTACTTATATTATCACGCCTATTTCCCGGAGGGAGCATACAGGGGTGCATTACACACCCACAATTTACCAGTTACAAAAGTTGGGCCCCCGTGATAGAGGTAAGCATAGTGATCTAAATAATAAAAAACAATTAACTACTATCAGGACCGTTGTTACACACCTAGTATCTGAATAAGTAATAGTTACTTAATATGTGGATATTGAAATGGATATACTACTTTGAAGTGAGCTATCACCCTACGTTGCATCAAGACCGACTTAACCCTGGTTTGGTCTACTATCGGACTTAGTTCAACTTAGTTGCCAACTATTCACTTAGTGCCGACCGATGGACTACTTAGAACTTCGTGGTCAATGAGTATTGAACTATAAAATAAGTGATATGGTACTTGACAATAAAATTCATTTCATCTATGATTATTTTCCAATTAATGTTAATAATATTCGAAATCCAAAGAGTTCCAATGTTACAAGAGTTACTTTAACTGGCATGCTGTCTGATCAGTGATATATTTACAAAGTCTAGATAACAATAATAATTTAGGAATTTCTAAACCTGGACCAATCACGTAGACGTACACCGGTAGAATTTTCAGGTGTTTTTTTTAATGAGTATATTCTACGAATATATTTTATAAGCAATGAGGTATGCTAACTTTTTCTCATATCACAATATTATTCACAAGTGGTGCCTTTGTCATGGGTCTCCCTTGTTTGACTGAATAGAATTTGACAAATGTTCACTTCCCAAAAAAATTTCGCATAATTTCATTTGCCAAATTATTACTTGGCAAAAAATCTATTCACAAAAAATTGTAACGCAAACCTAATGTTTGGGAAATGAACGTTTAAACTATAACTTGTTTACCAACTAGTACTTTTAACATTTTTTATTTAGTCAAAAATTTCAGTCAGAATAACAGTTTTTACGCAAAATCATCGTTTCTGGCACTCGCCGGCCGCTGTCGCGGCACCGCTCGCTTCGCTCACTCGGCTCGTGCGTAGGAGGTAACAGTTTTAACCTAACCTAACCTACCCATTTTGTTTAAATAAGAAATTAACCTAATCTGAATAGTTCAGTTGCGGGTAACCTACTAAAAACAATCTCTTTTTTCTATTAATGCAAGTCGTTTCTGGCACTCGCCGGCCACTGCCGCAGCACCGCTCGATTCGCTCGCTCGGCTCGTGCGTAGGAGGTCACAGTTTTAACCTAACCTAACCTACCCATTTTGTTTAAAGAAGAAATTAACCTAATCTAAATAGTTCAGTTCCGGGTAACCTACTAAAAACAAATTACAATTAATATTTTTTGTCTTAACAAATCATTTCATCAAACGTTTATTGTGTGAAGATTGTTTGCTGTAATAAATCATTTGATTAAAGACCAAATGCCATAATGACATTATACTTGGTAATATTTTGCCAAGTAAAAATTTAACCAAATTAAAATATGCGTACTAAAATCATTCGAAATATTGCAATGGTATAAAAAAATGTTGCTAAAATTTTTTTGGGTAATGAAATTTTGTCAAAATCTTTTCGGCAAAACGGCAGGCACCCCTTTGTCATTTGGTAGACCACTCCTCCTGAAAAGGGAACAATCGCTACTTCGAGTTCAGCCCAGGCTTTAGTTTTTGTAATTCATGTTGTAAAATTATATAGTCTATCCTACGTTTGTTGTTCTCTCTATTATCTATTATATGTCTAGTAGTTTATTATGTCTAGTAGTTTAAGCATAGTACACCAAAATATTCAAGGCTTATCTGATAAACTTTTAGAAATTGACGTTTACATTAGGGACCACAATGTTCATATTTTTTGTATAACAGAGCATTGGTTAAAAGACCACGAATTATTGTTCAACAGTGAATTTTACTCACTTATTAGTGCGTTCGCAAGAAAGAAGGCTATTCGTGGTGGCTCCCTAATATTCGTGTCTAATAATATAATATGTAAAAAACGTAAAGATATTGTTGCTTTTTATATAGAGCGCACTGTGGAATTGTCCTGTGTTGAGCTTGAGCGACTCATTGTCCTCTGTGTCTATAGCCCACCGGATTGTGATTACGATTCATTTGAGATGGTAATGGAAAATGTATTGAAACAATAATTGTGTCTTAGTAAAAAGCATGTTGTGGTGTGTGGTGATTTTAATGTTGATGTACTTGTGCAGTCACCTAAATGCATTAAATTTATCAATTTATTCAGTTCCTTTGGCTTACAACACTTATTTTCAGAGCCAACTAGAATCACATCACATTCTGCAACATTTCTAGATAATATATTTTGCAACTGTGAACTCCTGACAAAGGAGGTATTAAGTAACTTCAAATCTGACGATCAGAAGTTCATATTTCCCACCAATATCACGGTTAAAGGAAAAAAAATTCATGTAGGCCAATGAATACATATCGCCTAGAACGATTTAATGAAAGTGTTTCTGCAAAAGTTGCTAGTATTGACTTTAACCAGGTTGATTCAAATAACTTATATGAGTCCTTGTTTAATACAATTAAATCTGAGTTTGACAATATATTTAAATCAAGAACTTTTTATAAAAAGGAAACCTCCAGTTCTGTGACTGGGCAACCACTGGTATCTACAAAAGTAGAGCTAAGTTGTATGAATTATATGGTATGAAGCAATATAATTTTAATCCTGATTTTATTTAGTATGTTAAAGATTATTCCAAAACTTTCAGAAAAGCGTGTGTTGCTGCCAAGTCATTATATTTGAGTAATAAGATTAAACAGTCCAACAATAAAGTCAAAACGACTTGGAATTTAATAATGCTGAAACCGGTCGCCTAAAGACCCGTGACAATGACTTTGAATTAATTATTGATAATAAAGTCATTAATAAAGAACCAGATGTAGCACAAACCTTTAATAATTTTTTTATAGACATACCCGCGAATATAACTAGCTCCTTGAATTCTTGCCCAGTTAAAGCTCAACGTATGCTGGAAAGCGGCGTGAATCAGTGTCATGTCTCATTTAGCTTTGAATATGTAAACCCCAATGATATTATAAAAGTATTCAAGTCGCTTAGCTCAAAAAAGACAGCTGACTTGTGGGGTATTTCTGTAAAATTGCTTTAGTCCATTATTGTGAATATATCTCCACATCTAGCTGCAATATTTAATAAATGTGTCAATAGTGGAGTGTTTCCTGATCTCATGAAATACAGAAAAGTGATACCTTTATTTAAAACTGGATCAAAAAGCGACACTGGTAATTTTAGACCAATTTCAATACTACCTGCCATTAGTAAAATTTTTGAAAAAGTTATATTGCAGCAATTACAATCACATTTTAATTCAAATATGCTACTACATAATGAGCAGTATGGATTCACAAGAGGTCGTTCTACCATTCACGCAGGGGTAACGCTTCTGAAGCATATTTTCAATGCCTGGGAGAATAAGCAAGATGCCATTGGTATATTTTGGGATCTCTCCAAAGCTTTTGATTGCGTTGAACATAATACCCTATTACGGAAACTCAATTATTATGGTATCAGAGATTCGGCACTGGACCTAGTTGCCTCATACCTCAGTGATAGAATACAACATGTTGATATCAATGGTAGTAGGTCTTTAGGGGCTTCTGTAGCTATGGGCGTGCCACAAGGATCAATTCTAGGTCCATTTCTATTTTTAGTTTACATTAATGATCTACCGTTCTATGTACAGAACTTGTGCGACATTGTTCTATTCGCCGATGATACATCACTTATTTTGAAAGTTGATCGCAAGCTGAGGAATTTTGACGAAGTAAATAGTTCACTTGCACTAGTTCTGGATTGGTTTACAACCAACAATTTACTTCTGAACGCAAAAAAGACGAAGTGTGTTAGATTTAGTATGCCTAATGTTTAGAACTACGATACTAAAATTATTTTGAACGGTGATACCCTTAATCTTGTAGAATCAACCGTATTTTTGGGTATTACTCTAGACAGTAAATTACAGTGGAACGCCCAAATATCGGGTCTTGCAGGGAAACTTAGCTCTGCGGCTTTTGCTATTAGTAAAGTCAGACAGCTCACGGATGTAGAATCTGCCAGTCTGGTTTATTTTAGCTATTTTCACAGTGTCATGTCGTATGGAATTTTACTGTGGGGCAAGACAGCTGATATAGAGATCATTTTTATACTCCAAAAGCAAGCTATAGGTGCGATTTATAAACTGAATGCACGAGTTTCTCTTAGAGAAAGATTTAAAGAAATAGGCATTTTAACAGTTGCAGCACAATATATATATGCGAATATTATGTTCGTTAAACAGAATATACATTTATACAGTATGAATAGTGACATACATACAATAAATACTAGAAATAAGCATAAATTGGTTGGGACGTATTATCGTTTACAGAAGGTTCATGACTCCTTAGCAGGATTTAGTATGCGTTTTTATAACAAAATTCCTCTAAACATTATGAACCTTCCTTTGAATAAATTCAAAGTGGCTGTTAAGACACACCTCCTAAAAAAGGCATATTATACTATTAAAGATTATCTAAACGATACAGAGAAATGGCAATGAGTTGCTTGCTCATCACTCGAGCTACATAGGGGGCTACTTCTGTTTGAAATGTTGTTTTATTGCTGAAACTCACTTATTATTGTTAAATTATTATTATTGTAAGGTATGAGTACTTTGAGATTATGTGGCACCTTTATGACTTTTTTTATGAATAACAGAGATACATAATTTTTAAGTTCACTTGGTCCACACATGGTCACGTACTGCCCTTGACCTCTTTTTATTGTTGTAACAGAATCATTGTATTCACTGGCGAATAAAAAGAGTGGCCGTGAGTTTTTCTTGCCAGGTTCTTTCCTCACAGGCTCTACCTATTGCCTTGCGAATCTGGCGGTAAATGTAAATGTAGAAGCATTTTCTTTTTTTGACGTTCATAAGTGTTACTTTGTGACCAACATGAATAAAGATATTTTGATTGATTTTTTTTTTGATCTTGTAGAGCTAATAGCCTAAACGAACTAAGTCCTCTATAGTTCAAATGTTGATCTAATAAGGCTGGGTACTTTCTGACTTACAGAATCAATATTGACGTTCAATGTACGAGTAGCAACACGCCCAATCTTCATGAACTGGCCAGACGGTTGTGGTACCTACTTTATTTCCATTGTGATTAGCAAAATTGTTTTGTGTTAAATTACCGAGCAAAGCGATAGAAAGAAATCGGAAACGGTATGTCGTTGCTACCGTGGAAGATGGGAAGGCCTTTGGTGTGGGACGCTACATGTGTTGACACCTTCAATCACACCTTCCAAGCACATCCGGATGTGCCGGCGCTGCTGATGCATCGGCTGAAGGCCTTTTACGGCGTAAATATGCTAACCTAGCAGGTGATTACATATTTGGGCCGTTTGCGGTAGAGACACTGGGGTCATGGGGTCCGAATGCTCGCCGCCTTTATAGAGACATTGCTAAACGCTTAATCGATGCTTGTCAGGACCTGAAGGCTTTTAATTTTCTTGCCCAAAGAATAAGTATCGCCACCCAACGTGGCAACACAGCCAGCATTCTGGGAACCTTCCCTGTCGGCAATGACGCGGAGGATTTTTTAAACGATATTTTGTAATGTAAATAATTTTAGTATATAATTATTTATACTGAGCAAAATATCTAACTGCCATATCCATTTTTTCGCACTTCAACCGAAGTGTAAGTAAAGTTAACCAATGCGCCATGCAATGCCTCCTTAAGTGAAGTCTCGTTACACTAACATTATTAGATGCAATCCTCTCCTTATACAAGTTTATACCTTGAGTTTGTTCGTTCTAACAACTTTGTTGAGATAAAAGAACTCGGTTTGTTTTAAACTTTTCATAGAGAGAGGGAGTTAAAGCTATAGTTAGTCTATCTGTCTATCCAGGCTCCAGCCTGCGCATGGAGAGCGTGTCGGTTTACGTGTCCATTTAACATAATAACCTACCCCCTACCCTACACTATAACGTACTCATAAAAGCAGTAAGTTGTCGCAAATTGTCTGCACGTAAAAGTCACTCTACTCACACGTCACACTAATCGATTTGCCAATATATTTAGAGTGGACATTAATTCAAAAATCATACTTTTATAATGATTAAATTATGTAGAATCCAATATGATATTAAAGAGGCTACAGCGGGCTTGAAGCGAAACCTAATTTGAGAGCTAATTCAGTCAAGCGATTACGGCTTTGTTAGTTTGCTGCACTGAATACTCGTATTATACGTTGTAAGTACCTATCTGTTCCAAATGCTCATTATAAAAGCAGATTTCATTTAAATAGTGGATTATTCTAGATGAACATTGAAGTATGTTGTAGAATGATTACCAACGTTTTAGTTGTCATGTTTGCGCCTAATGTTCAATCTCCCTCCCCAAAACATGGTAAGTAGTTTACATTAACACCTCTTGTACATTTTTTACCAATGAAAAATATGTCAAACATTGACACAAAAGCTGACAACATCCTATTACCGGAATGGAACTAAATAATTGTCAGAATGGGACCAAGTTGAAATGAACCTACTTGGAAGCAGAAGCTTTAAAACAGAGACCCCCTCCCCCTCTAAAATCCAAACATCTAGCTCGAAAAATGTGAAAATATTTGTAATGGAATTCTATGTAATGAACTTTCAAGGACGACTATAACGTTCCAATAACTCTGTTAGTTCAGGAGTTATATAGGTTATTATGTGCGACTACGGAACCCTATACTATGCGTGGTCCGACACGCACTTGGCTGGTTTTATTTTAATAAATTTTTCATCAAATAAAAAAGCAAAACAAGTACGTTCTGAACTCCCTCCTATTACGAGTACTTTCAATGCAGGCACATTTCAATCTTTCTCCACTAATTTCAATAATAACTGTGTGCATAGTCTTTTTTTTTTTTTTAGTTCCGCGGCCTTAGGCCGCGGCCGCTCTAACGTCCGTTGCCGGGCGTCTCTGGTTACAAGCAGAACGTATTTCCAGTGGCGCCCGGCGGACTTTAACCACCTCTGTGGTCTCTGCGGGGGTTGGGTCGGGATGAGAATCCCGCGTCGTTGGGGTAGGGTTTTATCCCGCGTCAGTGAGTGAATCTGGTTGCGTGCTATGGGGCAAAGGCCCCGCAGCACGCAACCCTTCTAGCCTGCTTCTGTAAGGTCGACGGGTGGCGATCCCGCCGTCCTCAGGCCCCGATCATGGAGGTCGATGGTCTTGGGCGTAGATGAGTCTGCGGCGCCCTCGCTGCTGACTACGGAACTCGGCGGGGAGGGTACGCTCCCTCTCCCTCTCGGCCGCCTCCTTCGCGAGCACGACTTGCTCGCAGAAGGACACGGCCGCGTTCCACCTACTCCCGCTGAAGACCATGGTCTCCAGCGAGAGGGTATCCACGCCCAGACCCACTACAGGTCCCGGCGCTGACTCGCCCACGCTGAGCACTCCACCAACGTGTGGAGTGCGGTGTCGTCGTCGGAAACCTCGCAGTGTTGACACCGGGGTGTGACCTCACGACGGATGCGAAACAGATAGCTACCGAAGCATCCATGCCCGGTAACGATCTGCGTCGCACGATACGTGAGGTCACCATGCTGCCTCTGCAGCCAATCGTCCATGATCGGTCTCACTTGGGTTGCTCAAGTCGCACCCTCCATGACTCCATGAGATCCTGGCGGAGTTGGGACCGCTGGTCATCGATTTCTCGAGACGCAGGCCTGTGGTCCCGCTCCAGCACCTCCTTGCGCCATTGGAACAATGACGCAAGGGCTCTCGCTTCCAGGTCCCATGAAGGGGTCCCGGCTAGGAGACATGCAGCCTCTCCGGAGATCGTGCGGTAGCCCCTTATTGTTTTGACGGCCAAGGTCCTCAACGGTCTATTAAGGAGCGTTGAGTTGTTGGCCGTCAAACGCGCCGCCCATACGGGAGCCCCGTATAGGGCCATACTCCGCACGATCCCCAGGTACAGTCTCCTGCAGGAAGCGTTGGGTCCCTTTAGGTTGGGCATCAGTCGCGAAAGCGCGACCGATGCCTGTGTCACCTTGGGGACCAAACTTCGGAAATGTGGTCCGAAGTTCCATCAAGTACGATCCCTAGATACTTCATCGAGGGCTTGATGCCGATGCTAACGCCTCCCACATTTATGCTGGAACCTTCAGGTGGACCGTTCCGAGGTCTTTGAAAACACAGAACCTCGGACTTGTGCAAGGCCCCCTCCAGTCCCAGCCGCCGTATCCGACCCACGACTTGAGCAACACCCGTCGTGACCTTGAGTGCTGCCTCCCGGTACGTTGCACCCCGCGCCGTGACGAGGGTATCGTTGGCGTAGCACGTTACGCCGACGCCCTCAGGCAACGCACCCCGCAGCACCCAGTCGTAGCCTATGTTCCACAGAAGCGGCCCCAGGACCGACTCCTGCGGAACACCGCACGACACATCTCGCTGAGCTGGCCCGAGCCAGCTGGGGAAAGCTATGGCCCTCTCCGAGAGATAGGCCCCGACAATACGACGGAGGTAGAGAGGCGTTTCGTGATACACGAGTGCCTCCCTAACGCAGCTCCATGGCAAGGTGTTGAACGCGTTGGCGATGTCAAGAGACACCGCCACCACCACCTTGCCCTGCGAGACTGCTTCCTCCGTCAGGCTCCTGACGCGCATGATCGCGCTCACGGTGGAGCGTCCCAGACGGAAACCGTACTGGTTGTCCGCCAGGTCTGGCCCCACCGTCGAGAGATGATCGACGAGGCGTTCCGCGATAATTCGCTCAAAGAGCTTACACACCTCGTCGAGCAACACGATCGGCCGGTATCCGGACGGTGAGTCCACCGGCCGCCCCGCCTTACGAATCAGGACCAGTTTCCCCGTCCTCCACACCTTGGGAAACTGGCCCCTTTCGAGGCATGCGCTAAAGAGCCCCATCAGTCGAGGCCCGAGTTCTTCGAGGGCCAGGACCCATGCACGGCCAGGAATGCCGTCGGGTCCGGGGGCAGTGATTTTCCGGCGTTTAAGCCGGAGTACTGCCGCACCTAGCTCCCCCACCCTGACTTCGGGTACGTCGTATTCACTGATGCTATCCGCGTCGGGCAGAGACGGAGCCATGCGCGGAGGGACTTGCTCCTCCGCGCTCGTCGGAAACAGGGAGCCCATGACCCGCTCCAGCTGCTGCGGCTGGAGACTCTGGGTCAGTGGGGGCACCCTAGGTCGGAGTTTCTCCCTGACCTGTAGGTACGGGCGCCCCCATGGGTTCTGCTGCAGGGTTTCCAGGAGCTCCTCGCGGGCCGCCGTCTTGGCCCGCTTTATTGTCTCCTGGAGATTACCTTTAGCCTCCCTGTAAGCCTGATAAAGCTCCGCCTCTCGGGTTGCCGCGTCGTCTGGGCGGCGATGCCTCCGGCGAAACCTGGTGTACTGGCGGCGGGCGGAGATGCTGCGCGCAGCTGTGCAATCTCCGGCGACCACCAGTACACCTGCTTCCTTGCCGGTCTGGGTGTAACCCTAGGCATCGCCGCATCACAGATTTGCGACATGGCTCTCCTGAACCACTCCGCCTCGGCATCTACATCGGCAGGCCGGTCCGGTGCCGAAATCCAGGCCTGCACGATGGATGCCTCCAGGAGAGCCTCCCGATCCAGATGGTGAAGTGCCCAACGCGGATCCGGGGGATTTTCTACCGGCTGTGGGAGGTCAGGTGGGGGGACGACATCGAATCGGATGTACCGATGGTCCGAGTGCGTCTCCTCACCCTCCTCCACGTGCCAGCCAGTAATACGGGCGGCGAGGGCAGAGGTCGCGAATGATACGTCCACGACCGAGCTGGTCCCCCGCCGCCAGAAGGTGGCGACATTCCCTCGGTTGAGGACCTCCAGACCACGTGTTCTGGTCCAGTCCTCAAGAAGCCTCCCCTTGTCCCTGGTTTCCCTGGAGCCCCACGCCTCACTCCAGGCGTTGAAGTCTCCCAGGAGCAGGACAGGGCGAGGACGGCACGCAGCGAAGACGACGTCGAGCTCAGTGAGCCATAGCTCAAACTGAGTCTCGTCCAGTGTTGGCGAGATGTAGGTTGCCACGACTACCAACCCATCATATTCCGCCGCAACACACCCGCGGCCCCTTGCAATGATAGCAAGGCGCGAGTTGTCTGCGGCGGACCCCCCGAAGATAAAACAGGCCGAGCCGTCCTCGTCCACCGGGCTTCCCGGGTGGACGTAGTACGGCTCGGCGACCACGGCCAAGTTTATGGACCACTGCCGGATGCTCTGGTACAGAAGATCCTGAGCAGCGCGGCAGCGGTTCAAATTCACTTGCAGGATGCGGATATGGGCGTCAGACATTAATGGACGTCCATATCAGCATCCCGCCGAGAAACATCTGGCCGTGCAGTAGCGGCACCCACACCGCTCTCAGCGGACGGACGAGGCTTTGGCCTCGAGGCGGCGCAGGTTGTGCTGCCGACCCGGTGGTCCGCAGTTTTGCCCTCCGCCTCGCATCTAAAGCAGCGAGGCGGGGCATCACAGGTACTTGCCTTGTGACCGGGCCGGCTGCAGCGGAAGCACCGATCGCCCACGGTGACTTCCGCTGTGCACTGCACTCCGACGTGCCCCACCACCATGCACCGGAAACATCTGGTTTCCCGGGCACGAAGGAGGTGCACCTGCGCCTTTAGGAAGCCCCTTACGAGGAGGCTTCGTCCGTCCGTCACTTTCAGTGCCGCCGCGACGGGGCACTGGACGACTGTCATCCCATGACCAGTGAAGTCGAAGGAGATGTCTCCAGCCTTCACCTGGTCACGGGGGCAGCCGCCCGCCTCCACGACGGCGGAGATTACTTCCTCCGTCGTGGCCACGTCATCCAGACCCGTGATGCGCAATGCAGCGCATTTAGTGGGTCTGGTGACGCGGACGGCTTCTGCGTCCAGCGCGTCCCTAAGCTGCGCTGCTACGGCGTCAGCTTTAGGGCCGCTGGAGGCGCCGGAGACCTCGAGGAGGCGAGCCCCGGTGCGTGTCGTCTTGCACCGGAGACCCCCCTGGATATCGAAGGCTGAGAGGTTGACTGAGGACTTCACGGTCCTCAGGACATCAGCGTACCCCACACCCCTCTCCACACCCTCCGTCGTCACCGTAAGGACGACGGCTGTGGAGCGAGGAGCGCGGGGCCTCTTCGGCACCTTCGCCGCGGCGGCTTTGGCCACTTTCTTGGCCGCTTTCTTGGCGGCCTTCGTCTTCCTCTTCTTGGCCCCCACTACCTCCCATCCCTCCCGTCCGGAGGGATGTAAAGAAGCAGCGGGAGCGTTAGAGGAAGAGGAGGCGGCAGGGGTGCCGCTCTTCTTGCCGCGCCCCTTCGCCTTCCGCGCCTGGGCCGCGGTCTCGGCCGGCAACCGGTACGCTGGAGCGGACTGGGGCGGAGCGGGGCGGCGGACAGCGGGTGTGCCACTTGGTCCTGGAGCGGGAGAATCGCCAACAGCCGCCGCGTATGAGAACGCGGGACGTGCTAGCGGAGGGCGGTACGCCCGGTCCTCCAGAACCGCGAGGCGCCTCTCGATCGCCGTCAGGACCTGTACCATAGTCGGCACAGGCTGTGGCGGCGATCCGGGCGCCATGTTGGGCGCCGTTGTGGGCGCCATGGTGGGCGCCGTGGTGGGCACCTTGGTGGACGCCGTGGTTGGCGCCGTGGTGGGCGCCTTGGTGGGCGCCGTGGTGGGCGCCGTGGGTGGCGCTGTCTTCGGCGCTGGTCCAGCCGTCGGAGGAGGAGGCGGCAGCATGGGACCGGGAGGCGCCTTGACCACCTTGGTCAAGTCAGCGACGTCCCGCCACAGGTCATCCATCTGCTTCCTGGATGCAGCGAGCTCCGCCTCCAGGCTCGTCACCTGCTTCCGGATCCTCGCCTCCTCCTTGGTGACGCTCCGCGCGAGGAGCTTGTTGAGGGAAGATTGGGCTTCATCCACCAGTGAAGCCACAATCTTCTTCCTCCCCGCCACGTTTCTGTTGCCCCGCATGGCCGCGTTCATGTGGGCAAAAACGCTCATCAGCTCCCGCGCGGGCGGCCCACCGATTTCCCGGCGACTTCGCTGGGACAGTTGGACCGAGGACGGAGGAGGAGTTGGCGGCTGCCTTCTGTACGCGTCGAGACGCGTCTGCACTGTCTTGACCGGCACCTCCTCCTCCGAATCGCTGGAGAGGAGGGACCCCCACCCGGAGCAGCTGGTGCTACGGTCGCGCGGCGGCCCCTCCTTCTCCTCGAGGGTCCTCTTCTTCGTCGAAGAAGAGCGGCCCTTCTTCTTCACACTGCTGGGAGCTGACCCATCGTCAGTCCCAGCAGCATCAGTTCCTTGGGGCGTCGACATCGCGCTGCGACTAGGCAGCGCGGCGCGAGCCCCCAAATCGATAGGCATCGGAATCAATATTTCGTGCATTATGTCGTCGGTTGACACTGCCCGGGAAAGGGCAGTGTCGGGACCGGAGGTCTCTTCGGGGTTATCCATAGCAGGAACACAAAAATCTCAAAGAATTTGACCAATCGCAAGTACAGACTAGGACGTTCGGTCACCCAACTTGCCACTGCGTTACCGTGGTAAAGTTGGGGTCCAGGGCGGACGGTGAGGACGTAGTCACTAATCACTTGGGGCCCCGCCCCTGTGTGCATAGTCTGACGAAACCTGTATTTGAATAACTTTAATCCAACATAGATGAGGTCCCTACAACATCCCACCTGTGCGCTCATCTAGGGCATAATCGCACACAATAAACTGGACCAAACTCCACCATATTATGCTTCCTAGAATTAACTAGTCTACATAAGGAATAGTTGGTACTGAGCTGCTGTAATATGCGACTTGCAACGAGCATCTTAATTTGAATAACAAAGGTGCCTTCATGCTACTGAATAATTAACTGCGTGCGACAATTTACTGCGGCAGAGCTTTTGACGACGTACGATTGTACACTCGTTGATGCTAATAAAGTTAATGAGAGTTTGTTAGTTGAAATAAAAATACATACAGAATTTCTGGTAGGTCCTGAAGTTATTACTGAAACAACATTATGAAGTATTTGACTTAAAAATTACAAAACAATTTGTTGGTTCTAATATCAGATAAAACAACAAAATAGACAATACTTAATGTTTATTGGTCAGTAAACCAGAAAACAATCATTTGAAACACATTACAAACAAACGTAAAATAAGAACCCTTGATAATTCATTTTCTTTCCTCACGAAACGATCCACTGTCGGCACTCAAACATCGAATTAAGTAAACACCCCGAACAGAAACGTATAAAGTACTAAAGGAGTATCGTAAAATAATATTTTACTGCCAATAAAAACTTATTACACTAAAACAAAAATACTTGAAGGAAAAAGCAGGTGTAACAAATATATAGAAATGTTCATAATAAATACTAAACTCTCTCACAGATGCAATTATGATTGCATGTTTTTATTATTTTCCTAAACCTCTCATAATAACCCTAAATATCGTTATTAACTCAAAAGTTGGTTCTTTATAGCGATCTTCTAATACCGACGAACAAGCTCAGAATTACTTTAGCTTCGGAATACATACTCAAATGTATTTAATTCATACACGTGGTATTTATTAGATCAAATAGTTGAAGGACTTAAATACAAACTTATACTACATAAAACATTCATCCTTCATCTGCTACAACCAGAGCACTAGCAACTATCTTCTACTACGTATATTATTATAATAGAAACTCAATAGCTACTCTTTATGCATGTTCAAGACGAGATTAGATATGAGTATTATCTGCGTCAGAAACAACACTTATTTTATTTATATTTCCGGTTTTAATACCTTTAATATTCATGAACGTTATTTCACCTTTTTCTATTTTAGTGATTAATTGTATACATGGGGCACACTAAAAAGTTTGCACTTCTAGCTAATCGGAACTATTTAAATTTAGAATGTTATATTTTTTAAACGATGCAACCTTCTTAGTAATAAAAATAAACAATTGGCGGGAAATCATTTGTCAATTGTTTTTTATCACACATCAAAGTTCTGCGTATGCAACGAAAATGGAATTAAGTCGAAAAGATTTTAGAGAGATGATTTTTTATGATTTTAAAAGTTCTCTCCGTCCGCAAGACTGTGCCACTCGTCTTCAAAATGCTTTTGGGAGAGAAGCACCTTGTTTGAGCACCGTGAAGCGATGGTTTGCTGAATTTGAGAGAGGTCTAGTTTCTTTACATGACGAATTTCGTGAAGGGCGGCCTTCAACTGCCGTCAACGAAAATAATGTGGCTACTGTTAAGCGGTTAATTGAAGAAAACCCGCGGATTGCCTATGAGACAATTCAAGGACTATTGGGTATTGGTATGAGTCAAATCCAGAAAATTTTACACGAAGAATTGAAAGTTCGGAAACTTTGTTGTCGTTGGATCCCTCATGAACTGACAGCGGAGCAGAAGCGGGCTCACGTGGAATGGTGCTCACAGATGCTACTGAAGTACGACCACGGTCATTCTAATGCTGTTTATGACATTGTCACAGGAGACGAAACGTGAATTTATTGTTTTGAACCCGAAAAAAAACAGCAATCTTGTGAATGGGTGTTTGAAAGTGAGAACAAGCCAACAAAAGTGAGGCAGGCGAGAAACGTTGGTAAAAAAATTATCGCGTTTTTTTCTCAGCTACGGGTCCCATCTGTACAACTCCACTTGAAGATCAAAAGAGTGTTAATGCCGAGTGGTATTCTACCATTTGTTTACCCAGGGTGTTAGAAAAATTTCGCTTAAGACGACCCAAAAGCCGCGTTCTCCTACATCATGACAACGCTTCTTCACACACGGCCAAGAAAACAAAGTCATTTTTAGCTTCCGAAAAAGTACAACTCGTCACCCATCCTGCGCATAGCCTCAGGGCTATGCCTAGCACCCTGTGATTTCTGTATTTTCTCCAAAATCAAAGATTTGATGAGAGGTTTTACTTTTACCAGTGAGAGGCAGTGATAGAGTTCTATCAGCACGTAGAAAACATGCCTTCAGATCTGTGGTCCTCCTGTTTTAAAAAATGGTTTGATCGAATGAAAAAATGTTTAAAATGTAAAGGGGAGTATTTTGAAAAGCAATAAACATAATGTTTTGGTTTTAAAATGTTGTTTTTTGTTATGCAGTTACGCAAAACTTATAGTGTGACCTACGTACTACTTTTAGCTTTTTCCGCGCCATCCATCCATTATCAGTAAGTGATCGCTTCACCTTGTAATGTAAAATAAAGAGTACCTATTTAATTTGATTTGATTAATTTATGTATAAGTACAAAGCACTAAGATTTGATGTATACACATACATCAAATCTTAGTGCTTTGTACTTGCCCACAATGGGATTTATTTCCAGAAGAACTAAGAAAGGTAAACCTTTCTTCTTTAGATAGAGTTTAGAGATAAAACCAAAAAATTAAAAGGAGCTTCGAATCTTCAACCATTATTACAAAATGCAAATGTATTCAAAAACTTAGCGGCTTGAAATCGATCAATTTATCTTTCCATTTAAATTCTCTCATAATTATACGCCGTTGCAGGATTCATTCATCAAATTCTTATTCACAAAAGTCGATAAGTTAACGGTTTTCATTTTGTAAATTTAATTTCGATTCTGTGACACTTTGGACTAGTGATGTCCATTATCTTAGTTTAATTATATTTGTTGCAGTACCTACAGGTACTTGGTTTAGTAAAGCTACTAACTACTATGGGCAGTTGTCTGTAGATACGTTAGTGATATATCCTCTTATGTGTGTTTGTTCCGAATTAAATGTGTTAATTAAAGAGCCTCATTTTTGTTTTTTTGAATCACCTATACGACCTATCTGATTTCCAGTTATCTCATAAATTCATAATAATATACAGCTTGTATTGTATTTATTTGTTTGATAATTAACCCGAATCATTATCATGTGCCTGCCCTTATCCCAATTATTTGGGGTCGGCGCAACATGTTTTCTTCTTCCATACATCCCTATCATACGTCATCTCCTCAGTCACTCCTTTCCTGGTCATATCCTCTTTCACACATTCCATCCATCTTTTCTTGGGCCTACCTTGAGTTCTCAGGCCATCTACATTTATACTTTGCACCTTTCTTACCACATTACTTTCCTCTCTTCTCAATACATGTCCATACTATAATAGCCATTCGCTTCTCACTTTTTCATTTACTGGGGCAACTTTCAAACTTCCTCTAATATACTCGTTCCTTACTCTATCCATCCTTGTTACACCACACATCCATCTTAACATTCGCATTCCCGCTATATGCAGTTTTCATCCGTCGCTTTTACATGTGGGGCCCCACATGAAAATCCATACAGGACGGCAGATCTGACGACAGTCTTGTAAATTTTCCCTTTAAGTTTCGGAAGAAATTGGGGGTCGCATATAGTGGATTTGACCTGCCGCCATTTCATCCAACCTGCGTCAGTGCTTCACTGTACGACCGATTTCCCCATCGTCCTGGATAAGAGAGCCGGGGTATCGGAAACTGGAGCAGACTGGCAATGGTACGCCGTCTAGCGTTATGGGTGTAAAGCTGGAGAGACCGCCGAAATCGGAGTACATGTACTCCGTTTCGGTTCTGCTGATTTTCAAGCCTACACTCTCCAGTTTACACTGCCACTTTTCCAGCCTGCTCTGTACCTCAGGCCCGTCTTCACCGACAAGAATAATGTCATCGGTAAATAGCATACACCAGGGGGTCTCTTCCTGTATCTCCGATGACAAGGCATCCATTATTAACAGGAAGAGGTACGGGCTTAGCGCTGAGCCCTGAAGCAGGCCTACCTCCACACTGAACTCGTCGGTGTTGCCAGCAGCACATCGTATATAGGTTCTCGATCGACAATACATTGCACAGATCAACTCTATATACTTTCCAGGTTCCCTGTAGTCCCGCGACCAGGCATAAATCCGAACTGTTTTGGGTAACCTCGCTTTAAATATATAAGTATGTTTATCAGTTGTCTAGATCCCATTCTTCATATTTTGTACCGCCTTTCTTACTTCATCTTTGGCAATCTCCTTCACTAAACCGACATTTACTCGTCCCTCATTAAAAATTCCACTCCACGCATTCTCTTCATTCATAAGTTTTTCAAAATATACTTTCCATCGATTTCTTACTTCTTTTACTACTTTTGTTCTATCTTCTCTTTCTTTCGCTAGCCGGTAAATTTCTTTTTGGCCTTTAGGTCCATCAAAAAAGGCCTTAAATAGCTGTTCTTGAGCCTGGGATCTAACTATCGCCACCGCATTTTTTGCCTTTTTACTCAATTCCTTATACCTTACCTTTTTTGCTTCTTTTTCACTTTCTTTCCCTTTTTCTTTCTGCCATTTTTTAAAAGCATTACCGTAAGCGTACCTCCCTATTCCACCACCATGTATCCCTATCAATAGCACTTTTACCTTTCGTTTCCCAAACACTTCTTTTGCTTCTTTCCTGATACAACTTACCATTTCATTCCAACACTCATTCACTGATTTATTCACCATATCTTTCATTTTTATCATATTATTTACCACTCGTTCTTTAAACTTGCTTGCATATTCCTTCTTCTCTATCAACCACCACTTGATTCGAGGAGGTAGGGGCTGTTTGCGCGTTTGAGGAACTACTTTGACAATTATGTCAAGAGTAAGTAGTTTATGTTGCTTCACTACCCCTTCCCCTGGCAGCACCTTGCAGTTTTTGACACAGAACAATCTACTCCTCCGGATAAGAAAGTAGTTGATCTGTGTCACGTGAATACCACTCTTGTATATAATTAGGTGCGGATCCCGTTTCTTAAACCAGGTATCACAATCGCCAGGTTAAGGGAAGAAGCAACTTGTAGCAGTGTTTCACCGTCGCTGTTACGGGTTCCGTAGCCGCACCCTCAATGCATTCTTTCATTGTCATCATTTAGTCTTCCTACATGGCCATTAAAATCACCTCCTATACATATTTCATCACTTTCTGGTATACTCATCATAGCTGTATCAAATTCCTCCCAAAACTTTTCTTTCTCCCTGTCATCACATCCGCTCTGTGGTACATACACGCTGATCACATTTAGCACCAGACTCTCACATACTACTTTCACAACTATTATCCTGTCGTTCACTCTTTTCACGTCGGTCACTCCTTCTTTCAGATTAACGTCCAGTAGTACACCAACTCCATTCCTTTTTCCATCACTCCCACTGTAATATAGCTTATATCCTTCACCAATCTCTCTTGCACTTGCGCCCTTCCACTTAGTCTCTTGCAAACCAGCTACATTTATTCTTCTTCTTTTAAACACATCGGCTAATTCTCTTCGTTTCCCAGTCATAGACCCAACATTCCAACTTGCATATCTCAGTCTTACTTCTTTTTCGCTTGGCTTGCGTCTTACTTCGCATCCACCCCCGATGCGACAACCCTTGTCTACTTCCCACAGGTACCGGGTGCTGTCCCTACGCGTTGCTTGTGGGGTACGCCCTAACTCTAAATCTCTTTCTATTATTACCTATCATGTTGCTAAAGGTTTTGGCTATGAGTTTTTATAACCGGCCGCGTGCCTGACGTCAACCCTCCTTGGGAATGTTATTGTAGGTGATTTTCCCTCTGCCTGTTGTGTGCCTACTGTCTACCAGTGCCGGTTGTTATGCACCAGGCAATCTCCCACGGTCGCCTTCTACGACACGGTTAGCGCTGGCACATTCTATGTTTTTCTTTCGCTCCTAGGCCAGCATGGAAGTATTTACCCCGATTATATTATATATTAATAGCGAATCTTTTCGTACCCAAATTTACACATGCCCTCCGTTCAGGACAATTTTGGAAAAATGTAGAAATTTTGGGCAGACTAGACAACTTAATACAAACTTCTTTGTATAAAATTTTAAATGTAAATATTAATGACCGAGACTGGGTCCAAGCGTCTCTTCCAGTTCGCTAGGGCGGGCTAGGTATTCGCAAAGTCACAGATGTCAGTCTGCCAGCATTTCTGTCGTGACACTGATTGATTCCGAGGTTCGATGCAAGACCGATGCCATAAATGCTTGGAGGATGTCTTGCCCCGACACTGACCTGCCCTCACGCCTAGGCTCACAGCGACTGTGGGATTTGCCGCTCTGTAAATTGAAAATTAATATACTAATTGACACTTCTGTCAATATTTCAGAACGTGCACGACTACTAGCTGTTGGAGAATGGGAGTCAGGGTTATGGATCCAGGCGCTCCCATCGACGACACAACCTTCCGTATTGCCACTTGCCTTCGGCTGGGTACACCTTGTGTATCCCCGCATCATTGCACCTGTGGAGTAGCCATCCATAATCTGGGACACCATGGTCTTTCTTGTAGCAGAAGCGCAGGTCGTATACCTCGGCACGCTATTCTAAACGACATAATTCGTAGGGCTCTTTCCACCGCAGGTCTTCCGGCCGTACGTGAACCAAATGGTTTAGCACGAAGCAATGGAAAGAGAACGGACGGTATGTCGTTGCTACCGTGAAAGATGGGAAGGCCTTTGGTGTGGGACCCTACATACGTTGACACCTTAGCACCTTCACACCTTCCAAGCACATCCGGATGTGCCGGCGCTGCTGTTGCATCGGCTGAAGACCTCAAATGGCGTAAATATGCTAACCTAGCAGGTGATTACATATTTGAGCCGTTTGGGGTTGAGACACTGGGGTCATGGGGTCCGAGTGCTCGCCGCCTTTATAGAGACATTGCTAAACGCCTAATCGATGCTTCTCAGGACCAGAAGGCTGGCTATTTTCTGACCCAAAGAATAAGTATCGCCATCCAACGTGGCAACACAGACAGCATTCTGGGAACCTTCCCAGTCGGCAATGACGCGGAGGATTTTTTTAAACGATATTTTGTAATGTAAATATTTTTAGTATATAATTATGTATATTTTGTACGTTGTAATTCTTATTGTAAATAAATTCCATTAATAGCAATTAATTCGAATCATACAATAGATATGCACAGGTACGTACAAAATATACATAATTATATACTAAAAATATTTACATTACAAAATATCGTTTAAAAAAATCCTCCGCGTCATTGCCGACTGGGAAGGTTCCCAGAATGCTGTCTGTGTTGCCACGTTGGATGGCGATACTTATTCTTTGGGTGCAAAGGGGCTCTACCAACATCTATAGGGCCCCAGCGACCTCACCTGCTAGTGGCGCACCTGCTGATAAACGGACGAGGCTCGTTAATTTACGGTACCTATGGAGTGGCTTCGGCCCCTACGTGGGTACCAGGTGGTACAACAGTGTTGGTCCGGGGGGGTACCACCGTGCAGCTGTGCTAAAGCCCCCCAAGTAACCCAGCCCAGGCTGGGTTGCGTTAGGGGTTCAGCAGCTGCACCGCCGGGCCCGGGGCGATGTATGGTGCAGCAGGCATGGGACCAGCGGGGGCGAAACGGAGTCTAGTGTGGGTGGTGTGGGTCGATTCGCCGGCCAGGGAGACCCTTAGCAACGGCGTTGCCGCGGCCGCCCGCAACACAGTCATGGGGCCCGCCTGGGGCCAACCACCCCAGGAGGCTGCCCCACATGTTGCGCATAATCCTGATGTGGGATCGCCGCTCCGGGTGGTAACCGGTGTGGGGTAGCGGCGGCCTTGCATCAGGGGGGTTTGGGAGCCCTTCCGTCCGGCGAGTCGGCTCCGACCTAACCACACGGTTCTAGACAAAGCTAGCCCCTGCGCTTTGTCACTTACTGCTGCACCAAATGTCGCCCTGTCTTCACGCTTCTTCTTCAAAATCTACAATGGCAGTGCAACAAAAAAGAAATAAACGTTACACAGCGGCCCTAGGAAACCCCACAACTTCACATTTCGAGGTGGAGTTCACTAACGTCCGTGGACTCCATGCGAACCTCGATACCGTCCACCACCACCTTGAGACGGCACGGCCCGCTGTGATGTTCCTCACGGAGACACAAATACGCCGCCCTGACGACACGTCTTACCTGTGTTACCCCGGCTATGTCATCGAGGAACAATTTCGAGACAAAGCCGGGGTGTGCGTGTTCGTTAGGGCGGATGTTTGCTGCCGCCGGTTGCGCTGCCTAGAGAACCCCTCCAATTCCGTCCTTTGGCTGCACGTAGACCATGGCTCTATGAGCCAGATCTACGTGTGCGTCTACCGATCCCACACAGGGGATTCTGAGACAACAAAGCTCTTCCAGTACCTCAGCGAGACGGCTGATGAAGCGCAAGTGCGGTTCCCGAACGCTGACCTAGTATTTCTGGGGGACTTCAATGGCCATCACATTGAATGGCTGGGGTCCCTCAAGACTGATCATGCGGGTAGAGCCGCCCATGCGTTCGCTCTCTCCCACGGTCTGACCCAGATGGTATGCGGGATCACCCGGATACCAGACAGGTCAGATCACGCGCCCGCTCTGCTGGATCTACTGCTGACGAGTCGCCCAGCCCAGTACAGTGTTTCAGTAGGAGCCCCACTGGGTAGTTCCGACCACTGTGTTGTTCACGCTGGCATGAAGGTGTCACCTCCTGCACGTCCTGTACAAACGTCACGACGACTATGGCACTACTCGTCAGCGGATTGGGACGGTCTACGCGATTATTATGCGTCCGTCCCCTGGAGCCAGCGCTGCTTTGTAGGAAAGGCTCCTTCGGATAGTGCTTCTGCTATTACTGGCGAGATCAGTTTAGGGATGGATTATTACATCCCTTTCACTGATGTCGCCAGTATCCGCAGAGCCCGTCCCTGGTTCGGGCGAGATTGTGCCAAAGCTGTTCTACAAAAACAGTCGGCATATCGCGCCTGGATCAGGGCCCGGGCTGTGCGCGACCCAAACGTGGGCCACCTCAAAGCAGCGTACAACCTGGCCACAAAGTCGAGTAAGAGGGCCTTTAAGAGAGCGGATGCCCAGCGCGTCGCGCGGCTTGGTCAGGAGCTCACTTCCCATCCCACGGGCAGCCGTGGATTCTGGCAACTGGCCAAAGCCGTGCAATCTAACTTTTGTCAGCCCTCGCTGCCACCACTGCGTTACCCAGATGGAACACTGGCTCACAAAGCCCAAGAGAAAGCGGATATGCTCGCAGACCTCTTTGCGGCTAATTCCCGGGTCGACGACCGTGGCCTGCAGCCCCCCGCCATCGCCAACTGTGGCCACACAATGCCTGATATTGTTATCAGGCAATGTGATGTACGGGCAGTACTGCGGTCACTTGACACGCGGAAAGCCAGTGGCCCTGACGGCATTCCGGCGGTGGTGCTACGAAAATGTGCAGCTGAGTTGTCTCCAGTATTAACGCGTCTGTACCGCCTGTCATACTCTTCAGGGCTCGTGCCGGAGGTCTGGAAGGAGGCTAACGTACAACCGATCCCCAAGAAAGGGGATCGGTCCGATCCAGGCAACTATCGACCCATAGCTGTCACCTCAGTCATTTGCAAGGTGCTTGAGCTCCTTATAAATAAGCAGCTCATGCAATTCCTAGAGGATCACTCGCTAATCAATGATCGACAATACGGCTTCAGGCCAAAGCGATCAACGGGTGATCTTCTGGCATTCGTAACGCATGTCTGGGGTGGGGCTATGGAAAGGCACGGCGAGTCCTTGGCTATTAGCCTGGACATCGCCAAAGCCTTCGATAGGGTCTGGCATGCTTCCTACCTAAGTTGTCTTGTGACCAATTCACGCATCAATGGCTGAATGGTTTGTAATGAAATTTGGTGTAGATATTGTAATTTGGATTGATTTGAACTTATAAGTTATTGTTTGGTTGCAATAACTGACATCTACTACACGTTTGGATCTGCGGGTATTAGCTTCGTTAGTGGACAAGATTCGGCAACCTTTTTGTATTGCTGCCCCGCTCCAATTGACCTCACCGACAAATTTTTAATTTGAACCGGTATTTTCCCAAAATAGCACATTCAACCAAACAAACTTTTCAAAGTCAGCCTGTGACTACGGCTGACGTCACCTGGTTGAAACGTCAACACAAAAGGTACGTTTTTTTTTTTTTTTTTTTTTATATTTGGTTCGCCAAATTGACGCCGCCCGCCTGGTGGTAAGTCGTGACGACGTCTAGCGATTGTGGGCCACTCTCACAGCACACATTACTATTGAGAATGGCCCTCAACTTGACGACCTACTGATGTGCCTCTTCACGCTCCGCTTAAAGAACCCAGGATTATATGTGGGAGGAAACACGTGCACAGGCAGGGCGTTCCAGGCCACTATCGTTCGGCAGAGAAACGAACGTACCGATCCCCAAGAAAGGGGATCGGTCCGATCCAGGCAACTATCGACCCATAGCTGTCACCTCAGTCATTTGCAAGGTGCTTGAGCTCCTTATAAATAAGCAGCTCATGCAATTCCTAGAGGATCACTCGCTAATCAATGATCGACAATACGGCTTCAGGCCAAAGCGATCAACGGGTGATCTTCTGGCATTCGTAACGCATGTCTGGGGTGGGGCTATGGAAAGGCACGGCGAGTCCTTGGCTATTAGCCTGGACATCGCCAAAGCCTTCGATAGGGTCTGGCATGCTTCGCTCCTTTCCAAGCTTCCGGCATATGGTCTACCTCCTCAACTGTGCAGCTGGATTGCCAGTTTTTTAAACGAGCGCCGAGTGCGGGTCCTCTGCGATGGCCAGGCTTCTCGCTTCTTGCAAGTGAATGCCGGGGTACCGCAGGGGTCTGTACTATCACCAACTCTCTTTCTTCTGCATATCAATGATATGCTATCCCTCGGGAACATTCATTGCTATGCAGATGACAGCACACTGCACGGGAGTTACTCGGTTCGTCCGACGGCGGGGCGATCTGAGATTGAGGAGGAGAGACGACGACTCGTGGCTGATCTCGACCGTAACCTCGACAGTATCTCTCAATGGGGTACCGAGAACCTGGTCGAGTTCAATGCCCGCAAAACACAGGCGTGTGCATTTACTGCGAAGAAATCCCCTTTCCTTCCCCTACCCTCTCTTCAGAATGCATTATTACCAATGAAGGACAACCTTGATATCCTTGGCATAGACGTTCGTCGAGAGCTCAATAATAAAAACTACATCGAAAGATGTATAGGGCTAGCTTCGCGGAAACTAGGAATACTGAATAAGGTAAAGAGATTCTTTACACCGGACCAGAGGTGTCTGCTGTACAAGACGCAGATTAGACCCTGCGTCGAATACTGCTCTCACCTCTGGGACGGCTCCGCGAAGTATCTGCTGGACGCTCTCGACGCTATGCAGCGACGGGCTATCCGTATTATAGATTGTCCGGAGGTAACGGGAAGCCTTGAGCCGCTAGTTCAGCGCCGAACAATAGCTTCCTTGGCCGCATTCTACCGTATTTACCACGGCGAGTGTTCTGAAGAGCTCTTCAATCTGATCCCACCCTCTTCCTTCCGATCCCGAACGACTCGTGCCGGGCAGAGATGCCACCCCCACACAGTGGATAGCATGTTCGCGAGAACCGAACGTTTTAAACGTTCGTTTCTCTGCCGAACGATAGTGGCCTGGAACGCCCTGCCTGTGCACGTGTTTCCTCCCACATATAATCCTGGGTTCTTTAAGCGGAGCGTGAAGAGGCACATCAGTAGGTCGTCAAGTTGAGGGCCATTCTCAATAGTAATGTGTGCTGTGAGAGTGGCCCACAATCGCTAGACGTCGTCACGACTTACCACCAGGCGGGCGGCGTCAATTTGGCGAACCAAATATAAAAAAAAAAAAAAAAAAAAAAAAAACGTACCTTTTGTGTTGACGTTTCAACCAGGTGACGTCAGCCGTAGTCACAGGCTGACTTTGAAAAGTTTGTTTGGTTGAATGTGCTATTTTGGGAAAATACCGGTTCAAATTAAAAATTTGTCGGTGAGGTCAATTGGAGCGGGGCAGCAATACAAAAAGGTTGCCGAATCTTGTCCACTAACGAAGCTAATACCCGCAGATCCAAACGTGTAGTAGATGTCAGTTATTGCAACCAAACAATAACTTATAAGTTCAAATCAATCCAAATTACAATATCTACACCAAATTTCATTACAAACCATTCAGCCATTGATGCGTGAATTGGTCACAAGACAACTTAGGTACATACAAAAATTACTATCCTGTTACCATTATTATTAGCACGGGTACGAAAGATATATTATTATGTATTTTAATTGAAATATTTACAAAAAAAAAGAAATAACCATATAAAAATTGACCTACAAAGTACTAATAAATATGAATAACAGAAATGCAATTTAAATAAAACATCGACAATATACGTTTGCAACACTACGCGAGGCAGCAATGCGGCATCGTTAATCAGAGTCTCCGTTGTTAAATATCACAAATATTTATCTTTTGGCCGACAACGTAAATGAAAATGTCTATCGCGAACTCACCTCACCGTAATTAATTACTTATCTCTCAAAATAGGAAGCCATTCATTGATAACTTTTATTTTACTTGAGTTTCTTACCAGATTTACTCAAGCGAAAACTCGAAATTAAATTAATAGATAAATTAAAAGCCGTTTTGAAATTTTGAAATCTGCACGTATGTACGAGTATAGCAACGAGTTTAACTAAAAAAGTCTTCTTATAAAGGCCTTGATGTTCTATTATGCCCGGTAATGTCAACAGGCCTGTACCTTGTTGACCAATAAAATTATTGGTGAAATTTAAGTGCGTAATTCAATCTGCGTAACGCCCTCAGGGATGTCACTGGCACAATTAAAAGTGTGTTCTACCCAAAAATCAGTACTAATATCAAGGCACTAATAAATGTAGAAAAAGATAAATGTAAAAAATATAGAAGAAGAAAGTAAAGCCGTAGCCTCTGTCTATACGAGTACTAAGCCAATGGGAACAGACGTGCTATTATATGCATTGTTAATAGAAACTTTAACTCTTTTTAATCCTGACAAATAAATGAAGAAATCTAACTAAGCAGAATGGAGTGGAAGGAAAGGTTATCCGTTAATTATCCAATTGACAATGCTCTATCTTCTCTTCCAATCTAGGAATACTTTGAAACCCAGTTGAATCAATTATGTAAATCGAGAAAAAGTGATCTCGTAAAAAGAAATATAAAACTCAAGTTGATGAAATGTTGGACTTTTTAACTAGGTTATGTCTTCCAGCCTATTTTTTAGGGTTTATTATTTAGCTCTATACCTACTTTGAATTAATATAACTTTAACCTCAAAGGAGAAAATAATCAGCCGATAAAGAACTAATTGTATGATTTTAAATGTGCCACCATAAACGTGATACACATCTTTATCGAGATTGAACACATCTTTATCCCTGAATCGAGATAACAGATGCATTAATTACAACCAAATTTCACCAGTCACTTTGTTTTTCCTACGTAATCGGAAACGAGCTTACTGGCTTATTGCCATTTCCAGGCACTTCGTGTGTGGCCAAGGTGCGCCGGGCGCCACTGTAATTTCTTTTAGTGCTTACCAGAGGCGCTCGGCAATAGACGCAGGTGCGGCCAGGGCCGTGTATTAAAAAAAAAGGCACTTCTGTAATTGCCAGAGCCTCATCCGTTTGCCAGCAGGTGGCGGGTGAACATGAGGTGGGCCACAGTAATCTGATAGGACCCTTAGCACCTTCACAAAATTTCAAATGAAATAATATTCTTGTACTTTTTTCAGTCTAAATGTGAACGTGCTAATTGAAACAGTCGAAATTTCAGAACCTCTGTAAAATCCAGGAACATCATAGCAATACCGTTCTTGATATTAATTTTCGCAGAATTCCTTTACATCTTTTGAAAATTAATTGTTACAACACACTCAGATAGTTCAAATAGCTGAAACACAAAACTTTAAAGGTTGGTAATACCATTGTAAGTGCATGTTCTTTGCCAATATTGTTTCGTGTATATTTGTCATATTTTTAGTCCGAGACGCCCAGGACTTTAATTGGCTTTGCCATAGCGGCTGGTACGTAAGATATTGTTGCTTTAATCGACATTTCATCGCAAGTCGGGTTTAAATTTTTTTTTCAACATTACAATATAGCTACTACTTTTTATTAAACTCGGTCGGCCTCTTTGGACATAACCATTATAATGTGTGCCCGGTGACTAAAAATACCGGCAAATTGTGGGTGGTTCATGCACCTCTGCCAACCTTTCGGGTATATAGGCGTGATTGTGTATATGTGTGTGTATACAATCTCCATGAAGTTAGGAAGGTTTATTCAAGTACATGGTTATTATTATTATCACAGAATGGTATCGAAGATTGTACATACACAAAGGAGATGGCCCTATTGGGCATTGGTGCCTACGCGTTACAGAAACAGCAAGTAGTGGAAATAAAAGTTATTGGATTTCGATTTAAAACACAAGGAATGTTTGTGCAGTTGCTGAATAAAAATATATTTATCTATCTAATGGAATTTAGGGCTTATTACGGTTCATCATAATAATGCTTAGATGTTTGGGGAAAAGATTTTCTTCTTACAATATTTCTTGAAGGGTTGTATTCGACTAAATTTCCCAGTCATTAAATAATTGGGTACTTATTCTTTGTGCTGAAATGTTATGTGAATTCATAGATGAGTTATAGAATTGAACTTGAAGAAATGGAATGAACATCTTATAATTTTGGGTTAAGTTTACTATAACATTTTTATCAGATTTACCAACTGTCCCAACCTTAACACCACAATGTCAGAGGAAACTAATGAAACCTCTCGTCTATAACACACAATTATTGTATTACTCGTATTTACAAATATAGGAAGTTCTTTAGTCCAATGCTTTTCGATTCCCTGTTCAAACTTGTTGGCAAATTTACAACGAAATTTATCTTTATTTGCGTGACAGCCCTGACGTTGATTGAAACAACGTGAACAATGATGAATACCGAATAGGCAGAAATTATAATCGAGATTTTGTATTGTATATCGAGGTGGTGAAAATTCTGATAAAAAAACGGTAATTTAAGTGGATCGGATAAAATTTCAGCAAAATTATTAGTTCCTTACCTACGAATAGAAAAAAAATGTCAGAAAAGTTTTATGATAAGTTGGAATCGTGGGAATAATAAATCATCTGCAACTCTCTAAAAGCATACACCCTGGCGGCACCGGGTGTGTCTTGGGGTTGATAATGAAAATCTGTTAAGTACTCTGAGAGAGGCATTGTACTGCTACACAAATATGATACTCAGCCCATTTTGCAGGTCGGAGTTTACCTCTTACCCGAAGGTACGAGTGCCCCGATTGGTTCCGCTCCAGTAGCTTCTCGCGGGCCAGTTTCTTGGCCCACTTTATCACCTCCTGGTAAGTCAGCTAGTATTTTAATAAAACTATAGAAAGTGTACACTCACTCACTTACCAAGGTGTCGTAAAACTTATTTGCGTTGATTATTATAATTACAGCAACAGATTATAATTATTCATACATGATGAACAAACACTCTTGTATACTATTCCACAACTTTATTTGATTTATTTTCACCGACCGGTTTCGCTTTTCAGCGTTATCAAAGATTTTTCCCTCCGAACAATCACTTTTACTTGAAGATGAGATATAATAAATGGATCAGTACTGAATATTTTGACGGTGTAACAGAGCTGTGAGGTTTACCATTATAAGCTAAAAGCTAATCAAACTGAACGTGACATTGTTTCAAAAAAACAACTTAATTTTTCTCAATGACTTCCTTTAGCACCTCCATTTCAGATTCAAAGTGTGTATCGACGAGATTGACTTTGCAAATAGCTATGACGCTTACCTTATCAATTATCTTTATTTTTTCTTCTCAATTCCGAGTGATTTGAATATCATCTTACCTTTTGTGAAGCCTTAACTTCAGATGTTTTTTAAATAATGACTTTGGACTTGGCGTTTGTTATTCAATCTGTTTTTGTAGTAAACATAATTTACATTAAGTAGAGTGTTGTTCCTGAATAAAGAATTTAATGATAATAAATATACTTAATGACATGAATATTATTCCGCCTCCTATCTGAAATAATACTTGGCTTTGTGTTTTTTACTTGTAATCTTACTCAGGCAGTTTTTGAAATCGGTCCAGTAATTTTTGATATTATTCGTTACAGTTTTACAAAAATACAAATGTTTACTCTTTATGTACTTAACTAGTAGAGAATAAGTATTACGTAATATATCCTTGTATTGTTAGCTGAGTGTTTCCAACATTCTCATTGTCTTTCAAGTATAAAAGACGTACAGCTAGACGTACGACGTACAGACGGGGTCATCTGAGAATTTGATTTCAGTTAACTGTCAATTATGCCCAGTGTCAGTAACTATATATATTACTACTAAGTATATACAATACATGTCGAGAGTGAGGGTCGCGGCATTATAAACACTGGCTCGACACTAACGCGATTTAAGGCTTCGTCCGTTGTGGTGCAAAACATAAGCCCCAAACATTTAGGAGGACCAAAGTACAATACCTCCATTTCGTTTTAAAATTATTACCTGTTTCTTTTTTTTCGGTAAACGGTCCGACGCTGTGGCCGTCCCTACGTCCATTGCCGGGCACTTCAAGTGCGCACATGGAAGTATTATAAATGCTTAGCCTGAAAAAAGACAGAAGGTTTTAGACCAGAAGATTTTTTGAGACAGGAATAAACAATATTTAAGTCACGATACTGTTACCGTTACCGCCACCTCTATGTAATTGTTCAAGTTGTCACTTCTTGATCGCGGAGTGCCATTGTTTAATTTTTGTAAATCGTTTTCTCGTCAAGAAACTCGCGACCTCCTTTAACTTTGTACACATTATCAATCCTTAAGCTCGCCGACTTTAGACGTAGGTACTCCCTTGCTTAATTTCGCGGAATGAGCTCTTAAGCGTGGCCCTTTACTTGTCTGACTTGAGGGCCCTACACCTGAAACTTGCTCTATTTAATATGGGTTTCAAGATATTTACCTACATAGTATTTTATGTTGCCCTAAGGATTAATATCATGCCAAGCTTAGTGGTCATGGCTTACAACTTATTAGATACTCTCCTTCATGAGGTAAAATCAAATTAGGGTATTTAATCACAGATTATTGTGAGATGTTTAAGAAGATGCTACAGGAACACACCTTTGTGCCTTATTGACACGTAAAATTATCGATAGGCTTCCCTACCTAGCCTTAAAGTTGTACTACTTCAATTCCGGCCGAGGTGGTAGGATCCCACGAAGGGTAGGATGTGCTAAAGGTCTCTCTACACCCCCTCTCTCACTAGCATAGGACATAGTGGAGAATAAAGCCGGTGTGCGGCATAGGCCACCTCGTAAATATACTCGTATTTCAGGCTAGTGTAGAGACAATGATAAATATCCTAGGATAATAATTCAATATTAAATGAGTTACGCTTTAGTGGTTCGTTCTAATACAAATTTAGTACAGACAGAATAGGGATATGTGTACATATGGAGGTCAATGTAACAAATATTGGTTTTAACCGCAATTGTTTCCGAGTCGAGTTCATCAACAAAAGTTTAATTAGTTTCACTTGGTACAGATTGTTTTGGTTTTTGGTCTTATATGCAAGTAGGATTAGGGCTGTTCAGTAGTAATTATAAACTTTTTACATAAAACTAGGTAAGTACATACACACATTTAACTATAAGTGTTAGGTCACCTGAATAACTCAGTTTCTAAGTTCGCCAAATGTTTGTCTGTCTGTTAGTTTCGGCTGATTTCTGAAACAGCTGGACAGATTTTGACGGAACTTTCATTGGTCAACTGGAACTTATAAAGAGTAACTTAGGCTACTTTTGGTCCCTAAAACATACTATTTGTCTATCATACATACATTAATCGAAATCGTAAAGATTGTATTATGAATCTCTTTGTATCCTACTAATATTATAAACGCGAAAGTTTGTGAGTATGTAGGTATGTATGTATGTAGGATGTTTAATAATAATAATGGGTATATAGAGGGTGGGAGCGACCTAACTCGGATGTGACTGATGGGAGTCTACCTGATGCTGTTTCTACAGTTAACTTCTGGAAAAGCATCTGGTCGACGCCCGTCAGTCATACACAGGATGCGTGGATTAGGGATGTTGAGCGGGCGTGTGAACCAATTCCAGCTATGGAACCTATAACCATATCTGAAGAAGATATTGGTTGTGCAGTTCGTTCGTTGCCAAATTGGAAATCTGCTGGACCGGACGGACTGCACAACTTTTGGTTAAAATGGTTCCGTAGCTCACACGCTTGCTTGGCATCTTGCTTCCAGTCATCCCTTGAGTCATCGTCGCTTCCAGCTTTTATGACTACCGGAGTAACCCACCTCCTATACAAATCTGGTAGTACCACAGACCCCAAAAATTATAGACCTATAACTTGTCTACCTACCATATACAAACTTTTTACATCCATCCTGAGAGTAAAAATATATTCACATGTACAAAACAATAACATCTTGTCAATCTCTCAGAATGGATGTAAAAGTGGGGCACGTGGTACGAAAGAGCTCCTTATTATTGACATGGCTGTTTGCCAGCAGGTACGCCGCAACCGAAAGAACCTTGCGACATGCTGGATTGACTATAAGAAAGCGTACGATTCTGTGCCTCATACATGGCTTCGGAGGGTGCTAGAGCTGTATAAAGTTGATGCAACTCTATGCACCTTTTTGGGGTCATGTATGAGACAATAGAGTACGGTTCTTGTTTATCCAGGGTGTCGTCAGGTTCTAGGAGGTGGTGTACCAATAGGGATTGAGAGAGGTATTTTCCAGGGTGATAGTCTGAGTCCGTTGTGGTTTTGTCTAGCACTAAATCCTCTCAGTACGTTACTAGAGGGTTCAGGGTTAGGCTATCGGATGCGCAGAGGGGGTCAAATTTTGTCCCACCTTTTTTACATGGATGACCTAAAGTTATTTGCCCCTAATGGCCCCGATTTGATGGCTTTGCTAAAAGTTACTGAAACTTTTAGTAAGGCCATCAGTATGGAGTTTGGGGTAGATAAGTGTGCGGTCATGCATGTAAAAAGGGGCGGGATTGTGGAATCTGAAGGAGTCAATCTTTCAGATTTCACACGATTTGGGTCGCTCTCCGCAACCGAAACCTACAAATATCTAGGTATGTCTCAAGCTCTGTGTATTGCTGAGACTGACATGAAACAGAAGTTGCAGGATCGTTTCTTTGGCCGCCTGAAAAAAATACTGAAAAGTCTTTTATCAGGCGGTAACAAGGTGCGTGCTGTCAACGGCTGGGCCATGCCAGTCTTAGTTTACTCTTTTGGCATACTTAGATGGACTCAGACGGAGTTAGAAGCTCTGGATAGGAAGGTGCGTTGTCTATTGACTTCATATCGAATACACCACCCACGTTCGTCAGTAATGAGGTTGTATATACCACGGAAATGTGGGGGTCGAGGATTTTTAAATGCCAAGACTCTCCATAACCGTGAGATATGCAACCTTAGAGAGTATTTCCTACAGGTGGACGTGGATGTGCATCGAGATGTTGTGGCAATAGACAACGGACTGACCCCGCTGTCCCTTGCGAAAGAGAACTGGCGCAAACCTGTAATATTAAGTGTATCTGATCGGAAGGAAATATGGAAGAGCAAGGAACTGCATGGTCGATTTTATCGGGCTCTAAATGGGCCCGATGTTGATTCAATAGCATCGGTATCCTGGTTACGATTTGGTGATCTCTTCGGAGAAACTGAGGGTTTTATCTGTGCAATCACTGACGAAGTCGTGATGACGAATAACTATCGGAGATTTATTGTCAAAGATGGGACGCTAGACATCTGTCGGGCATGTCATCGTCCCGGAGAATCTTTAAGACATATTATTTCTGGTTGTTCCCGTCTTGCGAACGGTGAGTATTTACACAGACACAACCAAGTAGCCAGGATAATCCACCAGCAACTTGCTCTAAAGTATAATCTTGTCGACGTGGAGGTACCTTATTACAAGTATGTGCCCGACCCAGTTCTTGAGAACGGTCATGTCACATTGTATTGGGATCGATCTATTATCACTGATAGGACTGTTATAGCTAACAGACCTGATATAGTGATAATGGATCGATTAAAGCGCCTTGCAGTAATTGTCGATATCACTGTGCCACATGACGAGAATCTCGTGAAAGCAGAAAAAGATAAACAAATTAAATATTTAGACCTAGCTCACGAGATTGTCGACATGTGGGATGTGGATTCGGCGATTATTGTTCCGATAGTCGTATCTGCGCATGGTCTAATAGCCAAGAGCCTCGACCTCCACCTACAGAGGCTCGCGTTAGGCAGCTGGATCAAGGGCTTGATGCAGAAGGCGGTTCTGTTGAATACGGCCCGTATTGTGCGGAAGTTCCTGTCTTTGGAGCCCTAACCACCGGTAGCTTGGTCCCTGTACCCGATGCCGGTGGGTTACTGTTTTTTATATTTTTAAATGTATTTTTTTATAAATCTATTTAAAAATGTAATAAATATGTGTTAAGTGTTAATAAAGAGAATAATAATAATAATATATATATATTATATATATATATTATATATAGAGTCACATTTTTTTCTTGAGGAGCATTTACTAAAATATTTTACCTTTAATCTACAATAATACAAAAATATCATTCAAAACATAATAAAAGTACAAATATATATCTATAACAAAAAAATCAGCATGAAGAAAATCCGGAAAAAACACAAACAAATATTTTATAAATTATAGTACACTTTGACACATTATGTCAGTGTAACAAACTGAAAATGATAATATGAAAATAAGATGATAATCAAGAAAAAATATAAGGTTGACCAGAGCTGGCGCCAAAAAAGCACAATTACCAACCCCGGACTTGTCGCACAGCTCCGCCTTACAGTCGTCGACAACTGTGACTACTGGTGAGGCGTCGAGCTCAAGCAGCGACGAGTTTTTCTCTCCGCCGACGTCGCCTCTACCTGTACGTCGGCAGGGGAGAGGCCGGCCACCGACTGGCTTGGGACCCCGAGGCCCTCCGGCTTCGATTACGGACCCCGCTACCGGTGGTAATGTGCACCGCATTCGATGGAACTTCGGTATGAATGAAAACGTGATGCGGGCATATTTTGTGGCTACAGAGGGGGGAACTAACCTCACTGCGTACCGTGTTCGCATGCTACCTCTGTTTCAGGTACTTGAACCAGATGTCAACGTATCGGCACAACGCCTATCGGATCAGGTGCGCGCCATACAACGCTGTCACCTGTTGGATGACGCTACACTTAAAAGGCTACGCTTAGAAGTGTGTAGTGGTATCACGCCTTCTTCATTGCAACCATTACCTGTGCCATTACAAAGTAACCGTAATGAAAGAACGCAAGAAAACATCATCTCACATGTGGGTGAAGAAGTGAGTGATGCTGCTATACCTGTAAGTACTCAATACAATGAGGAATTAAGGAGCGCTTTGGAGCGAGCGATTGGTGAGTTTCAATCTGTCCCTGTGTAACTGTAGACCGCGGCTTCCGCGTTTGCCCACACATAAAAAAAACGTGGCGCTAGTGTGTGCCCTAGACTCGATGTTAACATCGTTTTTTAACAACTGCAGAAACATTACTGATGCCCATTCCATTCTGTACTGTGCAGCTGTTGCAGTATGTCGAATAGCTGGTGTTAAATTTTTTAAACAAGAAACAGCTATTCGACCAAAGCCTGCTGTACCAGCTTGGCAGTGCAGAATTTAACGGCGCATCAACGAGGCTAGGGTGCTCATTGGCAAGCTACACTGCTTCAGGACGGGCAATACACGCCCGAGAGTCATGCGCTTTGTGACCCGTGCATTCGTGGGAACTAATATTTGGCCCTGTGAATACTCTGTTCGGGTCACAGAGCGCATCGATTACCTGAAGCAGAAAGTTTATGCGTGGGCGAACCGCATAAGGCGGTACAAAAAAAGAGTGGACAGATACACTCAGAATCGCTTGTTCCAAAAAAATGAGAGGTGGGTATATAGAGGGTGGGAGCGACCTAACTCGGATGTGACTGATGGGAGTCTACCTGATGCTGTTTCTACAGTTAACTTCTGGAAAAGCATCTGGTCGACGCCCGTCAGTCATACACAGGATGCGTGGATTAGGGATGTTGAGCGGGCGTGTGAACCAATTCCAGCTATGGAACCTATAACCATATCTGAAGAAGATATTGGTTGTGCAGTTCGTTCGTTGCCAAATTGGAAATCTGCTGGACCGGACGGACTGCACAACTTTTGGTTAAAATGGTTCCGTAGCTCACACGCTTGCTTGGCATCTTGCTTCCAGTCATCCCTTGAGTCATCGTCGCTTCCAGCTTTTATGACTACCGGAGTAACCCACCTCCTATACAAATCTGGTAGTACCACAGACCCCAAAAATTATAGACCTATAACTTGTCTACCTACCATATACAAACTTTTTACATCCATCCTGAGAGTAAAAATATATTCACATGTACAAAACAATAACATCTTGTCAATCTCTCAGAATGGATGTAAAAGTGGGGCACGTGGTACGAAAGAGCTCCTTATTATTGACATGGCTGTTTGCCAGCAGGTACGCCGCAACCGAAAGAACCTTGCGACATGCTGGATTGACTATAAGAAAGCGTACGATTCTGTGCCTCATACATGGCTTCGGAGGGTGCTAGAGCTGTATAAAGTTGATGCAACTCTATGCACCTTTTTGGGGTCATGTATGAGACAATGGAGTACGGTTCTTGTTTATCCAGGGTGTCGCCAGGTTCTAGGACGTGGTGTACCAATAGGGATTGAGAGAGGTATTTTCCAGGGTGATAGTCTGAGTCCGTTGTGGTTTTGTCTAGCACTAAATCCTCTCAGTACGTTACTAGAGGGTTCAGGGTTAGGCTATCGGATGCGCAGAGGGGGTCAAATTTTGTCCCACCTTTTTTACATGGATGACCTAAAGTTATTTGCCCCTAATGGCCCCGATTTGATGGCTTTGCTAAAAGTTACTGAAACTTTTAGTAAGGCCATCAGTATGGAGTTTGGGGTAGATAAGTGTGCGGTCATGCATGTAAAAAGGGGCGGGATTGTGGAATCTGAAGGAGTCAATCTTTCAGATTTCACACGATTTGGGTCGCTCTCCGCAACCGAAACCTACAAATATCTAGGTATGTCTCAAGCTCTGTGTATTGCTGAGACTGACATGAAACAGAAGTTGCAGGATCGTTTCTTTGGCCGCCTGAAAAAAATACTGAAAAGTCTTTTATCAGGCGGTAACAAGGTGCGTGCTGTCAACGGCTGGGCCATGCCAGTCTTAGTTTACTCTTTTGGCATACTTAGATGGACTCAGACGGAGTTAGAAGCTCTGGATAGGAAGGTGCGTTGTCTATTGACTTCATATCGAATACACCACCCACGTTCGTCAGTAATGAGGTTGTATATACCACGGAAATGTGGGGGTCGAGGATTTTTAAATGCCAAGACTCTCCATAACCGTGAGATATGCAACCTTAGAGAGTATTTCCTACAGGTGGACGTGGATGTGCATCGAGATGTTGTGGCAATAGACAACGGACTGACCCCGCTGTCCCTTGCGAAAGAGAACTGGCGCAAACCTGTAATATTAAGTGTATCTGATCGGAAGGAAATATGGAAGAGCAAGGAACTGCATGGTCGATTTTATCGGGCTCTAAATGGGCCCGATGTTGATTCAATAGCATCGGTATCCTGGTTACGATTTGGTGATCTCTTCGGAGAAACTGAGGGTTTTATCTGTGCAATCACTGACGAAGTCGTGATGACGAATAACTATCGGAGATTTATTGTCAAAGATGGGACGCTAGACATCTGTCGGGCATGTCATCGTCCCGAACGGTGAGTATTTGCACAGACACAACCAAGTAGCCAGGATAATCCACCAGCAACTTGCTCTAAAGTATAATCTTGTCGACGTGGAGGTACCTTATTACAAGTATGTGCCCGACCCAGTTCTTGAGAACGGTCATGTCACATTGTATTGGGATCGATCTATTATCACTGATAGGACTGTTATAGCTAACAGACCTGATATAGTGATAATGGATCGATTAAAGCGCCTTGCAGTAATTGTCGATATCACTGTGCCACATGACGAGAATCTCGTGAAAGCAGAAAAAGATAAACAAATTAAATATTTAGACCTAGCTCACGAGATTGTCGACATGTGGGATGTGGATTCGGCGATTATTGTTCCGATAGTCGTATCTGCGCATGGTCTAATAGCCAAGAGCCTCGACCTCCACCTACAGAGGCTCGCGTTAGGCAGCTGGATCAAGGGCTTGATGCAGAAGGCGGTTCTGTTGAATACGGCCCGTATTGTGCGGAAGTTCCTGTCTTTGGAGCCCTAACCACCGGTAGCTTGGTCCCTGTACCCGATGCCGGTGGGTTACTGTTTTTTATATTTTTAAATGTATTTTTTTATAAATCTATTTAAAAATGTAATAAATATGTGTTAAGTGTTAATAAAGAGAATAATAATAATATAATAATAATAATTTAATAATAATAACCAGATGTCAACGTATCGGCACAACGCCTATCGGATCAGGTGCGCGCCATACAACACTGTCACCTGTTGGATGACGCTACACTTGAAAGGCTACGCTTAGAAGTGTGTAGTGGTATCACGCCTTCTTCATTGCAACCATTACCTGTGCCATTACAAAGTAACCGTAATGAAAGAACGCAAGAAAACATCATCTCACATGTTGGTGAAGAAGTGAGTGATGCTGCTATACCTGTAAGTACTCAATACAATGAGGAATTAAGGAGCGCTTTGGAGCGAGCGATTGGTGAGTTTCAATCTGTCCCTATTGAGTGTAGACCGCGGCTTCCGCGTTTGCCCACACATAAAAAAAACGTGGCGCTAGTGTGTGCCCTAGACTCGATGTTAACATCGTTTTTTAACAACTGCAGAAACATTACTGATGCCCATTCCATTCTGTACTGTGCAGCTGTTGCAGTATGTCGAATAGCTGGTGTTAAATTTTTTAAACAAGAAACAGCTATTCGACCAAAGCCTGCTGTACCAGCTTGGCAGTGCAGAATTGAACGGCGCATCAACGAGGCTAGGGTGCTCATTGGCAAGCTACACTGCTTCAGGACGGGCAATACACGCCCGAGAGTCATGCGCTTTGTGACCCGTGCATTCGTGGGAACTAATATTTGGCCCTGTGAATACTCTGTTCGGGTCACAGAGCGCATCGATTACCTGAAGCAGAAAGTTTATGCGTGGGCGAACCGCATAAGGCGGTACAAAAAAAGAGTGGACAGATACACTCAGAATCGCTTGTTCCAAAAAAATGAGTGGTGGGTATATAGAGGGTGGGAGCGACCTAACTCGGATGTGACTGATGGGAGTCTACCTGATGCTGTTTCTACAGTTAACTTCTGGAAAAGCATCTGGTCGACGCCCGTCAGTCATACACAGGATGCGTGGATTAGGGATGTTGAGCGGGCGTGTGAACCAATTCCAGCTATGGAACCTATAACCATATCTGAAGAAGATATTGGTTGTGCAGTTCGTTCGTTGCCAAATTGGAAATCTGCTGGACCGGACGGACTGCACAACTTTTGGTTAAAATGGTTCCGTAGCTCACACGCTTGCTTGGCATCTTGCTTCCAGTCATCCCTTGAGTCATCGTCGCTTCCAGCTTTTATGACTACCGGAGTAACCCACCTCCTATACAAATCTGGTAGTACCACAGACTCCAAAAATTATAGACCTATAACTTGTCTACCTACCATATACAAACTTTTTACATCCATCCTGAGAGTAAAAATATATTCACATGTACAAAACAATAACATCTTGTCAATCTCTCAGAATGGATGTAAAAGTGGGGCACGTGGTACGAAAGAGCTCCTTATTATTGACATGGCTGTTTGCCAGCAGGTACGCCGCAACCGAAAGAACCTTGCGACATGCTGGATTGACTATAAGAAAGCGTACGATTCTGTGCCTCATACATGGCTTCGGAGGGTGCTAGAGCTGTATAAAGTTGATGCAACTCTATGCACCTTTTTGGGGTCATGTATGAGACAATGGAGTACGGTTCTTGTTTATCCAGGGTGTCGTCAGGTTCTAGGAGGTGGTGTACCAATAGGGATTGAGAGAGGTATTTTCCAGGGTGATAGTCTGAGTCCGTTGTGGTTTTGTCTAGCAATAAATCCTCTCAGTACGTTACTAGAGGGTTCAGGGTTAGGCTATCGGATGCGCAGAGGGGGTCAAATTTTGTCCCACCTTTTTTACATGGATGACCTAAAGTTATTTGCCCCTAATGGCCCCGATTTGATGGCTTTGCTAAAAGTTACTGAAACTTTTAGTAAGGCCATCAGTATGGAGTTTGGGGTAGATAAGTGTGCGGTCATGCATGTAAAAAGGGGCGGGATTGTGGAATCTGAAGGAGTCAATCTTTCAGATTTCACACGATTTGGGTCGCTCTCCGCAACCGAAACCTACAAATATCTAGGTATGTCTCAAGCTCTGTGTATTGCTGAGACTGACATGAAACAGAAGTTGCAGGATCGTTTCTTTGGCCGCCTGAAAAAAATACTGAAAAGTCTTTTATCAGGCGGTAACAAGGTGCGTGCTGTCAACGGCTGGGCCATGCCAGTCTTAGTTTACTCTTTTGGCATACTTAGATGGACTCAGACGGAGTTAGAAGCTCTGGATAGGAAGGTGCGTTGTCTATTGACTTCATATCGAATACACCACCCACGTTCGTCAGTAATGAGGTTGTATATACCACGGAAATGTGGGGGTCGAGGATTTTTAAATGCCAAGACTCTCCATAACCGTGAGATATGCAACCTTAGAGAGTATTTCCTACAGGTGGACGTGGATGTGCATCGAGATGTTGTGGCAATAGACAACGGACTGACCCCGCTGTCCCTTGCGAAAGAGAACTGGCGCAAACCTGTAATATTAAGTGTATCTGATCGGAAGGAAATATGGAAGAGCAAGGAACTGCATGGTCGATTTTATCGGGCTCTAAATGGGCCCGATGTTGATTCAATAGCATCGGTATCCTGGTTACGATTTGGTGATCTCTTCGGAGAAACTGAGGGTTTTATCTGTGCAATCACTGACGAAGTCGTGATGACGAATAACTATCGGAGATTTATTGTCAAAGATGGGACGCTAGACATCTGTCGGGCATGTCATCGTCCCGGAGAATCTTTAAGACATATTATTTCTGGTTGTTCCCGTCTTGCGAACGGTGAGTATTTACACAGACACAACCAAGTAGCCAGGATAATCCACCAGCAACTTGCTCTAAAGTATAATCTTGTCGACGTGGAGGTACCTTATTACAAGTATGTGCCCGACCCAGTTCTTGAGAACGGTCATGTCACATTGTATTGGGATCGATCTATTATCACTGATAGGACTGTTATAGCTAACAGACCTGATATAGTGATAATGGATCGATTAAAGCGCCTTGCAGTAATTGTCGATATCACTGTGCCACATGACGAGAATCTCGTGAAAGCAGAAAAAGATAAACAAATTAAATATTTAGACCTAGCTCACGAGATTGTCGACATGTGGGATGTGGATTCGGCGATTATTGTTCCGATAGTCGTATCTGCGCATGGTCTAATAGCCAAGAGCCTCGACCTCCACCTACAGAGGCTCGCGTTAGGCAGCTGGATCAAGGGCTTGATGCAGAAGGCGGTTCTGTTGAATACGGCCCGTATTGTGCGGAAGTTCCTGTGTTTGGAGCCCTAACCACCGGTAGCTTGGTCCCTGTACCCGATGCCGGTGGGTTACTGTTTTTTATATTTTTAAATGTATTTTTTTATAAATCTATTTAAAAATGTAATAAATATGTGTTAAGTGTTAATAAAGAGAATAATAATAATAGAATAACCTGGCAACCCTTGAAATCATCTAACATCATTTTTCATCTTAAAATTATTTTAATATTTTTATTTACCTGTACAATCTAAATTTTTACAATAATTACATATTACTTGGCACGATTGGCAATAAATTTATAAATCACGTATACAAACTATAATTATAATCAAGATAAAGAAATATTACCAAAAATTGCAAAGATGTTTGGCATATGTCACTTTAAGAAAATGGTAAACGAATATAAACAATCTCAAGAAATCGATGGATGATAATTAAGGATAATGCTGACAAGAGCAAAAGCCAGACAGACACAAAGTGCACTAATACCAACCCCGGACCCGCCGCATAGCTCCGCCTCCCACTTGCCGGAAACTTTGGCTACTAGTGAGGCGTCGAGCTCTAGCAGCGACGAGTATTTCTCTCCACCGACGTCGCCTCCACCTGTACGTCGGCAGGGGAGAGGCCGGCCACCGACTGGCTTGGGACCTCGACGCCCCCCGGCTTCGATTAGGGAGCCCGTTACCGGTGGTAATGTGCACCGCATGCGATGGACTTCTTCCATAAACGAAAATGTCATGCGGGCATACTATGCGGCTACAGAGGGAGGAATTAACCTCACAGCGTATCGTGTACGGATGCTTTCTCTGTTTCAGGAACTTGAACCAACTGTCAGCGTATCAGCACAACGTCTATCGGATCAAGTACGGGTTATACAGCGTAGCCATATGTTGGATAACGCCGTGCTTGAGAGGCTTCGCTCAGATTTACAGGATAATCCTGGTATCACATTATCTACATGATCAAGTACACCTGTACCAACTAATACTCCACAATGTCCCACTGATGATGATCTATTGGATACCAGGGTTACAGATGTAAGTACTCATTGCAATGTACAATTAGGGAGCGCTTTGGAATGTGCACTGAGGGAATATCGAAACGTAACACCTACCGAAAGACCTTGTCTACCGCGTTTGCCTACGCATAAGAAAAATATAGTCCTAATGTGTGCTCTGGATTCATTACTGTCATCCTATTTTGACGGTAGTGAAAATCTCGGTGATACACATTCAATTCTGTACTGTGGAGCTGTGGCAGCATGTCGAGTAGCAAATATTAAGTATTCAAACAGTGATAAAGCTACTCGACCGAAATATGTTGCACCAGCTTGGCAGTGTAGGATTGAGCGTCGTATTACCGAGACCAGGGTACTCATTGGGAAACTCATTCTCAATAGTCGGGCAATAGTCGACCTAGAGTGATGCGCTTTGTGAGCCGGGCGTTCTTGGGGACCAATATTAGACCCCAAGAATTTGCTTCTCGGGTCACAGAGCGTATCGACTACCTAAAGCAAAAAGTTTATGCGTGGGCAAATCGTATTAAAAGATATAAGAAAAGAGTAGACCGGTATTCCCAAAACCGCACGTTCCAAAGAGATGAGAGATGGGTATACAGAGATTGGGAACGATCTGATTTAAATGTGATTGACATGCATCGGCCAAATGATGATAGTACCGTTGCATTTTGGAGTGGCATTTGGTCGGTCCCTGTCGATCACATAGAGGATGGATGGTGATGATGCACGATGTTGACCGTCTATGTGAACCAATTAAAACTATGGAACCAATAAATATCACAGAAAATGATATCACCAATGCAGTCCGTCTGTTACCAAACTGGAAATCAGCAGGACCAGACGGGCTGCATAACTTTTGGATAAAATGGTTCCGAAGTTCGCATGGACGGTTGGCATTTCAATTCCAATCATCTTTGGAATCAGGATCGCTTCCCGATTTTCTTACCACTGGTATGACCCATCTCTTATACAAATCTGGTAGTGCCATAGAGCCTAAAAATTATAGACCAATTACGTGTCTACCAACGATCTATAAGCTTCTAACATCTATTTTGAGACAAAAGATATCATCCCACATAAATGACAACAACATCATGTCAATCTCTCAAAATGGATGTAGAAGTAGGGCTCGTGGCACTAAAGAGCTCCTAATTATGGATATGATTATTAGCCAACAGGTACGCCGTAACCACAAGGATTTGGCGACATGCTGGATAGATTACAAGAAGGCTTATGACTCTGTGCCTCATACATGGCTTCGGAGGGTGCTGGAGTTGTATAAGATTGATGCAACTCTATGTACCTTCTTAGGGGCATGTATGGGGCAATGGAAGACCGTCTTGTGCTATTCAGGGTGTCGACGAACTTGTGGTAATGGTGGACCGATAAGAACGTGGTATATTCCAGGGCGATAGTCTGAGTCCATTATGGTTTTGTCTGGCCCTGAACCCTCTTAGCACTTTGCTGGAGAATTCAGGCCTAGGGTATCGGTTGCGGAGGGATGGTCAGGTTTTATCTCACCTTCTCTACATGGATGATTTGAAATTACTTGCCCCAAACAATCACCAACTGATGGCACTGCTAAAGGTAACAGAAACCTTTAGTAGCTCTATCAGAATGGAGTTTGGCGTGGACAAGTGTGCGATCATGCATGTAAAGAAGGGTGAGGTAGTGGAGTCCGAAAGAACACAACTTTCGGATTCGACTCAACTTAGGTCTCTTTCCGCAACCGATACTTATAAATACCTGGGTATGTCACAAGCGTTGGGCATTTTAGAGACTGCTATGAAACAATCATTGAGGGAACGCTTCTTTGGCCGCCTGAGAAAAGTACTTAATAGTCTTTTATCGGGCGGTAACAAGGTGCGAGCCTACAATGGTTGGGTCATGCCAGTCTTGATGTACTCGTTTGGCATACTCAGATGGACTCAGACAGAACTTGACGCTCTGGATAGAAAAGTCCGTACACTACTCACTACATACCGAATGCATCATCCGCGTTCATCTGTAATGAGATTGTACATACCGCGGAAGTGTGGGGGCCGTGGCTTTCTTAATGCTAAGACCCTTCACAACCGTGAGGTGTGCAATCTCAGGGAATACTTCCTGCAGGTGGACGAGGATTTGCATCGTGATGTTGTTGCTGTAGACAATGGACTGACCCCGCTCGGTTTGGCTAAAGAGAACTGGCGCAAACCTGTGATACTGAGTACTAATGACCGCATGGATGTATGGAAGAGTAAAGAGCTACATGGACGCTTTTATCAGGCCCTACACGGACCTGATATTGATTTTAAATCATCTATATCCTGGCTACGATTCGGAGACCTATTTGGTGAAACCGAAGGTTTTGTTTTTGCAATTATGGACGAAGTTGTTATGACGAAGAACTACCGGAGGTATATTCTGAAGGATGGTACGGTTGACATATGTCGGGCATGCCATATCTGGTTGTTCCAGTCTGGCCAACGGAGAGTATTTGCATAGACATAACCAAGTAGCTAGGATCGTCCATCAACAGCTTGCTCTGAAGTACAAACTCGTGGATTCAGAAGTGCCATATTACAAGTATGTGCCTGACCCAGTTCTCGAAAATGATCATATCACATTGTACTGGGACCGATCTATTATCACGGACAGGACTATTGTTGCAAATAGGCCTGATATAGTGATAGTAGATCGGTTAGAGCGCCGTGCAATAATAGTTGATATTACTATTCCGCATGATTGCAATCTCGTGAAAGCGGAAAAAGACAAACAAGTAAAGTACTTGGATTTGGCCCACGAGATTGTCGACATGTGGCATGTAAGCTCAGCTGTTATTGTACCGATAGTCGTTTCCGTGCATGGACTGATCGCCAAGAGCCTCGACCAACACCTACAGAGGCTCTCGTTAGACAGTTGGGTCAAGGGGCTGATGCAGAAGGCAGTGTTACTCGGCACGGCACGCATCGTGAGGAAATTCTTGTCTCTGGAGCCCTAACCACCGGTAGCTTGGTCCTTGTACTCGATACCGGTGGGGCGCTATTTTTTATATTTTTAAATATATTTGTATTTTTTTTTTATAGATTCATTTAAAAATGTACTAAATATCAAGTTAAATAAAGGAAATAATAATAATAAATAAATACAAAAGTTCTTAACAGCTCTTTGTCCGGTGGTAAGGCTTTTTGAATGCCAAGAAACTCCACAACCGTGAAGTGTGCATTCTGAGAGATTACTTTCTACAGAATGGGTGTGACATTCATTGCGATGTCGTGATGGTTGACAAGGGCCTAACACCTCTTTCCTTGGCTAACGAGAACTGGCGGAAACCAAAGGTGCTAGGTACTGAAGACCGTAGGGACGTATGGAAGAGTAAGGGGCTACATGGGTCTTAACAGGACCCGACGTAGACCTGCTCGCTTCGGTGAACTGGCTGCGTTTTGGGGACCTCTTTGGGGAAACTGAAGGTTTTGCCTGTGCAATTGCAGATGAGGTTATCAAGACGAACAACTATCTGAAATACATCATGAAGGACGGTACGGTCGACATTTGTCGAGCATGCCACCGTCCTGGTGAATCACTTCGCCATATTATTTCCGGTTGTTCGTATCTTGCTAACACCGAGTACTTGCATAGGCACAATCAAGTAGCCAGGATCATCCACCTGCAACTTGCTCTTCAATATGGCCTTATTGAGTTTGATGTACCGCACTATAAGTACACACCAATGCCAGTTCTTGAGAATGGTTGTGCATTGCTCTACTGGAACCGATCAATCATCACGGACAGAACTATTGTTGCCAATAGGCCCGATATCGTGTTGGTTGATCGGACCCAGCGTCGGGCAATGCTCGTCGATATCGCCGTCCCGCATGACGAAAACCTCGTGAAGGCAGAGAAGGACAAACTTAGTAAATACCTTGATCTGTCCTTCGAGATAACCGCCATGTGGGACGTAGACTCGACGGATTAATAGCGAAGAGTCTCGATCAACATCTCAAGAGACTCTCGTTAGATTGTTGGATCAAGAGTCAGATTCAGAAGGCTGTTATCCTCGACACGTGCCGTATTGTTAGGAGGTTTCTCAGTCTGTAGCCTCCACCGCCGGTAGTTTGGGTCCTACTCCGCTACTGGTGGGTCACTATTTTTTATATTTTTAAATGTATTTGTGTTTTTTATAAATCTATTTAAAAATGTATAAAATAAGAATATAAGTGAATAAACGAAATAATAATAATAATATCTTTATTGCCAGAATATAGTAGTACAGCGTAGATGGTAATAATACAGCGTAGATGGTAATATAGGTTGTAGTTAGTTCAATACATTCTACCATAACTATGGTGTGCAAAATTGAGTCAAGTGCAATTAATGTATCAGATAAATAATAATAATAGTTAAAAATGTCAATCAATCAAAATAATACAATCATAGCAATGTAATGTTAATTTAGGTATAAACAATTATGTAATAATGTCAATTTATGTATAAATATGAATGTCACTATAGCTGAATGTCGGTAAATATATAAATATAAATATAAATATGTTAGGACAATCCACACAACGCCATCTAGTCTCAAACTAAGCAGAGCTTGTGATATGAGTACTAGATAAACTGATATAAATACTTATATACATTTTTTTTTGTAAATACATACATGTTATACATAGGAAACATCCAGACTTCGGTACAAACGTATGTGTCATCACACAAAGTTTGTCCCGACCGGGAATCATCAATAAATACAATGTCAATTTTAATTACAGATAAATTAGTGAACATTACATTGTATTGACATTTCATGCGTCATTTTATTAACTTGAAACATCATACTCGCAATAATTGCTCATTATAAGTCATATACTCATTCAAATTATAGTTCTAAAAGCCATTTTGATAAATTGGTCTTAAACAATCTGTTTGGTAAATCTTTAAATCTATTTGGCAATTTATTGTATACTTTAATTGAGTTAGTAAATGAATTTCTCTTAAATAGTTCTAATTTACATGGAGGTTGATATATCTTATGCATATTTCTCGGTCTGACATTTCGTTTTATTACCTCTGATTGAAGGTCGAAGTACTCAGGATGCTGTTTAACAAATACACAAACTTCCCTTATGTACATGCAAGCCAGTGGAAGAATACGAAACCGTTTAAATATGGGTTTACAGCTATCCATAAACCATGCCCCACAAATTGCTCTCACACACCTTTTTTGGGCTCTAAAAATAGCTTCAAATTCGACTGAATTCCCCCAAAGCAAAAGGCCATAGGACAGCACAGATGATACATATCCGTGGTAGGCGCTAAGTGCTGCTTCAGTGGAAACCGTAGTTCGAAGTCTTTTTATGGCGTACACAAATTTGTGAAGTTTATCACACACATTCTCCACGTGAGCTTTCCAGTTACAATGTCTATCCACAGTTATTCCTAGAAATTTAGTAGAGCTAACCTCTTCCAGTTTTTGATGATTATGGTATACATGTAGATCTATTTCCTTACGTTTATGGGTTTGAAATTGGATGAGTTTTGTCTTATTTACGTTAATATTAAGCTTATTAGTATCGAGCCAATTAATAGTTTTATTTAAAGCGCAGTTGATCTCATGCTCGTAGGTAATTTTATTCTTGCATTTGACGACAAGTGTTGTATCGTCCGCAAACAGTATATTTTTGTGGTCAGTAACGTTGGGGAGGTCATTGATGTACAACAAGAACAGAAAAGGGCCCAGTACAGTACCTTGAGGAACGCCAAACATGTTTTTCTGATAGTTGGACCTGTAATTCAATTTCAGTTTTTACTTTGATCGATTTTTGTTATTTCCACGCATTGACTTCTATCAGAAAGGTAGCTTTTGATCCAGTCGTTAGCTTTACCTCGAATTCCGTACTTAGTCAACTTGTGTAGTAGAATTTCGTGATGAACAAAATCAAAGGCTTTGCTCATATCAAGGAAAATAGCAGTCACTGGCATGTTAGCATTAATTGCTTCAGTAACCTCTTTAATAAGCCCAAAGCAAGCCAACGATGTTGTACTGTTCCTCCTAAAGCCGAATTGTTCCCTTTTTAGAATTCCCATGTCAGAGACATACGAATAAAGTCTGTTTAGCATGACTTTCTCAAATATTTTAGACAATACTGGAATTAGAGTTATAGGAAGATAATTACCCAATTCCTTTTCGTCCCCTTTTTTATACAAAGGTCTTACGATTGACTGTTTTAGAGCACTTGGGAACATGCCCTCTTCGAGAGAAATATTTATAACTGCACTCAAGGGTGCGCTAATATACTTTGCACAGGCTTTAAGTATCTTTGTACTAATACCATCAACACCCACTGATGATGTGTTATTAAGACTATTAATGATTTTAAATATTTCCATAGCATCTGTTGGCTTTAGAAAAATTGTATTGGAGTTGTCAAATTTAATATTCTTATCTATGTCATGAATCTTAAAATTAAATTTATTAGAATGCGTCAAGTTTATATAGTAATTATTAAACAATTCGCTCATTTTTATTGGATCATTATGTATAACATTTTCACTTATGGTTGTATTTATTTCTGTTGTAGTAGAATTCTGTCCTACGTTTTCATTTATGATATCCCATACCGCCTTACATTTATTTTTCTTCTTATCTATGAACTTTTTACTCTGTATTTGTTGTGACTTGTGAATGCATGTTTTTAATATTGTACTATATCTTTTGTATTTCTTTTTATTTTGTTTTTTATTTGATTGAGAATATTTATATTTTAAATAGAGAAACCTCTTTTTTACACTGGATTTATTAATTCCTTGCGATATCCACGAATCTGATTTTCGTTTGTCACGCCTTTTTATTTTAATTATTGGGAAATGTAAGTTATAAAATAGTGAAAATAAATCGTGAAACGAATCATTCAGATTCGGTTTATCACATATAGCTGTAAGGTTGTAAAAAACCCCCTACTAAACTATATAACTATAACTACCTAATATATAACTCTATAAAACTAAGAAGGAAGAAAGAAAGGAAATACACTAAATACAGAAGAAAGAAAGACTAAGAAGAAGGAAAACCTAGAATATGGAAGGAATTATATCTAAAATAAATTATGGATTATAAATTTTTGAATTCTGGACGGAGAATCTGAAATACATGGAAAGCTGCATTATAATCGTCTAAAATGATTATACTATTCTATCTGATAAGATGATAGTATATCAACTAAATGGTTCCATTTAGAATACCTATAATGTACTTCTAATATGAAACTTTACTGAAGATTGGCCAAAGTGATCGATCGTCTAGTGATTAGTGGTAGGACTCTACGTTGTGTCATAGCAAACCGGATTCTTTTTTGTGATTATGCGCTCAGAACTATAATGTAAGACCTAAATAGTGCTTCTAATTTCAAACCTACGTAAGTGAAGTTAATATCTTATAGTGATTCTAATTATTTGTTAGACCTAACTAGTGCTTCTAATTTCCTAAATAAGTGAAGTTAATATCTTATAGTGATTCTAATTATTTGTTAGACCTAATTAGTGCTTTTAATTTCCTAAACCTAGACAAGTTGTTCTAGTAACTCAGATTGTCCTATCAATAATAGATGAAAGGTATTTTAGTGTCAATTGTGTACATAACCTAAAAGTGACATTAATATTGATAATAATATTCTAGATTACTGTAATAAATTATTAAAGCTTTAGCAACAAGTGAGTACCTATTTATTTATAATAAGATAGTGAATTATAGTGGTTATTATAGAACTTAGAAATGTAACATACAGACTAGTTGCAATAATTAAATGTTTACCGAATGGTCATGATAATTAGGAGGGGTAATGGACAGTAGATAATTAGGTATCAATGTGGGGTTGGAAAAGGTGTCTTCTCCGCCCCAGCCACGCGGAAGACGAATGAGAAACAATCCATACAACATTTCCTCTCTTGAAGGTATTTTTTTGGGTGATGAAACAGCTTGAACAGCTGATCACGAAAGTAATAGGGATTAGAACGAGTTCCAGATCCACAATATTGATGTTATTATTATCACTCAAAATAATATCAGTGATAGCCATAATAGTTCAGCTAGGAGTTATGCTTGGCAAGAACCTCCAAAGCTTATTGGTATATCTGAGATCATGTTCATACGAACAGTCTCATGATTTATAAAATGACGAATTGTAGAAGATCCGAGGATACATCTACCGTAGAAACCCTGATCCAATGATACATCAACTCTATCTCAATCTGGTCCAGTCAAGGAAATCCAGTGAGTCCGGAGCAGTGCTCAAATTCACAAGGGCTGCCCATGAAATACAATCAGCAATACACGATACAGTCTATCTCGTCTTGCCCTTAGGCCAAGAGAGTCCGGACCATCGGTAAGCCAAATTGCAACCATGCCAGCAAAGTGGTTGAAGTTGTAATCATATGAATGTCCGTACCACAAACACTCAGATATACATCAAGATAGTTATCATTAATGTAACATAAATCCATTCTGAACTATTTTAGCAGGTAGATACAATTATTTAAGAATTAGCTTCTGGTAACCCGAGTAGGATTAATAGGATGAAGGATAAGTAAGTATGGGCTTTTATGATTATAGTTTATACATTTGCTTGACCACAATGGGAAAAGTAGGTATAATAAAACAACCATATTTATTGTAGAGTATTTATTGAATAATTACCTTCACCTATGTGTAAGTGTAAGGCTACTCTAGCCTTCTTGAAATGTATTATGTAATTGTTATTTACATTCTATGGATAGATCAGAATAAGTACTATAAGGAGTGGGTAAGTTGGGTAGGAGTTCACTCAATATTCCATTGCTGCGACAAGTAATATCAAGCTAGTCTGACTTGGATATCGGAGTTCTAAACGAACCAGGCTGTTAGAACTACTTAGGCTTCTCTTATAAATTCCAATCTCCTCTGGTGAGACATGGCTCCGAGTAGACTGGAGGATACCCAGGTATGTTATAACCTTGAAAATATGCAAGCGCCAAACGCTTAGTAGACCAAGATTTAATCGATTTCCGAGATGAGCAAATACAGCTACATCTTCATGTATATCAACTGAAGCTTGTTCAGCATACCAGGAAACAATTTAACCCAAGATTAAAATGCTTCCATCTCAAACCATCCGCTATCCAAAATCTTACAAAATTGGAAATTCCTATAATAAAACACATAGGGGGTAGTATTATTCTGATACTATCATTCCATTAGCGGTTTCAATAATAAAGGTATGCGAGATGAATTCAAGAAGGAATTCCCACAGGCTTATGGACCAAGTTACCTCACCTATTACCATGATTCACCAAATATATAACTGGGCATCACACAGTAAAGGTTACTAATATAAATTAATTTAGTTTATGCCATCCTAGGCGTAGCTCCGACAATGGACGGGTTTTACCAATCATTGCATGAATGATTTGGCGAAATGTAGGTATACTCAAGTATACAATTATAGTTGATATACACAACCTCACTCAAGGCGTAGCTCGGACAATGGACTAAGTTTACCAACCATTACAGGAATGATATGGCGAAACATAGGTACACTCAAGTATGCTAACATAATTTGTGTCAACCTCACCTAGGTGCTTCTGACTACGGACGAGGATTACCAATCATTACAGGAATGATATGGCGAAATGTGGTACACTAAAGTGTATATGTAATTCAGGTCAATTCTCCTAATGGTTTATGACTCTGTTCATACACCTCAGGTTATTCGCTGGTTAGTTCAGGGTGATCAAGCAACAGTATGAAATATAATATGTATGTAGGTACTATACAATAAAGATATTAGAATCAGTATTGTAATTATATTCAATTTCGGACATAACTTTTCAATTCACAATATTAATTAGTTAGGTAGGTAGGAAGGAAGGTAGGTAGGTAGGTAGGTAGATAGTATGTAGTAAGTATGATAATATGACAATTATTTACGAGTAGTTTCTGCCACGCTTCCTACTTCGATTCAAGACGATCTCATCAGGATTATCTCATTTAAATTGGCTAAGTATTGATTATTTAGTCATTACTATACGCACTAACAGACCTAATTAGAATTGACACTGGAGATTCGATTTTGCTGTCACAATCATTGAACTAGAATGTACCTAGAATGTTGTACGCACTACCAGGACAATATAGAACATTTAAATAACGCTGGATGTCTATAAACTACACTGGATTTATCGCACCTACACATCTACAATTTGAACAAATTGGACGTTTGTCTTACGACAATTACACTGAATCATGAATTTATCCTTACTTTATCGTTCATGTACACATCCAAGCCCTTAGACAAATTTTACCATAAATTTTACCATATTCATCAGATTACACGCTAAAACCCTAGAAATCATCCGTCAGTTCGTTGTCCATACGGTGTGACCAATTTCTAAATTATCAAAAATATGTGGGTAAAACTTCATGACATTGATAAGTACATGGAGGGTATTTGGATAAAACAATTCACAAAGATTTGAATAGATGAAAAGATCTGACCTCAAAATGACGTCTTCCTCGACTCCTCGTTGCTCTGCAGCTGCATCTTGAATCACTTAAATTAGTGCTAGTCTCATAGCGCGGACTAGTATGTAATGACGTACAATTATCGCCAAGAGACCAGACTCAATCTCTTTCCCAAATGCAATAGATATAAAATATCTATTCATTTCTATCCCCAGAAGTCTTAGAAGCGATAAATGCTTGAGTAAATGTGTGTGTATCCCTCTGAATAGAATCTGGCCAGGATTCTAGACAAAGGCGTATAATAAAATAAATACATATAAATAATAAATTATTGTAGGGGTAGGTGTATTGTGCAGATACCTAAGATACTCACATGTCGACGATCGAAACGCGCACTAGATGATACCGACCACTCAGAGGACGAGCAGAGTTACGTTACTATTCAAAATTCGGCAAATAAAAGAGCTTGTTATACCGTCGAAAATCAGGAAAGAAAAGAGAGCTTGTTATCTGTCGAATATCAGGAACGAAAAGAGGACGAGAATCCCGCACTACCGTTTTTATAACCTTTTTTTTTTCCTAAACCACATCCCATATCCGTATCATTCGTTCTTTTCCCGTAAAACCCATTCTATAATCTAGCAACACCGATCTACACTCTTTCCCACTTCCAACAATTCCAATTACCATTAACTAACTTTAAATCTTAATTATGTAATCTAAACATACAGAACCCATTCAAATGTACCTAAATTTTAAATAAAATTAATAAATATAAATAAGTGGTTTAGAATACCTCATTACCATTCTCTAATAAAATTAATAACTATGAATAAGTGTTTTTGGAATATCCTAGTACGATCTCTAAAGAATTGTGAAAAGTCCAACGTTATATCAACTAATATACTATTTATCTAAATTTAGTGCCAAGAAATTTAATTCATACATGTATATTATTTCTAACAATAATAACTTGATATAAACCTAACTGATATGTATTTCAACCACTTCTAAGAATATAAGGCTCTATGATGTATTCTAACAATACAATATTGTAACATTTTAATCTGTATTGAAGTTATTAATTTTAGTAATTTAAATTTTCTATCTAAATTAATATTTATCTGGCTTCTACCTATTATTCTGATATCTACATAGCTTCTACTTATAAGAACTTGTCATTCTTCATCATGGGACACCTCAAATTTGAAGAAACAATTGTAATGAATTGTTAAAATTTTGGTAAATTAATCTTTATTTTCTACCACTAAACTCCTAATATTTCCTACTTCCCTGCTATATTCTAGTTTATATGTAGTCTACATTCCTCAGATATGTTAGTACTTCATAATAATTACAGGCATTAGCATAGTTTTAACAGATTGAATTTTCACTAAGTTACTGGACCAATATTTTTAAGTATAATGTGAATTTCTCAATTCATAAGCAAACTCCTGTTTATAACTAACAGTGATACCTCATGAACTCATAGGGGTAGAATTTATCTCATTTTTAGCATATTCTTTTGGTTAAATGTGAAATTTTAAGATATTTTTATAGCTTACTTATCCTGAATTTTGAATGTTTGGAATTCAATGTTTCTACTACATAACTTAGTTTGTACTTGGTATTCTAATTGAATTTACATAATACATAGTATGTATTTACTTATTTAATAGATACATACATCAATCATAACTTGTATTCAAAATTATACCTAGGGTCTAAGTTTGACTAAATTGACTGTCTTTTCTATTCAATACTTTCATATTTTTGACCATAACTTTATTATTAATTGGAATTTTAATGTTATATTTTGAATAGTAGTCGTAGGTACTGGCACAATCAATATTCTAACATCAATTATTGCCAATCTATCAATAATTTCAAATCCAACATAAACCTTAATTTCCTTCTTAAACTAATATATGCATTTCCAGATTTATGAATTATACTTCTACATTGGCTGTAAAGTGACAACTAATGAACTAATCACCCCTAAGGTACTGTGTCTTACTTATACTTACGTTTAATAACTAGACATGTTGAAAATAAGTAAATTATTAAAATTTAATAAATTGATTCATTAAAATTTATAATTAGCGCCATCTAGTGATAATAGGATGAACTAAGTACTATTTGCTTAGAGAATATAGTGTATCCGACATTGATTTTTAAATGTAATTGTTAATTGCCAGCAGATGGCAGTTATAAATAATTTTTATCATATCAAAATGAGATTTATTCAATTAAGAATGATATTTTTTTAAAGGGGAATTAAAACAATCGAATCTTATTATTCTTTATTTTGTGTTTCCAATTTGAAGGTCTTCTTCAAGAAGAATTAGCGTTGCAGACATAAATTTATCATACGGATCTACTCGTGTGAGTAGAGATCCGTTACAAGGTTAGGAGAGGAAATATTCTTACAGAATTTAACTATGTTATCTTGACTATAATCTCTTACCTGCTCATACCAGTATTCTAATTTCCTATTGGTACATGACTTTACAGTAAAAGTTAAGGTTTGACCTGTCTCATGATCTGATAGCGCGAGATATGCCGTGGATATTATTCTTGATGTTACTAGCAAATTGGTCATTACTCATTGGTTTGTTACTCTTTCACGTAAAAACTACTGATTTCATTTCATTTCATTTCATTTCACATCAAAATAACACAGGCTACAATTTATAAAGATATTGCGTGAATTGTTCATAATATGACGCGGCGTGACGGAAACGGCAAAAATCCAAATTACCACGCGGACGAAGTCGCGGGCGACTACTAGTTAGGTATAAAGTAACGAGTTAGCTTCTTATATTTTTCAAATATTCAGATTGAAATTATATTTGCAAAATTGAATGCCCGTTCAGGCCGTTGCAGGTTCGAGTTCTCCCGATGACATTCGTTTTTTTACGAATTATAATTTTTGTCTAAATAATACTTAGTGCAATAATTGCTTAAAAAAACGATTTCAATGTTTACGTTTTTTAAAAGGTTATAAGTAAGTGGTCCATTGAAATTGATGTATCATGTTCTGTGGTCGGACCATTGCACGGTTCCACGGCCTGGCGGTCGTACCTAATTAATTAAATGGTGATCGCTGTTCAACCCATTCTGTTCCCCCATTGAATCGGAGTGACCACCGTTATATGTATACTGTTTTGACATATTTTATATTAGCACGATTATTGAATGATCTTTTTTGAATGATAAAAGACCCAGCAAAAATCGAATTGGCCGTCACAACAGAAATTCTATATCGCCAATTAAGTTGTGGATGTCAGTTTAATAAAATCCATGATTTACTCAGTTAGAGAAGTCAAAAGGGAGAAATAGTGACATGGTTTACTTAATTATTAGTCGTTTGCAGTAGTAGTATGTTTGCATAACTTTTAAAATTTTTTGTTTATTTGTAAATTAGATTGACACTCCATGACATTGTTTCAGAATAATTTCATTCCGTTTACATTTTAATTACTAGTTTTATAGACTATATATTTCGGTCTAACTACAGAACTTCAATATCGCCCATGGGTTGTGGAGGTCAGATGGCAGTCGCTTCACGGAAAATATCGAAGTTCAACCGAATCGCAGTTAAACTGGAAAGCTCTGGGGTCCCAACTGAGTTGGGAAAAGGCTCGCTGAATGATGAGTTCATCTCCTATACCATATTTCTCCGAATAAATATCTATATTTGTATTTGTTGTATTTGTTGAACACAACTACAAGCTACACTAGTAGTTCAACGTACGATTAAACAGTAGGTATGTTTATTTTACCAAGCGTCCGAAGCTTGGAGTTTAAGGGATTGGTTTTTCCGTTTCGATGAATCCCCGACCTAAACCCACTCCTAACACAAATATACCTAAAGTTATCTAAAGGGGTTAAAAGCAACGTAAAAGGGTTCAAATACTGCCCATATTAAAATTAAAATAACAATAAAAATTAAGTTTGACAAATTACCGTAGTTTATTTGATTATGTTTCACCGACCACCGACCAGCGAAAACGTTAATACAAATTTGAAACAGAATGATTAAGACAGCCATAAATCATAGTGAAGGCTTGCAAACAGACGAGAAGGAAAATATTGGAGTTAGTGAATTATATTATTCTGTGAGCACCAAAGGAATATTAATTCTGTTAGGGAGCAGATATCGGATCGCAAGTGACTATTTCATAACAAAAACTAGATTTCAGGAAATTATCCACACCATGGTCTTCAGCGATACCATGAGGCGGAACTGGTCAGGTATGTGAAATGTTTGTTGTGCTGCAGGTTCCAAGTGCCTTCAATTGATAGAATAGGAAAAAAGCCTGTGTTCTATTGAAGATGGAACTACTTATATTAACTTAAACAACGAAGAACTGGTCTTATGTGATCTCATCATGGTGCCACACAGTCGAAATATCGAAAACTCGAAAAATTACATGTTAAATTTACCGAAAACTCTTAGAGTAAATATCTAAACTGTCAGGTAGTCTTCAACCGACTTCAAATTACCGAAATGGGACCAAATAATTGTCGGAATGGGACCAAATAATTGTCGGAATGGGACCAAATAATTGTCGGAATGGGACCAAATTGAAATGGGACTACTTGGGAAGTAGTAGCTTTCAAAATTCATAATCGGTTCACCCAGTCCAAAGATATGAGGTAACAAACAAACAAAACAAACAGTCATATTGAGAACCTCTTCCTTTTTGGAAGTCGGTTGAAAATTACAATATAATCTACACTACTATTATAAACAGGAAAGATTTGTATTTTTGTGTGTATGTTTGTAATGAATAGACTCAAAAACTACCGTACCGATTACAAAAATGTTTTCACCATTGGAATGCTACATTCACCCTGAGTAACATAGGCTTCTTTTTATCCCGGTAATGTGTTCCCACGGGAATCGGGAACGAGTAAACTAAATCATGCGGGCGGAACTGCGGCGATCAGCTTAATTCATAAATAACATTGGAAAAGGAGGTCACCTTTACTAACTGGGTGAGAAGAAAATGTGAGATATAATATATATGAACCGCAGCAATTCAACTTGGTACTTAAGCTGTGACCAAGTTGTCACAATTTCCATCTTGTGAGACGTTAATTTATAAAGTGTATCTGTTTCTTAAATATTTTATGTCTTTCTAGGAATAAGGTGGATACTTTAAACAAAACCAGCCAAGTGCGAGCTAGACTCGCGCACAAAGGGTTCCGTACTAAAACGGCAAAAAAATCACGTTTGTTGTATGGGAGCATCCTTAACTTTTAATTAAATTCTGTTTTTTAGTATTTGTTGTTATAGAGGTAACAGAAATACATCATCTGTGAAAATTTCAACTTTCTAACTATCACGGTTCATGAGATTACAGCCCAATATGGACGGACAGACGGACAGCAAAGTCTTAGTAATAGGGTTCCCATTGGGTACGGAACCCTAAAAAGACGTTACCGGGATGCATAGTACGTAATATGTTATTCTGAAGGGCATGGGCTGTATCAAACTGAGTGCAACTTGTGCTATGAGAACTAGATACAATATGAAACACCCAAAGATCGGTACATTCTCCACAATTTTATCCCGAATATTAGAATTCTGGACTATGAACTACCGACTACGCTAGCAGAATACTTAGTCGTTATCAATTTCCATATTGAAACTAGTGGAAAATTACAAGTGTTTTCTTTAATAATATGTGTAGCAAGTTCCACCAAGTGCCATCAATCGACTGTATAAGTGTTTAAATAGACAGTAATTGTGATGATAGACTGGTACTGTAGTCGGTAGTTCAGCAGCAACTCGGTAGGTGGCTCCAACGGCTAACCTATAACACGATTTAGAACTCTATTAGGGTTGGCTTTCCAGTCTAACTGTGATTTGGCTGAACTTCGATATTTTGCTTGAAGCGACACCACAACCAATGGGCGATATCAAAGTTCTGTAGTTAGACCGGTCGGATTTTCGATTGTTTGTCGGATGTTCTAATGACAACCGAGACCGACGGTTTAACGTGCTCTCCGAAGCACGGGAGCTAGAAGTTGTATATGAAGCAAAAATTGGATGATATTCGTAGCTTAGTAGTAGAGTTTACAAAGGTCGTGGGTTTGAGTCCTGACGATGACATTCGTTTTTTAGTTATCAAATCTCAGATGTAAAAATAGTATCCATTCATAACCGCAATAAGACGTGTCTAAGCGCAATACTCACTCATTTAATACAAGTGTCGACCACAAAATTAATACGAGTACTATCAACAATCTGTTTCAATTAACTGACCTGCCGATATAAATTATCGCTCATTTTGTTATCCGTGTGTTTAAAGCTGTTTAATAATTATGGGTATTGTCGATAATAAACGTATGGGCTGGAAACATGATAGACCAATACCTACTTGACAAACAAGGCTATTAGTCTAGTATCTTTTGTATGAACATTTGTAGCCGCAACTACGAGTGATATAAATATATATTTGGGGGATTACATTTAAGATCCAAACGTAGGAGCGAAATTATTAATTAAAAATATCAGATTCACTGGACTTCATACAATTTAATCTCATTTTAACATACATGAACAAAGCCGAGTAAAACACCTTTACCAAACGCATATTACTTATAGATTTACACAAATAAACTCACAAATTAATAATAGACCTGATACGAGTAATCAACACGAATATTAATTAAGTCGTCTTGAGATAATCTTTTCCTATTCAAGCGACGTTTCAGAACCTTAGTCTCATTGACATTGGTGCGCATATATATATAACTAAAATGTATCTCGATGTTGGTGCGTATCTTTTTCTAAACAGATTTATAAATCAAAGAGTAAGATTATTCTAAAAATATCCTAAGTATTTCCTGACTATATTTATATTTTAGGACATTTTTACACGGCGCCATCTTACACAAAACTATGTCATAACTTTTACCTAATTAACCTACTTATTTTGTTTTTTCAATGTTCGTAAGTGTTATTTTCTAACTTGGGACGTGTATCAATGGGTGGTAGATCGGCGGTTTAAATATATAGGTTATTGGCTCCCAACCTGGCTCTTTTTCAAGATGTCTCGGAATTAATCGAAGTACGTTCGTCTTGGTCGACCCTTACCAACTTGACCATCCATATTTTTATTTCGTCAATCTCCTTTCATCCAATGACCAAACCATCTAAGCATCCAGAAGGAATAAAGAAAGGGTTTTTAAATCAAAAATCTGAAAAATTCTCAAAGGATTTCGTGTAGATACTTAATCCCAATTTCATTCATTTTATCTTCTAAGAAAGATAAATTTGTTATTTACACAACCCTTTCTTAATTATAATTATTCTTCTTAAATTACAAAATAATCACTTCGCAAAATAAATGTAATGAGCATCACCCAGTTTATTTTTTTATTGCGAACACAATCATCATCACTCAAACGAATTTTTAATGTGATTTTCATGAACTGAATCGTTCTTTCACTCAGAAAGTATAGTTTACTAAATATTATATAGAAAATAACATTATTAGGCTCAATTTAACATGAAACAAAATAAGAAATACTTCTTTGAATAGTTTTAATACTACCTTAAACGATACCCACCAGTAATGGGCGATAGTTAGTGAATAAAATATGAAATCGCTTCTTAAAGAGCGCACCGTACACTTATAGCAAATTTAAAACTTAACAAATCCACAATCATTGCCGAAGTTGCAACGCGAAACTTTCCCAACGTTGCTGCAGTTTATTATTTAATTTTTATTTTTATTTATTCCCTTAAGATTTTCTACGTCAACACGAGTTTCGAATTGCAAATTCACTTCGTTGGATTAAGATTTTAAAATCTGTTGCTGGGCATTGAACAGTATTCAGTATGTGACTTAATGCCTATTTACTTATTTCTTTCAGAAATTTGGTTGTATAGTGAAGAACATAACACAAGGGACTTTTATATGCGTACTTTTATCCAGATCTCTATATAAATAACGTAGTATTCTTAGTCCTTCGTGTGCGTTATTCGATATAATTTACAACAGATTATCGATAGCCCAAAGTCACTAGTCTGTGCAGGCCGTCATACTGAATTTCGAAGTTCTAAATAGCGATTATTTGTAATCCCTAAAGCACTGAAACGCGATGTAGTACGTTAGCGCAAAAGTTCAGTTAAACAATTAACAAAACTGCGCCTATTTTTAAGCGGTATTTTTTTTACAAAAACTTCGAATCGTCGATTTTTAGTTAACATCACTGTGTAAAGCAGCAATTAACATACGCTTTACTGAACTTTCCCAATTACTTAAATCGTAATGGATTATATTCGAGAATGTGTGAATAGATGTGAAATAATTTCTTACTAACGTGGATAAGCGGTGGATTGTGTGTATCGATATGGCAAACTATCGCACTAACGTGTATTACGTTTCGGTAGTTTAGGGTTACAGCTAACCGCTATTTTGAACTTCGACGTTCAGTGTCACAGTCACAATGGTTTAGTCAATACATTTTATAAAGGTCTAACAACAAAACTTCGATACCTCGCCGAGTTTCCTGCCCTTCTTCTCGGGTGTGTAATAAACAAATGGATCTTGACCTTCAAAAAGTGTGTTTTAACTACTACTATTTAAGTTAAAAAAATATTTTGATTTGATTTGATTCGATCTCGCTTATGGGTTGTGAATATCAATAGCTTAACGGAAAATATCGAAGTACAGCCGCATCGCAGTTAAACTGGAAAGCCGACCCCATCACCCCCAACTAGTGATCGGTGGATGATGACAATATTTTTATAGAATATTTCAATGCTAAATGAATATTTCAATGCTATTTAAAATTATTCATAAAATAGTCGATGCCCCTCCGTTATGGCATTCATTGTCTTTTAGTGTTCCTAAACGTCGCGAACGGAACTGCCGGAGCAAACCTGTCTGTCATACCCCGCAGTCGCACAAGTTACGTGGAAAATGCCTTCATGAGACGTGCTTGCAGGTTGTACAACGATAGATTGTTAAGCGTGAATTTATTTGGTGTATCTCTTGGACATCTGAAAAGATTAACTTTACAGTGTACATATGAATAGGAAATCTATATGACTCTAATTTTATATTTTTTCTAATTTTGTCAGATTGTCAGATTATAGCTTTATTTTAGGTGTAATTTTAGTTACAATGTTGTAATTTAATTAACTTTAAATTTGCAAATTTGTTCTTTGTTTTTTATTTTTTATGTAGTTATATTTTTTTTCTAAAATACAGGAAACTGTAAGTCTGCAACTATATGAAGGTTCTGTAAAATTGATTATGTATACGACTGTTTGTTTCTAAATAAATAAATAAATAAAAAAATAATAGTGACATTTTCTATACGTACAAAAGAAACAACAGTGTGTAATAGTCCTACTAATAAAATAAATTCTACAATATCCCTCAATATCACGAAACAAATAGTATGTAAAACATAAAATGAAACGATTTAAATATATTTAAAATTTCGTAACATCTCGTTTAGGGAATACAAAGGCAACCTGTGTCAAAAGTGTTCCCATATCAGTTAAATCTGAGCACAAACAGAACATTGTGGAATCAAGTCTTGAGTACGAGATGCGCGTGATTTATTCGCTGCTACAGTCGCTAGCACATGTGCCTCGTACGATAGGATTACATGTTATGTGCCACAACTCAGATGTAGGGTGACACACTCGACCACACAGCACTGGATAGTCCGCAGTTCTTACACTGGCAGAAATAGAAACGGAAATGTTACACTTATTAGACAGTTAAAACAATTGGTGGAAATTCATCATCATCATTCACCGAGCCTTTTCCCAACTCAGTTGGGGTCGGCTTTCCAGTCTAACTACGATTCGGCTGAACTTCAATATTTTCCGTGAAGCGACTGCCATCTGACCTTCACAACCCATGGGCGATATCGAAGTTCTGTAATTAGACCGGTCGAATTTTTGATTTAGTGCTCCAACTACCCCTAACGACTGCCATAGATGTTAGTATGACAACCGGGACCGACGGCTTAACGTGCTCTCCGAGGCACCGAGGGTCTCAGTGTCTTAAGAAATGGTCACCCAGCCTAAGACCGGCCTGAGTCGATGTTGCTTAACCTTTGCAATGTGTTAACATTATCGGTTACTTGTGTAATTGGTGGAAATTATACATTATGAAATAAACTCACTTGTACAAGTTTTAAATAATTTAAATTAGTACAAGCTATTAGTAGAATACGTGTAAAAGTGATTTTATTTCATAATGTATTAGACAATCATTTTCATAGCATCAGCGTTTATAAGTTGTAGCGATTTCACAGCTAATTTAAATACAAAACCCTTATATAGCTTATTACTAAATTTAAAAGATAAATAGCTAAAACAGGTCGGAAGCGACTCTATTTTTTACGATCTCAAGATTATAATTTATAAGTACAGATTACTCACTGATTCGTATTCATATTATTAGAAGTAAAAAAAATATACCCACATAATTTTATTGTTATTGATTGGGGAGAACCCTAACTTGTGGCAATCTTTTACACTTCACAATTTATTGTTAAATGACATTTAAACGGTTCAATAATTCAAACATATTTAAAACAGCATTAAAACAGTCTTGAACAATTTTGCCTTAATTTTATCAACCAATTACAAGTAAAGTGTATAAGTAAGTAATAATAAAAGGAAAGACTAAAAACCTTTCTCGCTGTTGCTATTGTTCCAACGGGATTATCCTTAGACTGAGTTATTGTGGCCACTCTACCGTCTACGAAGGAAACTCTAAAATGTAAGGTGACACAAATTGCTTTGTCTATTTTATCATTTTAGCGCTCCCAGGGCTGTTGTTCAGTATTGAGATAACTTATACAGTTGACATATTCAGGCCTCGGCTAATAGCTTCAGATCTATTAGGATGATTAAATCGTGCATATACACTGGTACTACTACGTGGTAACACAAATGCATTCGGGTTCCATAAAGCCAACCTAACTGACAAATCTTTCAAACATAAAATTGCCTGGCTAGTGGTAACAGGCTGACCTACTACTGCGTGGTACGGACTACAAAGTTACTGGCGAATGAACGTCTAATATACCTCTGTCTAATATACCTCTGTCTAATACAACATTTGCAAGAATTTATATTCAAGATTAATCGCCTACTTAATTTAAATAGTTAGCCGTCTTTGTTGGGTACCCGTAACCAGAAAGCATGAATGAAAATACATACGATTGTAGCAACTGGAATTCCATGTCTCTGCCTACCCCTACGGGAAAGAGTATGTATATAACTAAAACACGGACAGTAATTGTCAATGGTTGAACGATTAATGAGGTCGCATTTGAATAGTGTTTAAATTCGGACACCAATCAGGAGCGTATTGTGTGACAGTTAATTTGCCACATCATTTAGGCACGTTATATATGTAAGCAATGCAATATATATAATGTCTTGTCAGCTCGTTGTTTGATGAGTGCGAAGTAACATCAATGTTTAGAATTGTTATACTCGTAGTAACTTAGATTTGAATTTGGAATGAAAACAGAATTAGGTTTGCGGACATTAGGATGCGTGTTAATTTTAAGTTTTATTAGAATCTCAACTAAACGCAATCAGGGAATCAATTAACACACATAAATCGTACTCAACCAATTATAATTAAACAATAACTCTGGTTCAAAGCAGTGAATTATTTAACTCACGAGCAAGCGGTAACTAATAAATTATAAGAAGATTAATCTAATGCAGAGAACCTCTGATTTATTACGGCAACAGGTGGGCTAATAAGGGTTCATATTGGAAAAATATTGGCGTTTGTATTTGTTCACGTGGGTTCATGGAAATTACTTGTATATTATACTCTCATTTTGTCACTATTACACATTATATGTCACCGTAGAAATGTAGAAACTTACAATATACCTTGAGCATCTTGTCCGTAGCCTGGTGGCTAAAGATTCGACATGCGTCTGGAGGACGTGATTTCGGTCCCCGGTCTCTCACTCACTCCTAACACAAGCACTTTTAGGCAGCACTCAGCACACAGTCGTTGGTTTTGAATAGTCAAACTTATCCACCGAGCCTTTTTCCCAACGCAGTTGGGGTTGCCTCTCCAGTCTAACTGCGAATCAGCTGAACTTCGATATTTTCCGTGAAGCGACTGCCATTTGACCTTCACAACCCATGGGCGATATCAAAGTTCTTTATTGAGACCGGTCGGATTTTTTATTTAGGGCTCCAACTACCTTTAACGACTGCCATAGATGTTTATATGACAACCGGGACCGACGGCTTCACGTGCTAAGAAGCACGTCTTAAGAAATGGTCACCCATCCTAAGAGCGGCCTGACTCGATGTTGCTTAACCGTTACCACTAGACCACGAGCCCCTCCAATTGAATAGTACTCCAGTTGAATAGTCTAACTAGTTTACACTTAGGGATGATTTATAATAGACCGTGCCGTGCCCGGGGCGTGCCGTGTACGTGGCCCGGACGGGGCACGGATTTGAAACGTTACATACATTTTATATGAACCAGTTTATATTACACAGTGCATAATCCGTGTCCCGTCCGGGCCCGGACGACGCTCGTCTACACCACGGTTGTAGACGATGTATGTCAATATGTGGTGTTCCATCCCAAAAGGGACCTTAAAGACTCACTATAAATACTCTCGCTCCGCTCACTATAAATACTATAGTGAGCGGAGCCGCCGCACAGTGGGACGGATTTTGGATTTGCGGACGTTTTTATTTAGGATTGTTTTTCTTTTTCTTTCCAACCCACTTTCTGTACGCCGCTCGGCAGCACAGTTCAGCAGCCCTTCACGAAATTCCTCATGTAAAGAAACTCGACCTCTCTCAAATTCAGCAAACCATCGCCTCACGGTGATCAAACAAGGTGTTTCTCTCCCAAAAGCATTTTGAAGACGAGCGGCACAGTCTTGCGGAGAGAGAGAACTTTTAAAATCATAAAAAATTATCGCTCTAAAATCTTTTCGACTTAATTCCATTTTCGTTGCATACGTAGAACTTTGATGTGTGATAAAAAACAATTGACAATAGATTTCCCGCCAATTGTTTTTTTTATTACTAAGAAGGTTGCAACGTTTAAAAAATATAACATTATATATAACAGAAGTGCAAAACTTTTAGTGTGCCCCATGTAACCCGTTTAACACTCGGTGTAGTATAAACATGCAGCACGGACGGGCCCCGCTCCGTCCCCGCCCCGGCACGGACACGGACCGGTCTAATATAAATCATCCCTAAACACTATAGATTCCACTAAATATAACAGCTCGGTCTAAATGCCCACGTAATTTTTTTGTTAATTTTATTTTACGTTTACTACTGTTTTATTATATATACGCATATAAATAGGTATTTATAAAGATAACCTTCAGCTATCGATAGTGCAGAAGCAATAGAATTTTAACAAGCTTATTTGATGCGGCAATGAATAAACGATTGTAGAGGGTTTTATGCATTAACCGTGGATTATACGATCCCCATGGTGATCGTAGGGTTGGTCGGAGAGACATTATTTTTGTTGTGGCAACTCAACGCTCGAATGATAGAACATTATGCGATTCTTTATTGAGATTATGGTTATATTTCCCAGTTATTACAGTTTAGTATTCCTGCCTTGTATTTAACTTTCCTTTTTGATATCACTTTATATTATTAAACAGATCTAGGTCCTTACTTTCTAAATTGTAAATTGGGTTTATAATTACATAATTGAGGCTGACATCCAAAGTAATTTACAATCGACCTTCGTAATACTTGTAAATAGAGTTAAAATTGGAATTTTATTTTTAGGGCAGTTACGGTAAAAAGGTGCTGAGATTTAGTTTTTATTACATGGAGGTAAACGTAGATAAACAGAAATGTAATTAGTGCTTTGTTTGAACCAGAACTAATTAGTATTTAAAATGAAAATTATTTACTTAGCTATTAGGTACTTTAAAACTTCATTTGAGACTATTGACGATAGTCTTGTCTTGAGACGGATTCGAACTATTGATTATCCATCTTTTTCCAGGGACGTTATCGACGCTATCGTTTTTGCGATTCACATTGAAAAATATTTGAGAAAAGTTAGCAAACATAATTTACTTAGAAAATCGTTTATTTTTACGAATCAAATTCTAAAATCTACGGAAATGTAGGAATCGCATATTATACTTGTAAACCTCTAACCGTAACTGAAGTAATACATTCATGAACCAGTCACTTACAGCCTCGTCACTAAGTACTTGAAACTCAACTTTGAGACAATAATTTCGTTGCCAAAAAGTTTTATGATTTACGAATTCCATCCACGCTTGATATTTATTATCCTCTGATATAATAATAGAATCTTTGGCGTAAACAATAAGTACTATATAATTATCGTAATATTAAGGGACGGGCAAACTCATCCTTAACATGCGACGTACACCACGCATTATGACATCTGAACCGGATCTGACCCATACAATTTGTATGGTAACGAACACACTGGTCATTCACACACATTTAAAGTGTCATAGCGCGTAGATAACGTAAATGTCAGACGTCGTAACACGTAGGAACTGTGTGTCGCTGTTTCCCTAGTCGCGTGACATACATCTTATGTGAAGGACCAGTGTGTTCTAAGCTTTATTCACACCCATATTCCCGAAGGGGTAGGAAGAGGTGCATTACATAACTGGATGGATTTCAACATAACCATTAAATCTTCATTCGAGTTTATTAAAGTTTTGGATATTGAATGGTATTCTTGCTTAGTATTTAATAGATAACTAAATAAACTACTGAGATATACAAGATAAAAATTACGTACCACGAATCAGGTGTCCACAGCAATAAAAATGACTGTGTTAGGCTATTTTCTGGCCCAAAGAATAAGTATCGCCATTCAACGGAGCAACACAGCCAGCATTTTGGGAACCTTTCCAGTCGGCAATGACGCGGAGGATTTTTTAACGATATTTTGTAGAGTAAATATTTTTAGTACGTAATTATGTATATTATATTTTATATATTTATATAATAATTTGTGTAGAGCACACAGAGAAAAATAAAACAATAAATACAAAGTTAACAGTTAACAAACAAACAGTTATAATTCTTATCCGACTCTTATTCTCAGGCAGTCACTCACACTTCATTATAAAATGAACAACAAACACTTTTCGTTTGAACATTCCTTTAAACTCACCCACAAAATAAACAATGGTTTTATTAATTACCAAAGTTTCAAAAGTAGGTGACGAATCCTAAATATCAGAGGTATTTCAAGTTCCAGTACCGTGGAAATTTAACTAAAAGTAAAAGTACCAACTAAGTTTCTAAAATATTTTATTAAAAGTAGTTTTAGAAGTGGGTTTGGTTTTTTGAATGTGAATTCAAATTAAAAGGTGTAGAAGTCTTTTCAGAAGGCTCTTTCATAAAAGTTCCCGATAAGACTGAATTTTATTTTTTATTTATATTTGAGGCCTGATTAGGTATTTTACCACTTTTTAGCGCAATATTGCAACGATGCTCAAACAAAACCATAAATCTTAAAATACTTTTTTGTCTTTTTTTGAATTTTTTGTCTGTTTGCAACCGACAAAAAAGTTTAATAAAATTTAGGAGATAGTGAATTATATTATTCTTTGAGCACGGAAAGAATTTTAATTCTGTAGGGAGCAGATATCGGATTGCGTTGTCTTTTTCCATCAATGCGAATAAATCTTCAGTAAATGGATTTTAGAAGATCCTTCTAATCTATTGTTTGCATTTTTTGTTCATTGTTCGCTGTCTGACTTCTGAACCGAATTAGTACCAGGCAGCTGATAGGAAGGACACGTTATTCATTCACGGAGACACTCGACAAAGAGTATTTAAAAAAAGAGTGAAGTTAAAAAAAATGTCATAAGTAGGTACCGCAGCACTACAACTTGCGACCAACTTGCTTCACTTCGCTCGTGTGTTCATGTTTATTTTTTTTTTTTTATATAGACGTACTTATATTATTATATGTATCTATATGTCTGTGTTTGCGAATAGGTAGGCAGATGCATATTAGGCAACCACTTCTCGCCAGTAACTTGGTAAGTCTAACGAAATAGGGGGCTGACCTATTACTGCTCACCGGGAACGATGATTTGCCATAACTCAGCTGATCGGCAGGTGCATCACCTTCATGATGTTAGTTGGAACCCTATACATCCATCAAAAAAACACCAGATCGTAGGCAAAAACACTCAATTATGTTGAAACCTTCTTAAAACTTATTGTATCCTTTTAATACAATTTCCCAGCACGGCCGGGATCACAACAATACGGGAATGTAACAAAAAGAGGAGGGTAACCGCAAAAAAGTTAAATTAATCGAGCGCCCCTCTTTATAAAGTTTTAATCAAAATTGGATTTTTGTTCGCAGACAATATTGTGAGGTGTCAAATGGACTTGGTGAGAAAAAGCCGCTTGTGATTTTGTAAACAACAACCTCACTCAACATTCAGTGTATTTGTTTAATTGTCAAATCACAATGACTGTCTGTAAAGTATGTGTACCTATTCAGAGTAAAATGGACAGCTTTAAAAAATATGGGTATTATCTAATTATTGGAGTTTTTATTGAGAAAAATGTTTCCTATAAGTAGTGTAAAAGAGTATCTGAATATCCTAAATGTTAAATTGTAAATTCTATTTATTACGATATTTTGTGATAATTATGTCATAAATTATTGACATTGATACCTATAATGATCTAAAACCTATTAAAAAGACTAGGTAGGCACCTACTAGCTTTCGCAAATAAGATCTAAGTACTTCAAACACTTTAACTCCTCCAGCTGAGCTAAAACTGCTTATATAGGAGTTGGTTTACACCAGTATTGTAGGAACCCGGGGATCGGACTCACCCCCTCGAATGTTGTTTTATTGCTGAAACTCACTGATTATTGTTAAATTATTATTATTATGATATTGTTAGATATGGGTACTTTGAGATTATGTGGCACCTATAACTAGTATTTGACTTTATTGTGAATAACAGAGATCCATAATTTGTAAGTTCACTTGGTCCACACATAGTCACGTACTGCCCTTGCCCTCTTTTTATTGTTGTAACAGAATCATTGTATTTACTGGCGAATAAAAAGAGTGGCCGTGAGTTTTTCTTGCCAGGTTCCTTCCTCACAGGCTCTACCTATTGTCTTGCGAATCTGGCGGTAAATGTAAATGTAGAAGCATTTTCTTTTTTTGACGTTCATAAATGTTACTTTGTGACCTACATGAATAAAGATATTTTGATTTTGATTTTCGAAACGCTCCATAACCAAACAGTAGGTTTTTTGTATTAAATGACGTCTACACATCATGCATCGAATAATTAAATATCAAATATGATATACACAACACGATCTAGCGTTATAAAAACCACTGTCTTGCTTATTGCTATACTGCTCGACATAAAATTGTAAAATTTTGACATTCATATGAGCTCTTTATGTGCCTAAACTGAATAAATGAAATTGATTCTTTGATTGATTCTTTGACTGTTATAAGTACTACTATTTTGTTGTCGAAACCATAAACTCCCAACTGGCACAAAAATTTCAGACACAGGTTTGTTACAACCCGGGAAGCTAACTTGAAACCGTAATGTAGGATTATGGGGGACCAACTACGTAACTTATGTAGTCATATAAAATAATAAACTGTTAAAGTTATAAACAGATAAAGTCATAATGTCACAATCTAATAATGTGTGAATTTATAAAATCACTATTTTATAAATTCACACATTCTGTTAAACGCTCATTTAAAATACAGGCGCGTGAATTGAGCTGAATATTAGCTTAATTCACGTAGGTATTCACAAGGCTTAATCAGCGTTAACCCACTATCAATCAACTATAAATGAAAGGATTTTGTACAGCAAGTGCATCGGAATTTATACCGTGGTTAGGCGTGGTGCTCACTCATTTGCTACAAGCTTCGACCGCGGATTTAACATCACATCAGGCTGACGAGAGTTACTGACTAGCCTATTTATCACCTATTTATCGCTTATTTACCGTTTATCAGTGTGTATTTAAAACGGTATAAAATATATTTCGGTTTGCATTTTACCTAAATGCAAACCGAAATATATTTATTATATAATATATTTTGATACCCAAATTAAAGTATAGACTACACCGTACGTTTACAAAGCTTTAAGCGCAGATAAAGAGTAATTTATTGACTGATCGATAAACTACGTACAAAATAATGAAAAAGTCAAAAGATAAATTGTAAAGCTCTTTTATTTTCTCGATACACGTAATTGAACAGTTTTCCTCGATATATTTACATTTTGCAAAACAAAGTGAGTTTCAAAAACGAGAACCAGATGTTGAATTTTCAAAAAGCTTTTTTAATACCTTCCAAAAATATACTTCACCTGAATTTACATTATATTTGTACATCATACTATAAAGTTATAATGTTTGACTTTAGCCTTTCATACTACTTTTAAATCCCTAGAGGAACTCATAGCCAGCGCAGACAGCGTGATGAGCACTCTGCTTAAGGAACCCAGTTCTTTACATTAATAATTTATAGTTTCTAGTCTGAACACTATTGTGAAATAAAAGTATTTTCTTTCTTTACCCCAAAACAATGTAACATTAAATGAAAATAAACCTTCAATTACAGAGAACGTTTGATCTACTTTCCAACATTTTGTACAAAAATATGATTGCTATAAACTAGACAGTTTTCCTCTTCTCTGGTTTTCAAAAGTAATCCCATTACAAAATCTAATGAACACTATCGAGTTACATTGTTATTCCAGCCGCGATAACCGAACATAATATAATTTATAAGAGATCTGTATGAACCGTAGTGGGTCTGGGCGTGGATATCCTCTCGCTGGAAACCATGCTCCAAGCCATGGTCTCCAGTGCGAGTAGGTGGAACTCGGCCGTGTCCTTCTGCGAGCAAGTCATGCTCGCGAAGGAGGCGGCCGAGAGGGAGAGGGAGCGTACTCTCCCCGCTGAGTTTCGCAGTCAGCGGCCAGGGTGCCACAGACTCATCTACGCCCAAGATCGACCTCCATGATCGGGGCCTGAGGATGGCGGGATAGCCACCCGCCGTCCTTACAGAAGCAGGCTAGAAGGGTAGCGTGCGGCGGGGCCTTTGCCCCACACAAAGCAACCAGATTGTATTAGGATCGCATCGTCTACAAAGCAAAATGTTCATAATGTGCTTTTGTCTTCTCAAGCAAAAGACCACATGAAGAGATTGTCCTGGGAGCAAATCGTCCACAATTTATTTATGTCCATAAGTCAAGTAGTCTATAATTGAAAACTGCCTGTAGACGAATCGTTCATGATGCATTATGTTAGGGCTAATAAAAAAGGATATTTAATAAATAAATAATGTGCATAAGTACATCCTTCCTGTTATAATTTAATATAATTAATAATTGTAAATAAAGGTGGCTCATCAAGGTGGAGATGTATTAATCGTGATAGCTGTAGTGCTACGGTGGCAATAAAGAAAGAAATAAAATTCTCCGTCAAGTAGAACATACGTGCAAACCCAATTATATAAGAAATAATATTGATGTCGTTATGAATAATCATCATCATATCCTGACGTCTCACTGATAAAGCATTATCAGAATTCAACGTAAGGGTTTACATTACCCTTAAAGCATTATGGAGTAGGTAGTTAGGTGTAATTAGTCCTATCCCACACTGTTTCCGATTGTCGATTGTAGAATTAAAAAAAAAAAAAACTGTATGAATTTACAGATCCAACATTATTTAATTTCCAACAAGCTGAAAGCCCACGGCTTCACCTGTGACAAATTATACACTAAAACCTTCCTAAAGAACCATCCATTGAGGAAAGCAGTGTACCGCAGAATAATATTTTATTGTGGTACACGTAAAATGCTTTTCTCGTATCAACGCCATACTGTAGGAGTAAATAAAATAAATCTAACTACTTTGCAATATTCCGCCACATGCAAATTACCCAACTCTCGTATTTATTCATGCACAAGTCCGCCCTCCAATCCCACTTAGGCCGAAAGAATAGAGAAATAATTTTGAAAATAGAATAAATATGAGAGTTGTGTTATCGTGCAAAAAATAATAAAAAACCTCGACACGTGTTTCGCCCCCAACCAGGGGCATCATCAGGAGATGTCGATGGCTCGGCGCACGGCGACCGAATGAGCCACAACTCGTAAACCGCACCTATTTATATCCTAGGTTTTTTATTTCTACCCACAACCATAATACCAAATTATTTTATGTCTACCCACCACCGTTGTTTGAATGACGTATACCTACCCGCAGCAAAGGGGAAGAGGCGAAATTAAGTTGATCATTTAAAATATTAGGGTTCAAGCGTCTATGTTTGTAGATTTCTAATTGTTCCAAAACCGAAAGCCTCAGTATTAAATATATAAATATACATTTATTTATAAAAATATACATTATTATATACTAGGTACAATAGAAAATGAAATTAATACTAAATTTAATTATTACTATTTAAAAAAAAATGTAAAAAGTTTGGGCCCCGCGGTAGGGTGCCCATCATGGCGGCGGCATTCCCGCGCTGTATGGCGATGCTTATCCGCTGCGCGAGAAATCCGCCGGCTCGTAAGTCTCCCGTTACCTCCCTGAGCCGTTTGCTGAGCTCCTTGAAAAGCGAGTGGGCGCCCGGGCCCCACGGGCCCAGTGTCTCGACACCAAATGCGACAAAGTCGTATTGAGTGCCGAGACAACTGTACTTGCCCACCTTCGAGCGCTCACGTACCTCGGCCGCCGCGCCGGCACGTTTGGCAGTTGCCGGAAGATAGGACGCAGCTAGTGTGTCGGCACACGTGGCGTCCCACACTAGTGGGCGACCCATCCTCCATGGTATCATTGACATCCCGTCAGGTCTCTTACCATCGTCCCGTGCAATGTGCTGGGGCTCCAGAATCGCAGGGACGTTTACACTCACGTTTAGCCTCAGTCCTTTGTTGCAGGTGTGCAGAACGTCATAAGTGTGAGGATTAGGTAGGGAGTGACCGGAGTCCAACAAATGTTTTGCGAAATGAGACCGTTCTGGGCGATTGTTTCTAAAAGCTGATATATGTTCTTTATACCGCGTCGCGAAGCTACGGCCGGTTTGGCCAATATAAACACCCTCACAATCCCCACACTTAAGCCTATACACACCTGACTTCCTGTCATCCCCAATTTTCTCCTTAACATTGCAAATGTTTCTCCGATAGTGTTGTCCGTTCTAAACGCGACATGAATATTATTTTTACGCAAAATTTTGGCAACTTTATCAGATATCGGACCTAAATAAGTTAGACTAGCTCTATACCGATGGACGTCACGATCCGGGGGAACAGCATATAGTAAACTACGCGTAATTGAGGCTCGCCGCCTTCCAACTAAGTTGTCGACAAGCTTGGTACTGTAACCATTAGATTTAGCAATTTGATAAATAATATTTAATTCGCGGTTAAAATTTTCTTTGAGAAAGTCGAACCGAAAATAGCCTGTGAACATAGCTGTGGAAGGCGTAAAGCTTGTGCTGCCAAGGATGACAGGAAGTAGCAGGAATTACTGTGTCAGTATGAGTGGGTTTGCGAAAGATCCGGAATTCATGCCCACCCTCATTTCTAGTAATAGTCTCTAGTAATACTGTAGGGGTGTTATTGGATAGGTACTTTGAAAATACTGATAGGTTGCTAAGACGATTTTTGAATTAAGTATCCGTTTGCAAGATATTTAACTTTGAAGTACATGTTTCAAACAGATTTCTTGCCAGGTTCTTTCCTCACAGGCTCTACCTATTGCCTTGCGAATCTGGCGGTAAATGTAAATGTAGAAGCATTTTCTTTTTTGACGTTCATAAGTGTTACTTTGTGACCTACATGAATAAAGATATTTTGATTTGAAAAAAATCATGATGGTAGTCCATGTACTGAACTTTGGAGGAAAAGAATAGATAGCTCTGTTAGTTCAGGAGTTATACAAGTTGTTATGGGTGGCTATTCCATGCGTTTTAATAATGCAGTGATTTGAACTTTTCGGCTATTGTGCATAACCTGTAAATTACGTTCATAAACATTTTCCTCGTCATTGCCTGTTTTTAACTCAGATCTGAGACTTTTTGTCGACCAGAATCATAGATCATTTTCCTTACTAAATTTACCAAACTACAATCTTTACATGTTCGTGATAATTTTTATAATGATTGCGTGGCTATTTATTGTTTAGATGTAATAAAATAAAATTAAAAATCTGTTACATAACCCAGTCGAAAGATATTTATGAGGTAAACAATCATAAAAAACAGTTGAATTGATAAACTCCTCCTTTTTTTGAAGTTAGTGAAAAATAAAGAGCAGCAGTGAGGTACTTGCACCTGCAACCGGTGACAGTTAACGAATAAAATATGAAATCGCTTTTACCCAGCGCCGCGCCGCGTAGTTGGTGCAATTTTAAAACTTCACAAATCGAAAATCATTGGCCAACTGGCAACGAACAACTCCGAACGTTACCTCAAGTTTATTATTTATTTTTCATTTTTATTTATTCACTCGTGATTTTCTCTCGATACGACTAGTGAATTTCATATTCAATTGGCGCAGTTAAAATATATATAAAATCTGTTGCTTAAACAAAAAATATAGAACAGTTTCTCGTTGATGTTTGTTAAACTTGATTGTGTATGTTTTTCTATGTACTATTATCATTGAAATGTTTATTATTAATCATCATTATTAAAGTATTTGATAAATAATTAAAGTGTCATTTGCCATCGCATATGACTATTCACCATTTTTTTTTTGTTTTTATCTAAGAAAGTCATCCAAATCCGTTCAACTATCGTCGTGACGTCATATCCTAATGAAACACCTCAAAAATCTCGTCTCGTCAAAATTAAATACTCCTCATTTTGTTAACTTAGTTAAAATAAATAAATACATAAATATTTTTGGACATTCTCACACAACGTCATCTAGCCCAAATTAAGCTAATATAAGCTTGTGCTATGGGATCTAGACGACTGATAAACATACTTATACCGAGTGTTACATAAGGGTTATATTAACCTGAAGACACCCCCATCAGCTGATCGTCCAGAACGCATTTCGATATGTAGCGACCGCCAAACAAGAAAAAAAAGTTCATAAAAAAACATTATTACGGAATAAAATACACACTTGTTTAAACAACACTAGCTAATATCAGCTGATACGGTCATCGACATCAAGTAGATACTACAAATAATGCGCGCCGGTGAAAAACCTTCTGTGTCTCTCCTGGTAGGAACATTTTGTCTCTGTTTCGCATCAAAGGATGCCGCACGATTCGCTCGGTCACCTGGTCGGTCGCCGTTTGAAGTTTCCTAGAATTTTCTTTCAAATTATTTAGTAAGGTCACATGTCAGTTCAGTTGCATTCAGTGCTTTGTGCGGTGAGGTAGGTAAATAGTTGTTTAGTGTGTTAATTTGTGAGTTGTGTCAAGTTGTGTATGATAGTGATTGTGTTGTTTAGTGCTCTACACTGGGCTCTGAGTAACGAAGAGTATTACGAGATTTAGCACTGTTACACAAGAATTGCTACGAGCTGTGCGGAGCAATATGCGCCGGCGAGTATCTTTATGCATCGGGCGGGAAGGCGGCAATTTTGAACCTTTCCTGTAAACAGGTAAGATTTGTCTAAAATTGAGGTGAATAAAACAGAGATTTTACTCTCACGTGGTGCACCTGTCGAACCACGGACGAGGATCTGGAGGAACATAACTATGTGTTGGTCAAAATTTTATTTACATAAACAAAAATAATCCTTTAAGGACGCCGACAAAGGACGCCCAACCGGCGTGACGCCCGCACGACCGCCAAGGGCATTGTACGTACCACGCGCTCATTGTCTAGTAGTAGCTACGTCAAGCACTAGTGTTGGGACACGTTTGTTTTGATTTGAAATAACGCATAACTAACTTTTTAAATTTTTTGATGAACTTTTTTTTTCTTCTTTGGCGGTCGCCACATATCGAAATGCGTTCTGGACTGCTGTACTTGCTGGAGCTGATGGGGGTGTATTCAGGTTGATATAACCCTTATGTAACACCCTGTATATTTCTAAATACTTACATACTCGTATTATACATACAAAATACCCAAACTCCGAAACAAACATTTGTGGATCACAAATAATTTTATTCGACCCGGAATCGAACCTGGGACCTCAGGGGCGGCAGTCGCACTCATACCACAGCACTACCGAGGCAGTTGCCTAAAATTAATTAACTAACCAACAGCTTAGTTCTTTTTACTCCATCCAGTTTTAACAAACACGTATGACATTGTGCAAGAGGTCAACTGAGTTAAAATTATTGCTATCGCTATATCGGGCCCGGGATTTTTCATTTCGGCTCGGTTCGGGCACGCCCCAGACATATTGCAGATGAGATAATCTCCAGTGTATTGTGTGACTATTATTGTATATGTTTCAGCTAGATAACTTCTAATTTAGATTTTATTTGACAAGAGTACAAATATTCACCATTAACAAAGTGCGCGTAACGGGAGCTCTCTAAAATAAAGGTAGGTACAATTTTCCCCGTTATATTATTGTATTTATATTTTTATTGCATTTTTCATTGTTTGTGTATACTTCTTTTAGTCCCATACAGTAAAGGGGTTTCCGAAGTACAATCCGAACATCTCCTATTGGTTGCAGCGCTAAAACAAAATACAAGAAAATTACAATAGACAACATTTTACAATAACGCTGTATAATTTTCGCCCCTCAACAACAAATTACAAGCAAAGTATATGAGTAAGTAATAACAAAAGACTAATAACTTCTCGGTGCTGCTATTGTTCTGACGGGATTATCCTTGAAACTGAGTTATTCTTGATACTACCGTCTACCAGTCTACGGAGGAAACTGTAATTTAAGGTGACGCAAATTATTGTGGCATTAATATTTAAGGACATTAATATTTTAGAATAATTCAGACTATTGATGTGTTGTTTGTAGAACAAGACGTTCTTTTTTTTTCTTAAAATTCGTAAATACAATCATGCCAAGTCTGTTACGCCGCGCCTGTCTCCAAGGGGGCAGACAGAGGTAAATTACACACCCAGATTTGGCGAATACTTTTGGTACCATGTAAATTATTTATTTTTTTGGAACAATCACAGTTATATGCTAAAATATTGTTACAAAACACAATCACACCATCATAACCCACAATGTTGTTAACAGATGTGGCCCAGATTGTACATAGGGGACAACTATAAAGCTACTGGTAAAATGTGGGTATATAATTCACCTGTGCCTACCTCGTTGGGATATAGACGTCATTGCCTATAATTCATAAATGCATCTATTTATAATTAATAAAGGTCTCTGAGGACCCGGGTTCGATTCCCGGGTCGAATCAAATATTTGTGTTATCCACAAATGTTTATTTCGGAGTTTGAGTATTTTCTATGTAAATTTAGTATGTATTTAGAAATATATAAAATATGCTTATCGAAGTATATATTAAGAGAAGGAAATCTCAACACAAAACCCTATACCAACACATCCGGCCATCGTGGTATATGTAGACTGAATTCCCCCCTCTTTGGGGAGGCCTATTCCCAGCAGTGAGTATCAAATATGCTGAGATGATGATCATAATATTGACAGTATTGATTAGAAAAATAAAGTTAGATGATAATGTTTGCCAGCTAGTTTTAGGCAGTAATAACGACAATTACCCAACGTTAAAGTATTAATATGGTTGCTTTTGAATAATGTTTCAATTCGAGCACCAATCACTGCATATTGTGTGACAATCGAAATGTCGAATTGTTGAATCATTTACACGCGTAATGTATGCAATATGAGCCAACATGTTGTGTCATGATTCAAAGAACTATTTTCTTTTAGTTAAGTACAAAAATTAACAGCACATATTCACAGCGGCCAATTAAAATGATCATCTAACATGAAAGGAGTGGAAATCAGTTCTATTCCTTGCCAGGCAAGATACTGTATGGGTCTTTAAAGTACTAAATAAGTATCTAGCGAACATTGTTCTGCAATATAACTTATCAAAAGATATTTGAACTACTATTTGGACTAAATATACCCGCAATTATTCTTCCTTGGCAGTCGGGTAAAAATAACATAAAAGTCGGTCAAACCGTTTTGTAATAGTGCAACAACAGTGAACGTGCCATGTTACTTTTATACAGGACAAGCTGTCCCGGCGAACTTCGTACCGTCTGAAAAAACTTTTTAAACCTTCCCTGAAATTAGGAAAATCGGTATAGCCCTTTTCGAGTTTTAGCGAGACAAACGTACGGCAATTCATTTTTATTTATAAAAATAGAAAAAACATTTATTTATAAAAAGAATAACAATGTTTACAACCGTACCAACCTGCACACACACCAACACCTGATTGAACTCATTTCTCCTGTCCTAGGCCCATTGGAAGAGATCTCTTTAGAGATAAGTGGAGCCTTTGTTTACATGTATATAATATTTCCATTCACAATATTGTTTATACTGTGTGTACATAAATGTAAATTTGAAATATAAATAAACAATTTATATAATTATGTACAAAAAATATTTACACTACAATATGTAGTTTAAAAAATCCTACGCGTCATTGCTGACTGGGAAGGTTCCCAGAATGCTGGCTGAGTTGCCACGTTGGATGGCGATACTTATTATATTGGGCCAGAATAGAAGATAAAGTAAAAATGTAATAAATTGAACTATAAGCCAATGGAGACATGTTTTATTATTCAGTTTGTATGAAATAACACGATTACAAATTAATAATTGATCGCTTTAGAATAGTTTGAGCCACTTCGATCTATTTATAAGTCCAGCGCGCTTCGATCTATTTATAAGCGCAATGCTTAAAGCCTGTAGTCAATACGTATTAGCTGATTAGGTTAAATATAACCGCTGCATAACAGCTAAATGAATCAGCAATTATTGATACATTCCCCTGGCATTTAAAGTCAATATTGTATTAATCTGAGATCCGAACACATTACTATGCTTATGTTATGCTTAAAGCTGTAATATAGGTAACCTGGGAGACACCTGTGCCACTGTACAAGTAAGTTGCAAAATATTCACTTCACACAAAATTAATTACTATTTTAAATTAATCAAACATCTCCGGGCCCTAGTTGTTCTTACCTGCAAGTGGTGCACCTGCTAACAAACGGACGTGGCCAAAGCAAATTCATCCTAAGTCGGCATCTTTTTTTTTTTTTTTTTTTAGTTCCTTTTCCGGTCGTCTCTGGTTACAAGCAGAACGTATTTCCAGTGGCGCCCGGCGGACTTTGACCACCTCTGTGGCCTCTGCGGGGGTTGGGTCGGGATGAGAATCCCGCGTCGTTGGGGTAGGGTTTTATCCCGCGTCAGTGAGTGAATCTGGTTGCGTGCTATGGGGCAAAGGCCCCGCAGCACGCAACCCTTCTAGCCTGCTTCTGTAAGGACGACGGGTGGCGATCCCGCCGTCCTCAGGCCCCGATCATGGAGGTCGATGGTCTTGGGCGTAGATGAGTCTGCGGCGCCCTCGCCGCTGACTGCGGAACTCGGCGGGGAGGGTACGCTCCCTCTCCCTCTCGGCCGCCTCCTTCGCGTGCACGACTTGCTCGCAGAAGGACACGGCCGCGTTCCACCTACTCCCGCTGGAGACCATGGCTTGAAGCATGGTCTCCAGCGAGAGGGTATCCACGCCCAGACCCACTACGAGGTCCCGGCGCTGACTCGCCCACGCTGAGCACTCCACCAACGTCTGGAGTGCGGTGTCGTCATCGGAAACCTCGCAGTGTTGACACCGGGGTGTGACGTCACGACGGATGCGAAACAGATAGCTACCGAAACAGATATCACCATACTGGTGACCCCTGACGAACATGAGTGACGACAACAGTAATTTCGCGACCTCCGAACGTTCTGTTAAAGACTATAACGTAACTACGTGTAAAAAACTCTTAACCGGCGACATGTCACCCGACCGGCGCGACCCCAAGGTCGTTTTGAAGGTGACAAAGTTTTCTCCGGAGGACCCGGAACTTTGGTTTGCGCCGCTGGAGAGCTGTTTACAGTCTTGGCATCACGAATGATGCCGAAAAGTTCAGTGCTGTTACGAACAGACTCGAAATACAGTACTGAACAGCGAAGACTGTAACAGATGTAATTGTCAACCCACCCGCAAACAACCGTTACGAAAAAATTAAAACTGAGCTTCTTCACCGCCTTTCTGCTTCCCACGAGACAAAAATAAAGCAGTTGCTCACACAGGAGAGACTGGGTGATCGCATGCCATCCCAATTCCTGCGACACCTGCAAGACTTAGCCGGATCGTCTGCCGCGGGAGATATTGTGAAGCAGGTTTGGAGCAATCAATTACCCATCGGCGTCCAGACCGTGCTAGCATCTCAGACTTCACATTCGCTGGAAGAACTAGCCGACCTAGCCGACCGCATCCAGGAGCTGACCTCACCACCAAGCGTTGCCGCCTCCTCGAGCAGCAGTGCTCCACAGTCGACCTGACCCTCAAGCTAGAGGAACATACCCGTGGATCCTGTTGTTCCGCTGAACGCGGAAGGCCACGTGACCGGCGACCAACGTCGCGTAACCGAAGTGCTAGAAGCCGTTACAACTCCAGTTACGCGAAACGACCGGTATGCTGGTACATACCACGATAAGTTCGGGGATCGGGCCCAGAAGTGCCTCAAGCCGTGCAGCTACAAGCAGGTGGGAAAAGACTTAGGTAGTTGCTGATGGCGACTGACGACTTCCCTCCCTCATCAGGTCACCTGTTTGTTACCGACCGCAGCAACAACACGGAATTTTTAATAGACACTGGAAGTGATTTGTGCGTCTACCCACATTCTGTGCTTAGTGAACGTAGACCTAAGACTAATTTTCACTAGCCGCAGCTAATGGCTCAATAATAGACACTTTTAGCTTTATTGATTTAAATTTAAGCAAATGTAACCAAACCAATCATAGGCGTCGATTTTTTTAATCCACTACAATTTAATGGTAGACTGTCGCAATCAGCGCTTAATAGATACTACTACAACATTGTTATCGAATGCTTGTGTTGCCTATTCTAATATATGTTCTGTTAAGGTATCGACGGGTGACACGCGTTTTCACAAGATATTGAGTAAGTTTCCTGACATTACACGCCCTTCAGGTACACCTACACTTGTGAAACATAACACAGTACATCACATAAGGACTACACCTGGTCCACCTATATCATGTACCCCCCGGAGACTTGCACCGGACAAATTAAAAATTGCCGAACAGGAGTTTCAGCGTATGCTGGACAACGGCACAGCTCGTCCTTCTGAAAGCCCCTGGGCTTCACCTTTATACCTAGTGCCTACGAAGGATAATGGCTGGCGTCCTTGTGGTGATTACCGGATGCTTAATGCTCGGACTATCCCAGACCGTTATCCGATTAGACACATCCATGACTTCGCCCACTCTATTTCTGGTTGTACAATTTTTTCTACAGTCGACTTAACACAAGCATACAACCAGATTCCTGTCTTTGATGCTGACATCCCTAAGACGGCTATCACCACACCTTTTGGGACGTTTGAGCATCCTTTTATGTCGTATGGCTTACGTAACGCTGGGCAATCGTTCCAGAGGTTCGTGGATAACATGACCAGAGGCCTGGACTTTTGTTACTGCTACCTCGATGACTTTTTGGTGTTTTCCAAAAATGAAGCCGAGCATGAAGCTCACCTTAACGAACTGTTCAGTCGGATGAAGGAGTACTGCGTCCTGGTGAACACCTCCAAATGTGTCTTCGGCGTACCCGAAGTAACCTTCTTGGGTTTTCACATTTCAGCAGCCGGTACTAAGCATTTAGAGGCGAAAGTGCAGGCTATAAATGACTTTCCCGTGCCTAAAACCGTCCGAGAACTGAGACGATTCTTGGGCATGCTCAATTTTTACAGGCGATTCGTACCTCACTTCGCCGCAGTACAAGCTCCCCTTAACGCCCTCCTTGCTGGTTCTGTCAAGGCCTCCCATCCGGTGGATATCACCGGCGAGACCCTGTTGGCGTTCAACCAATGCAAAGAAGGTCTATCAAACGCCGCATTACTGGCTCACCCAGATTGTCAAGCAGAACTCGCGTTGGTAACAGACGCGTCTGACCTGGCAATGGGTGCAGTTCTACAATAACTTGTAGACGGCTTTTGGGAACCACCAATACACCTGCTTCCTTGCCGGTCTAGGTGTAACCCTAGGCATCGCCGCATCACAGATTTGCGACATGGCTCTCCTGAACCACTCCGTCACAATTTTAGACTAGGACGTTCGGTCACCCAACTTGCCACTGCGTTACCGTGGTCAAGTTGGGGTCCAGGGCGGACGGTGAGGACGTAGTCACTAATCACTTGGGGCCCCGCCCCTAAGTCGGCATCTGCAATAGGCTCGCTCCCTATTACGTGCGACCAATGACGCACTTTGTTATCGTAGCGAGCGGAACTCCTTATCAGGTGACTCAAAAGCAACTTGATGTGAAATTGTTTCTCGACAACTACCCAACCGATTTTCATGATTTTTTCACTCAAAAATCAAGCATTCTCAGGAGCAGGTTTTGTTCGAGACCGAATTTTGATTTACTACCATCAAAAAAAGTTATTGACCAAAGATACGTCAACAACCGATTTTCATGATTTTTTCATTTAAAAATCAAGCATTCTCAGGAACAGGTTTTGTTCGAGACAGAATTTTAATTTAGGACCCTCAAAAAAAGTTATTGACCAAAAATATGACAATAGTAGTCGCTTCGCTTTTTTCTTTTTTTTAATCCACGGTCCGAAGTCGCGGCCTCACCTACGTCCATTGCCGAGCGTCTCTTGTAGAGACTTGCATGCTGCAGCGCAGTACCACGGCAGCGACCGCAGCTCCTAGTTATATCCCACCTGCTGATATTTATCCAAAAAAAATATGATTTCTTGTTTTTCATGTTAATAATGTCTGCATCCAGTATTTATACCTACACATATCTACACATACGTCATACCTACGTTCAAAATATAAACTCCTTCATGAATGTCTAGCTAGGGATTAAAATTTAAAGCTACGTAGTAACTTTATTACCTCTCGTCTTTTACTTAACTTTGACGAGAAAATTTTGACGTTACTTTGTAGTTTATACCTACAATGTGAGCAAATAGTTGAAATCAGTGATACTGAATATGAAGCAAAATAAAGAAGGCTACCATTTTATTTTACCGGTACTAAAGTCAAACAAATAAAAAAAGTATGCGCCTTTAGACGCGGGATATTGCTTTTAAATTTGTTAGTACCATCCTACAAAGGGTATAAGGATGATAGATGATTATGCACCAATACACAAATACGATTGACTTATTAACACCACCTGTCCCGTTTACCTTATGTCATCATCAAAAGTAACTGTCGCGTACCAGTTTAAATGATTTTACGGCCTTGGGCTTATAACCCCAAGGCCGTAAAATCATTTGAACTTGTACGTATTAAGAGAAGGAAAGCCTAACCATCCATTGGAACCCCCTCTAAAATATATTTTAGAGGCTGTACCAATGGATGGTTAGGCTTATGATGTGTTAATGGCTTATGATGTATAAATTTAAAAAAAATTGTTGAACTTCTGCAAATACTCTTTACAGTGACACCCGCAATGCAAATAACCGCAATATTATGTTTACAGGTTGTACACGTGACATTGTCAACGTGACTGTACGCTGAAGCTAACTTATGTGGGACTTGTACGATACGATCATGCAAAGGTACAGTCGAGTACAGAGGGGATGGGGAAGCACAACTTTAATTAAGTGCTGTTTGACCAACTTACGATGTATCAAGATAATCAGTATTTATGGGTTAAACATTGTGTTTTTATTAGTTAGTTAAACAATACTTTTCAGGTTTTGTAGAAATGTTTCTTTTATTTTGGACAATACATGCGAGGTGCTGGATGGACCGTGCGAGTATCCATACAAGTGTGAAGGGAAGTGTGAGTATGTGTGCTATTTGCGTTAACAACGATAGTGCGATTTAGCCAGATTGTGTGACGCCCTCTATTGGGCTTGTCTACAAAACACCTTATAACTGAGACCCTACAGTTTACTACTAAATGGTTTAATTTATCTACACTATAATAATATAGAGGAAAGATTTGATTGTTTGATTTGAATAAGCTCCGTAACTGCAGAACCGATTTAATTCTTTCACTAAATGTAGTTTTTTTTATTGTTGGACATTCTACTGACGGACTGCTTCAGTAGCATGGTCGGTAGTGCAACGGCTTTCGACTCCGGAGTCTCGGGTTGGATTCCCGGGTTGAATCAAATATTTGTGTGATCCATAAATGTTTGTTTCGGAATTTGGTTGTTTTCTATGTATGTTATGTATGTATTTAGAAATATATAAGTATGTTTATCAGTTGTCTAGATCCCATAGCACAAGCTTATAACTTGTCACATTCTCAGCTTGTGTGACATTCTCACACAACGCCATCTAGCCCAAACTAAGCTATAAGCTTGTGCTATGGCGACCGAATTTTCGGTCGCCGTGCGCCGAGCCATCGACATCTCCTGATGATGCCCCTGGTTGGGGGCGAAACACGTGCCGAGGTTTTTTATTATTTTTTGCACGATAACACAACTCTCATATTTATTCTATTTTCAAAATTATTTCTCTATTCTTTCGGCCTAAGTGGGATTGGAGGGCGGACTTGTGCATGAATAAATACGAGAGTTGGGTAATTTGCATGTGGCGGAATATTGCAAAGTAGTTAGATTTATTTTATTTAACTATGGACTTCCGAAAAGTAACGCCTGATAGTATTAACTTTGTTATATCAATAACTATACAAGCGTATTACGTTATTACTCTAAAGAAAAGAATCAGTGCACAGTTAATTAAGCAACTTGGCAGGACTCCAGGCCAATAAACAGCACGGATGGTTGTTTAGAAAAGATTTACCAATACCGATACATATACATGAGCCAATAGATATGCCTGGAATATAAAAATACTAAAGTTATTTATTTTTAAATAAGAAAGGTATAAATATTGCTATAAGAGTAGCATGCATTATATACCTTAACATAATTTTAATTTGAGAACTGAATTAACATAATTGCTATAAGTTCTCTATTACGTACATAATAACTAACCATCTATGGACATTGTCTGAAATAAAATTATTTTATTTTTATTTATTATGGTGCAATAATTTCACTTGTCGACCGTTGGTACCTATTCGATTCCCTATGGAATTTGACTACCTAACGGCTTAGTATAAACACAGATATAATAATACTATAGTATAAATAAACGGTTGAGTACGCCAATATTCGAACAGCTCTTTGTAATCACTTCTGGGGACTAAATTAAATAAATTCAATAATTAACTCAAACATAAAACAAATCATTATACATATAAAGTAATGGTAAGTAAGATGTTAAAACTTTTCAAAATATAATAGCATTATTTTCGCAAAAACAGAAGACAATGAAACGTCGACAATTGTTTCGCCTCTAAACGAGGCATTATCAAGACTGTCTCAGAGAGAACAGCAAAATATGAAGCCAGAACATATTTGTTTTTAAGTATGAATGTGTAAATATCGCTAGCGCGATGTAGGATTTGTCATAATAACTATCGCGGGTAGAAATATTAAGTTATGCTAACAAAATTCAAAATAGGTATTCAAAAAGGTAAAAACACTACTCTTTGATACATAGAAAATGCAGAGTGACGCACACAAACCAACAAACAACTACCGTGACTGTTCGTTCACGAACAGATTAACGCAAATTAATGCTTTGTACCTGTCCAGCAGATGTTCTCAGCTCAACTTGGTGTTCTGGTTTCGAACCTGAACTCAGTACATCCTAGGATTGAATTCTTATTAGAAGTGGAAACAGAGGCTACTCTCAATTTTCTAGACCTATCAATCTCTAGGAGGAGTGGGGTTCACGAGTTTGGTATTTACAGGAAGCCAACTTGTACAGATACAGTTATTCCTTGTTCTTCCAACCACCCGTGGCAACAAAAAATGGCTGCTTTCCATAGCTTATTGAGTAGTACACTGGTACCGTCAGTTCGCTAGAACTGCGGTAGGTGGATCCAACGCTAACCTTAATAGCGCGATGTAGAAATTATGAATATGATATGAAGCAAAAATTCGATGTCGTCGGTAGTGGTCATCGTAGCTCAGTTGGTCAGAGCAGTCCCCCTTTTAGGGAAAGGCTGTGGGTTCGAGTCCCGCCGATGACATCAGTTTTTGTGATCTATTTATAATTTCTTTCTTAATATCTTATTGAGTAGGTTGTTAGCAGTACCGTTGAATCAACAGGCATATGACAATGAATTAAATATAATATGTCATATAGCGCACTATAATGGCTATAACGTAGGGATGGTGTACTCAATGTTAAATAAGAAACGTAGAAATATTAGCTTTCGTTTATTGTATCCATCTCAGGAACCGGCTAGGAAGTACACTGCGTGTTTGCCGTTCGTGGGTTCCGTTTCACTGAATGTAGCTAAGATCATGAGGGAAAACAATATATTTACAGCTTTTAGAACCCAGAACACCTTGAGGGAGTTATGTAATGGCACAGATTTAGTTTCTGTTTCACACAAGTCAGGAGTTTATCTGTTGAGCTGCGATGGTTGTAATATGCAGTATGTAGGGCAGACTGGCAGGTCCTTTGAAGTCAGATACAGAGAGCATTTATCGGCCTTCCGCAACGGGTGCCCGGAAAGATCCCATTTCGCCAAGCATCTCCTTGATACAGGTCACACCTTGAACAATAATAACACCTTATGTGAGAAAGGGTTCAAGCTATGTGTCTGGGAGAAGTTAGAAATAGTTAGGAGGGATAGTGACACCTTACTCAACGAACAGACGGATTTTCATACATCTCCTTTGCTTAATTTGTTCGAGACGAACAGCCATGGTAGTTGTTTGTTGGTTTGTGTGCGTCACTCTGCATTTTCTATGTATCAAAGAGTAGTGTTTTTATCTTTTTGAATACCTATTTTGAATTTTGTTAGCATAACTTAATATTTCTACCCGCGATAGTTATTGTGACAAATCCTACATCGCGCTAGCGATATTTACACATTCATACTTAAAAACAAATATGTTCTGGTTTCATATTTTGCTGTTTTCTCTGAGACAGTCTTGATAATGCCTCGTTTAGAGGCGAAACAATTGTCGACGTTTTATTGTCTTCTGTTTTTGAAAAGTTTTAACATCTTACTTACCATTACTTTGTCATGGATTTTCGCCAGGTAACGCCTGTTTCCATCCAATGTTTGAAATCATTATATTAAAAAAAAACCGGTCAAGTGCGAGTCGGACTCGCGCACAAAGGGTTCCATGCCAAATCGGCAAAAAAATACGTTTGTTGTACGGGAGCCCCCTTAAATATTTATTTATTACTAGATGTCCCGGCAAATTTCGTATCGCATTAGTTTTTCTAATGTTCCGCCCCTTTTTTTCTTCCAATCGAACCTCCTCCTGATAATAACGAACACAACAAAAAAGAATTAGTGAAATCGGTCCAGCCGTTCTCGAGCCATTAATCTCTTAACTACCACGACTTTGTTTTAATATACAGATATTCCGTTTTTTAGTATTATTCGTTGTTATAAAGACAACAGAAATAAATCATCTGGGAAAATTTCAACTTTCTAACCATCAAGGTTCATGAGATGCAGTCCAAGACAGAAGGACAGACGGCCAAACGGGCAGCGAAGTCTCTGTAATAGGGTACCCGTTTTATTCTTTGGGTACGGAACCCTAAAAAGAACGCCGTTCTCTATCATTTGAGTGACCATAAAAATAACGTTCTTGCAAGCAACCCCACAGTTACTATGGGGATCGTATAATCCACGGGTAATGCATAAAACCTTCAAAATTGTTTATTCATTGGAACATCAAATAAGCTTGTTAAAATTCTATAGCTTCCGCACTATCGATAGCTAAGGGTGAGTCGTATAGCATGGATATTTTATGATGATGAGGAATACAAGTGTTAGTAGACATCACTCCTAATATTCGAATGCATTGAGTCCGACACACCCAGGACTTTAGTGTCCGGGACGCCCAGGACTTTAATTGGCTGTGCCACACCGGCTGGCACGTAAGATTTTGGCGAAGGCAACGGGGTTTAAAATTTTCTTAAATTAATTCGGTCATTTTGGACATAACCCACTTTCCAGAGTGCTCGGTGACGGCAATAGGCATGCACCCTATTACGTGAGACTAAAAATACTGGCAAATTGTGGGTGTGTAATGCGCCTCTGCCTACCCCTTTGGGGATATAGGTGTGAGATGTGTGTGGAACGCCCTGTTTTCGCAAAAACATGCTCTTTAAAGCTAAATATCTCGCAAACGGATACTAATATCAAAAAATCATCTTAGCAACCTCTCAATGTTTTTAAAAAACCTATCTAATGATACCCCCCCACGACGGAGTAGACGCGAGCAAAAATTTCATTCCCAGTTTACGTGTAGGGCAGATCCCCAAAAAAAAATTTTTTCTTAAATTTTATTGTAGCTCTTTGTCGGCGTAGTAAATATACATATCCATGCAAAGTTTAGCACTAACCGTTTGGGCGGAAATCCGAGGATGGGCGGAAGGACGAAACTATAAGGGTTCTGAGAATTTTACTACGGAACCCTAAAAATGTTTGACATCCAAACCAAGTCGCGGGAGTTTATTAGGATGTTATTATTCAAAATTACTGAAAGAATTTTTATAAACAGTCCTGACGTAATATTAAATTCGTAAATAAAATATTTAATCTCACTTTGTAAAGGTAATTTTTCCACAGCTCCAGCCGTCAGCATGACAGGGCATGACGTCAGAGCTAATTTAAAACAATAACGTCAGGTTTCAGGTAACTAGATCAGTTTGGAAAAAAAAACCTTACGCCCACCTGTTGTTAAAGTTCATTAATCATGCCATAAATTTATCTTCATAAATTATGACGGCTCAGTATAATGAGTCACGAACATTTCTGATAATAAAATAAACAACATTTATAATAGAAAGTTTTCGCCTTCATTCGCTTGTTTCGTTGTTCATATTTTAAGGCTTTCGCATGGTTTCTTTATTTTTTTGTAAAATTCTCCAAGTTTGTTTGAGTAATCAGAAAAATTTGCTTTCCTACGTAAAGTGATTTCCGTGAACTTATCAAATTATCTTATTTCTGTAACTAGGTACAGTTGCTACCAAGTTTACGGCTAGTTAAGTTTCTCTACTGAAATAAAAGTTTTTTTAACTTAGAATATTTTTGTTCTACGTCACCTAGGTAAAGAATAACTCGATTTCCAAAGATAGCAAAGGTGACTGACGTACTGACGTACACTGACGCACCGGGGGTTATTCTTCCGAGTGTAAACCCGGGGCATCCGGCAAGTGACACACAGTTCTTACATACGGTGAGTAGCAATTATTAGGTATTATAATTAATGTTGGTTTAAAGTAAAAGGGTGGAAATGCTTTGTTCATTATTCTTATAAATAATAACTACAGAATTGTTTTTAAATACAAACAATAATTATAAATAATCGTGTAAATAATTTAGAAAATATAAAAAAACCGACTTTAACCTTAAACTAAAAAACCACATTTGGGATATTTAAAGTTCTCTTCAATACAAGTTAATCAAACCCAAACACAACGTAACTGCTCTTAGTCGTTGATGAGTTCCCTCGACTTCCTTCGAGTTTCAAACCTTCATTAAATGGTAGTCCTTTATAATATCTAATGAAAAAATTAACAAACACACTAGTCGCCGTTTAAATTTTTGAAGGTCCCCCTCGATTTCTCCGGGTCTGATCATCAGATCCTGGTTTCCGTGAAATGGGACCCTTTTGGAAATATCTCCTTTCCATCAAAATAAAGTATATCGGTCCATAAACAATGAAGTTATTCGCGAACAAACATAAAAAATATATATACGGTCGAATAAAGAAAACTTTTTTTTAAGTCGGTTAAAAATAGTCCTCGTCCTGACAGGTAAGGTTCCCAGAATGTTGTGCTGCGTTGAATGGCGATACAAATTATTTGAGCCAGGAAACAATTAGATTATTAATTATACTAGCTGTTGCCCACGCGTGTTGCGTGTTATAAGCTTTCTTGATCACCAGTTACTGATTTATTATGTATAGCTGTTGAGCGATATTGTATCTTAAGATAAAATATTATAGTATCTTAGCCGTGTGCAGCGCCCCTTAGTGAACTCCACTGCGGGTGACGTAACCTACGACAAACTTATTATGTGCGGTTGGTACAGTAATCAAGTCTAGGGATCGAACCGCAAAATTAAGTTTGTTTTTATCGTATATACTTTTCCGGGATAAAAAGTACCCAGCGTGGTGCCCAGGATATTAGAGAATAATTATACGAGTACCAAGTTTCATCATAATCGAAGCGGTAGTTTTTGCGTGATGCTTGAACAAACAGACAGACAGACGAATAAATTTTTAATCACATTTTTGGGTTTGGTGTCGGTCTAGTAACACCCCCTGCCATTTATTTTTTTGATATTTTCAATGTACAGAATTTTCACTGCTACAGATTTATTATAAGTATAGATATAAGTTAAGATAGATGAGAGTTTGGATATTTTACTTGATAAATGAGTATCGGCTTCCCCCGACATTGACATGCGACACCACGACTCGCGCTCCAGAACTACTCTGTTGCCCGAATCTAAATTTCAAGGCCAAGACCGATGTCCCATACCTACAGTCTCAGTCCTATGCTAGTCTATCTATATACTAAGGTAGCCACCCGCCGCCCTTACAGAACGCCTCAGCCTCACAGCACGCCACCAGATTCACTCACCGACGCGGGATAAAACCCAACAAAATTCTGGGGTCACGCGGAATTTAAAAACCTATATACTAATATTATATAGACTAAAGATTTGATTGTTTGTTTGATTGTACTGAATAGACCCCCCCTCTAAAGAAATGATTTTGATGGTTTCTGGTGTCCTGGGAGGGTGTTCCTTCTGGAAAGGGAATAGTCGGTGGTTCAAGTCTACCCCAAAACTATAGTTTTTGCGATTTGGTTTACCGTGGAAATTGGGTACGTGAAAACTATATCACGTGATAGTCAACAATGAACATTGAACATGTTCACCACAAAACACAACAAATTCCTTTAGAGAAATGAATGAAAGAACCTCCCTCATTAATATGCAACAGCCGCCTCTATAAACGTAGGTTAACTAATTGACTGCATATATTAGTTAACTTATTTGGTATTCGTTGCTCACTCCCACGGGTGGGTAAATATATGATCTATGAGTGGATCAAATTAGCCTTTATTTACCAGTGAATAGGTTGTTGTTTATGGGTATTTTCTTAGTTTATTTGTCACGATGCCAGATATACATTAATATGAGAATGTAGTTGATGGTAATAGACATCCTTGCAGGTAATGAGGTGCAGTCACCATCAACATTTATATTTCAAACCAAAAAAAACATTTTTATTATGATAGATCTATCAACTTATATTTGGATTGAGTTGGATTAAATTGAATTAAAAATTGGATTTAGTTAAATTGTATGGATTGCATTTATGAATTGAAATTGCATAGAATTGAATTAAATATTTATACATTTATTTACAATAGAGAATTACAATATACATAATAGTAGATAAAAATACTATTTACACATACTAAAAACTATACTATACACATTAAAATCTACACTATATACAGGCGTCAAAGAACTCCTCCGTCTCGTCATTTACACATACTAAAAACTATACTATACACATTAAAATCTACACTATATACAGGCGTCAAAGAACTCCTCCGTCTCGTCGCCGACTGGCAATGTTCCCAGAAGGCTGGCAGCATTGCCACGTTGTATGGCAATGCTTATTCTTTGAGCTAAAAGTAACCAAGCCTTCTGGTCTTGAGAAGAGTCGATCATAAGTTTCGAGATGGTTTTAAAGAGTCAGCGTCTCCACCCCAAACAGCTCAAATATGTAGTCTCCTGCTAAATTTGAGTATTTGCGCCGTTTGAGGCTTTCCGCTGATGCAGCAGCAGCGCCGGCACAACCCTCTGTACTAGGAAGGTGAGAAGGTGCCAGAGTGTCAACGCACGTTGCGTCCCACACTGAAGGCCTTCCCATCTTCCATGGCAATAATGACATTCCATCAGGTCTATATTATCCATTAAATATTGAATTTATAAATTGAATTTGAATTTAGATTAGATGTGAATTTGTTTCTGGTTGTATTTAATCATTTATGCCATTACTAATATAGTGTTTTAAGTCATTGTACACTAACATACTATGGGCCTTGAGACGCCTAAAAATAAATGATTTTTATTATTATTTATTTCCTTTAATAAACTTTTCACATATTTACTATATTTTTAAATAAACTTATAAAAAATACACAAATATATTATAAAAAATAGTGACCCACCGGCATCAGGCCCATTCTGCATCGGGCCCTTAATGTGCTTAACCTACTGTCTAAGGAGAGCTTCTGTAGGTGTTGGGCGAGGGTTATTATTTATTATTATTATAATGCCTAACTTTTAGGGATAATATAAAACATACATACATACATATGGTCACGCCTCTTTCCCATGGGGGTAGGCAGAGACTATGGAATTCCACTTGCTACGATCCTGGCATACTTCTTTCGCTTCTTCCACTTTCATAACTATCTTCATGCACGCTCTCCAGTTCTGGGTACTCTTGACCTGGCCTTTGGTCAAAACATCTCCGATTTGGTCGAAGTACGTTCGCCTAGGTCGACCATTACCTGCCTGTCCATTCACGCCCGCCTTATGTATCTGTTTGGTCAATCTTCTTGCATCATATTTATTTTACACTCGACCGGCCTCCGGGATACACAGTTATTATCAATACCAAATACAATAGGAGAAAGATAAGAACCGCGAGTATCGTACGATCATTTCTGGACACTTGAGAAAACCGGTTCGATATCAGAGTCCGAACAAATATGCACATATCTATCGTCGGGTTTATTTCTTGCAAAGATATGCCCCCGCTTAAACCATACGAACTGCCAACCGTATTGTTGAACGGCATCTCGCGACCTTCGAAACAACTGGCGGTTCATCTTAGTAAGTCTCTTGTTCAAATAAAACCGGCGGGCTGGGCCTGCCATGCCTAGGTCCGCAGACGTTGCGGACCCGTTTATCCCGTTTATCGTGCGGCGCCCGCGCGCGCACGATAATAACTCCTCGCGCAGATCTCGGCGCGCGATGCGCACGGCGAGGGGGCGTGGACGGCGCTCTAGGCCCTGAGCGTCGGTCGACTGCACTATGCGAGGCCCGGAACGCTCCGCGCAAACAATATCCCGCTCATCCAGCTTCATTCCCAACTTCCCAGCAACCAGCAAGACAGTATTGACTGGGTTCTCATCATTAGGTTCGACTAAATTAGATATTTCGATGTCATTGCTCAACAGCCAGAGCACGTTAAGCCGTCGGTCCCGGTTGTCATACAAACATCTATGGCAGTCGTTAGGGGTCCGACCGAAAAATCCGACCGGTCTAACTACAGAACTTCGATATCGCCCGATATCGAAGGTCAGATGGCAGTCGCTTCACGGAAAATATCGAAGTTCAGTCGAATCGTAGTTAGACTGGAAAGCCGACCCCAACTGAGTTGGGAAGAGGCTCGGTGAATGATGATGATGTCATTGCTCAACAGCTCCTGGTCACGGTCATTCAAGTCCTGCCGAAGTTGTTCCATGACGTCATTGTTTTTGTTTGTGGCTGTGTTGGATGGTTGTACCCTGGCATTGCAAAGCTTCAAGGACACAACGATATCGGACATCTCCTTCTTATATTGTTTCAGCATGTCGTTAATTGAACGTAGATTGTCTCTAAAGATCCTGAGCTCTGTTGCAATATCGGTTGCTAAGACATTCGTCTCGTCGGTGGGACTCAGGACGGGCCTGCATACTGGACTCTGCGGCGTTGTGGAACCTCTAACCGGGGTTTCAGCCCCGTTATCGGTAGCCACATTTCTCTTGCACTCAAGATATAGCCAGGATGATGATATGACGCCTGACACCGGTAAAACAACGCATTTCCGATGGTAGGTTGATTTACATTTAGAGCAATTAGCGACATCTATATTAGCAACGTACCTCGTTGCAAGACTTTGTCATTATTTATTATGTATGACAATCAAACCAATACCAAACCACCAAAGTCAGCGATCAACTGTTACTGCACTCCGCCACTAGATGGCGCTGCTATCAAAAGTAATGTTATTGTTATTTTTAATACTAATTAAGTAATGGTAAGTAAGATGTTAAAACTTTTCAAAATATAATAGCATTATTTTCGCAAAAACTGTTTTTGCGAAAATAATGCTATTACCATTACTTACCTTACTTACCATTACTAGTCATGGATTTTCGCCAGGTAACGCCTGTTTCTATCCAATATTTAATACAAATTATTTTATGGTGTTATGGGACAGCTATAGGTAGTTTAACTTGCACTGAGTTTCGTAAGGACATAAATCCAATGAGGCAACAGAAGTATACAGATAATACACAAAATTGTGATATTCACACTTCGGGCACAATAATGTCGGGTAGTTTCTACAAGTCATTGTATTCGCCAGTACATATTTACACTTTTGCGCATTTACGCCGCACAAAAACGCTTGCAAACACTTGCACTGCACCTTTTCACACTCGAATTCACTTATACGTTTCAGTTACTGACTTTGGGGACTCAATTATATTTTTCCGATAAAAATAAAGAGGACGACAATCGCACAGTTTGACAGTACTCTACTCAATAAGTACATAACACAATGGAGTTCGATTTTTACTGAGCGCATGGCTGGTACCTTTTTAGGTTACTTCTGGCGCTCCGCAAAAATCGGGCTCCCAGATACTCACATACCGAACAACGTTTCTTGTCCTGCACCTGGAGCTAGTTAGGAATAACTAGTTCTTCTGTGCGGGACTATCAACTAATCAAGCATTACCTTGACATTGGTGAATCATCGATCAAAATCGATGGAGCCACGCAATGATTTTTTTTATTATAAGGTCTTTGGAGCCACGTGTTTAAAAGAAGAAGAAGAAGAAGAACTACATAACACAATGTAAACAAAACAATATTAAACAAGAAAATGGATAATCTACCTGAGTTCCTTGCTGGTATCTTCTCAGGAGAACCAACTTTACCGAACCAGCGAAAGAATCATTTTCTAATGGTTTATTAATGTACTTAATTTAGTATTTTTATAATATTGCTTGAAATAAAATTGTAAAATTTTGACATACCTGCCTAAACTGAATAAACGAAATTGCATTTATGACTTTTTTTTAACCTGGTTAATGGGGACTGTATAAGGAAGATACGTCTATTTATTATTGAGTGTTCCAATGAGGTCTCGGCTTTTGTAATTGAATAACCTCTCTTAATAGGCCTTTTCGAACCTGTGTGTCTCGTACCAGTTCCTTACGTTAATTTGCTAGAGATACGTTTTCGTATTTCTAAATACATTTCCCACAGTTCCCTGACGTTACCGCTAGGGGCGCTGGTGTGTAATTTATGGAGAAAACGAAAAAGTATTTCCAGCAAATTAACGTAAGGAACTGGTACTCGACACTCTGGTTGATTGAGATTTGATTTCTAGGCTTTTGCCATATTTACATTAGTAGGCTGAATTCTCTGTATAAGTGAGATGAGACAGGGCTCTCGATACGTTAGAAATCGAGGTAGGGATTTATCTTTAATACTTTGTATCACCTAATCAACCGAGCGACATTTTGAAATAAGATAATTTTGCTCTCTGTTTGTATGTTCCGGTCTATCAGAAAGGTTTTTTATTTGATCTCCACAAAACTTGGCAATAGTGTTCCTTAATTTAAAGTTTTTTTTTTTCATTTTGAGCATTTTTGATTGGGACGGAAATGGAGGCAAAAAGCCCAAAGTTCGCGAGCTCTACTGTTCGTTTTAAAAACTTAACCTAATTAACAATTGTTTCAATTGAAATTCAAACCTTTCTATTTTTAAACCCTCGTCATGTTCTAAGAAAGGCGTAATGTGCACTCGTAGCACAACGTGAAGAGACCCTCTACGACGTAGCATATTTCCGTAGACACAACGTCTTCGCCTCTACGGAAGCATTGTACGCTAAATGGTCTACGGTTAAGCAATAATGGCGCTTCACAGATTTAATAGCATCTTTTATAATGCAATATTATTATGAATTAAAGTCCGTGGAGTTTCTGTCCCCCATGATACAAAATATAGTCTAATATCTGATAAGAGTCTCGACGTAAACTTTATAATAACGTTTAGTAGAGATAGGACCAAAAATGTATGTCAGGAGATAAATACTGAACTCATTACGCTCCCGACATTTTAAGCTCATAAAACACTATTCCACTGCAAGTATCAGTTAATTACAGAATTTGTAGTACGACAATCGCAGTTAAACACAGCAACTCGACATTTAACGACTAACTTTCAAACTAACTTTTATGTAAACTTTAAATTCAAATTGTTTGTTACAAATAAAGGTTGTGTTGTTTCCTATTTTAGTGGTTTTAACCTCTCATCTCAAGGCCCACTGTCGGAATAGACTATCGCGAGCTTACTGTCTCCAGCGTCCTACCTGAACCGGCAAAGGGGCGAATTTCTTGGTGTCGCACCAGGGCACCCTCTGCTTAGACCGTCCTGTGAACCCCAGCTTCAAAATCCCACGGGGGACTTCGTGCAATTCAAACAAAGTACCAATAATAATGTTATTATTAAGTTACTTTAGATGAAATAAAGACTCAAGAAGTAGACATTTTAACCAAAACCCCATAATATTTCCTCGTTAATAAATATTTATGAAACCATAGCGCGAGTATAAACCTGGCTGTCACAATGACAAGTTGCGCAAAACGGCACAACATACGTAAGCCTTAACCCTCAAATAAATAACATATAAAGGTGGAGTTCTGACGGCGGCCACATTTCTCATAATCCTGGTTTATCTTTATGAAAACTATCTGGTTCGAGGCATTTGTATGCTGCGGCGGGCGCCGACCAATCCGTCAGCGGGCCGGGAGCACGTGACGCGAATATCAGCCAACGACGGAGACGTACGCACGCTGGAAGTGGCTCGTCTCTGGAGCTCCTAGACTAGGTAATAGGCTATAAATGTTACTGTTCGGGTTATGGCACGGAGATACTAAAACTTAATGTCTTTGTACAATCAACTGTATAGATCTCGAACTATCCTTTAGAAAATATAAGTAACTAGCGGACGCCCTCGGCTTTACCCGCGAGAAAAAGTTTATAAATATTTTCCCATTCCCGTCTAAAAAGTGGCTTATGTTATACCTTATTACATCAGCTATCTGCCTGTCGTTAAAATCGGTCTATCCGTTCCATAGATTCGCCGGAACAATAGCACTGACAAAAAAAGGTGTTTTTTCATGTTAGTACCTTATATACCTTTATAGTAATATAATTGGTAATAGGACTGACATGTGAATATTTTTTATATTGTAATATGAGTTTATAATACTTGAAATAAAGAATACAATTACAAAAGCTGTTACTTTAAATTACATACATACCTACAATTTAATTGTATTGTCATTTTGTAATTCTTCATTATTTTTTTAGATAATGAGAATATTGTAATGTGGAATATTTTAAACAGTTATAAAATGTATGCTATTTTGATATATTGTATGCCTTAACTTAATGGCAGGACATTGCTGACCATTTCTTTTACCGCCAACATCTTACCTATGTACCAGTGATCCACAATATAATAAATAAATAAATATATTACCTATCTGTATGGATATGTTGGAAATTTAGAATGAAATGAAGTCAGAAAAAGGACAGTTGAATGTTCCATAAGATGAAACTTACAGACGTCTTATCACAAACATGTTGAGTTGAAACTGCCAGTCAGTACTTTTTATTTCTCATATTAGTACTCACTAAATCTAAATTCGATGGTCGAAGCGATTCTCAACCTGACAGGACCTACGTAATTTTCCAAAAAACCTATGTGCGTCCAGTTGACGAAAACTTAAAAGTGAGTTATTTAAATTTCGCCATCTGGACACACGTTATAATATCGGTGTGTCCAGAACACGAAAGAATACAATGTTCTATAGTTGATTTTCACCAACTGACCACACGTGTGTCGAGTCCTTCGTGTCCAGTTAGTGACTAATCCAAGTCAAAGACCCATTTTACTAGTATCACGTGACAAGAGAAACAAGATCTTTATCCTCAGCCCCCAAGGGATTATTCGAGTGATCCGCTCATCCATTGTTCCAAGTTTAATTACCTGCGTTTTTGTTGTCTTTTGTCTATTTTAGTGTCTTTTGTGCACGAAAATTACTCCCCAATGAGAACACCGACGTTTTACTATCCCTCATTTGTAACCTTTCCTCTAATTTCCAAATGCTCTTCAGACAGGAAAATGTCATTGATTTTAAGTGATTTTAACTGTTCGTGTTTCTTCCTTGTTCCCTATTCACTACTTTCTTTATACGATTTGATCTAATTAAATTCAATTGAAATTCTGATTAGTTCCTTATCTTGACGGGGTTAACAAGTAACTAAATCTTTCTTCGTACCAAATGTCAATCGATCAATTTTTTAACGTGTTACTTTTTTTTTTTTTTTTATATTTGGTTCGCCAAATTGACGCCGCCCGCCTGGTGATAAGTCGTGACGACGTCTAGCGATTGTGGGCCACTCTCACAGCACACATTACTATTGAGAGTGGCCCTCAACTTGACGACCTACTGATGTGCCTCTTCACGCTCCGCTTAAAGAACCCAGGATTATATGTGGGAGGAAACACGTGCACAGGCAGGGCGTTCCAGGCCACTATCGTTCGGCAGAGAAACGAACATTTAAAACGTTCGGTTCTCGCGAACATGCTATCCACTGTGTGGGGGTGGCATCTCTGCCCGGCACGAGTCGTTCGGGATCGGAAGGAAGAGGGTGGGATCAGATTGAAGAGCTCTTCAGAACACTCGCCGTGGTAAATACGGTAGAATGCGGCCAAGGAAGCTATTGTTCGGCGCTGAACTAGCGGCTCAAGGCTTCCCGTTACCTCCGGACAATCTATAATACGGATAGCCCGTCGCTGCATAGCGTCGAGAGCGTCCAGCAGATACTTCGCGGAGCCGTCCCAGAGGTGAGAGCAGTATTCGACGCAGGGTCTAATCTGCGTCTTGTACAGCAGACACCTCTGGTCCGGTGTAAAGAATCTCTTTACCTTATTCAGTATTCCTAGTTTCCGCGAAGCTAGCCCTATACATCTTTCGATGTAGTTTTTATTATTGAGCTCTCGACGAACGTCTATGCCAAGGATATCAAGGTTGTCCTTCATTGGTAATAATGCATTCTGAAGAGAGGGTAGGGGAAGGAAAGGGGATTTCTTCGCAGTAAATGCACACGCCTGTGTTTTGCGGGCATTGAACTCGACCAGGTTCTCGGTACCCCATTGAGAGATACTGTCGAGGTTACGGTCGAGATCAGCCACGAGTCGTCGTCTCTCCTCCTCAATCTCAGATCGCCCCGCCGTCGGACGAACCGAGTAACTCCCGTGCAGTGTGCTGTCATCTGCATAGCAATGAATGTTCCCGAGGGATAGCATATCATTGATATGCAGAAGAAAGAGAGTTGGTGATAGTACGGACCCCTGCGGTACCCCGGCATTCACTTGCAAGAAGCGAGAAGCCTGGCCATCGCAGAGGACCCGCACTCGGCGCTCGTTTAAAAAGCTGGCAATCCAGCTGCACAGTTGAGGAGGTAGACCATATGCCGGAAGCTTGGAAAGGAGCGAAGCATGCCAGACCCTATCGAAGGCTTTGGCGATGTCCAGGCTAATAGCCAAGGACTCGCCGTGCCTTTCCATAGTCCCACCCCAGACATGCGTTACGAATGCCAGAAGATCACCCGTTGATCGCTTTGGCCTGAAGCCGTATTGTCGATCATTGATTAGCGAGTGATCCTCTAGGAATTGCATGAGCTGCTTATTTATAAGGAGCTCAAGCACCTTGCAAATGACTGAGGTGACAGCTATGGGTCGATAGTTGCCTGGATCGGACCGATCCCCTTTCTTGGGGATCGGTTGTACGTTCGCCTCCTTCCAGACCTCCGGCACGAGCCCTGAAGAGTATGACAGGCGGTACAGACGCGTTAATACTGGAGACAACTCAGCTGCACATTTTCGTAGCACCACCGCCGGAATGCCGTCAGGGCCACTGGCTTCAGTAGATCCAGCAGAGCGGGCGCGTGATCTGACCTGTCTGGTATCCGGGTGATCCCGCATACCATCTGGGTCAGACCGTGGGAGAGAGCGAACGCATGGGCGGCTCTACCCGCATGATCAGTCTTGAGGGACCCCAGCCATTCAATGTGATGGCCATTGAAGTCCCCCAGAAATACTAGGTCAGCGTTCGGGAACCGCACCTGCGCTTCATCAGCCGTCTCGCTGAGGTACTGGAAGAGCTTTGTTGTCTCAGAATCCCCTGTGTGGGATCGGTAGACGCACACGTAGATCTGGCTCATAGAGCCATGGTCTACGTGCAGCCAAAGGACGGAATTGGAGGGGTTCTCTAGGCAGCGCAACCGGCGGCAGCAAACATCCGCCCTAACGAACACGCACACCCCGGCTTTGTCTCGAAATTGTTCCTCGATGACATAGCCGGGGTAACACAGGTAAGACGTGTCGTCAGGGCGGCGTATTTGTGTCTCCGTGAGGAACATCACAGCGGGCCGTGCCGTCTCAAGGTGGTGGTGGACGGTATCGAGGTTCGCATGGAGTCCACGGACGTTAGTGAACTCCACCTCGAAATGTGAAGTTGTGGGGTTTCCTAGGGCCGCTGTGTAACGTTTATTTCTTTTTTGTTGCACTGCCATTGTAGATTTTGAAGAAGAAGCGTGAAGACAGGGCGACATTTGGTGCAGCAGTAAGTGACAAAGCGCAGGGGCTAGCTTTGTCTAGAACCGTGTGGTTAGGTCGGAGCCGACTCGCCGGACGGAAGGGCTCCCAAACCCCCCTGATGCAAGGCCGCCGCTACCCCACACCGGTTACCACCCGGAGCGGCGATCCCACATAAGGATTATGCGCAACATGTGGGGCAGCCTCCTGGGGTGGTTGGCCCCAGGCGGGCCCCATGACCGTGTTGCGGGCGGCCGCGGCAACGCCGTTGCTAAGGGTCTCCCTGGCCGGCGAATCGACCCACACCACCCACACTAGACTCCGTTTCGCCCCCACTGGTCCCATGCCTGCTGCACCATACATCGCCCCGGGCCCGGCGGTGCAGCTGCTGAACCCCTAACGCAACCCAGCCTGGGCTGGGTTACTTGGGGGGCTTTAGCACAGCTGCACGGTGGTACCCCCCCGCACCAACACTGTTGTACCACCTGGTACCCACGTAGGGGCCGAAGCCACTCCATAGGTACCGTAAATTAACGAGTCTCGTCCGTTTATCAGCAGGTGCGCCACTAGCAGGTGAGGTCGCTGGGGCCCTAAAGATGTTGGTAGAGCCCCTTTGCACCCAAAACTACTAGAAACAAACAAACTTTATAATAATAAGCACTATCAATAGAATTAAAACTATTTATACATGACATACGTCGCGCGCACTATTTGAAAAATATTACGTAAAACTTATATTTGCGATTAGCAATTTTTTTAAATTATAGGATCACAGTACGTACTCTGAAGTGTGTGTGACAAGGTTGTAAAATGTGTCCACCTCTGCTTAAACAAATGATTTGAAGGATGTAATTATCACAATACACTTTAACATTTAATGTTGAACACTAAGTCTTATGTATAAAAAACCCCAACTGGTTGTTTTGATATTCGATAGTGAAGAACTCATGATTTTATAATCTCAGAATCATAATTTTGCCGTAGAACAAGAAATATATCTCAATCTTCGGTAACCAACAATTTTTGTTTTAAGTACCTATAAAAAATTAATGGCACATCCAGTCAGACATTATACTCCCATCAAGTATCCGGATTGTTATGAAATGTTACGAACACACAATCGTTATACCGAGCTATTGAGTTAGATCACGGGGAATTGAACGTAATGGTATTCCTGGAAGGAATGTTTTACTCTGTGACGTATAACTCGTGACTTCACGCACTTGACTTGCATGAAGTACCTTTATATTTTTATTTTATTAGAAGTCTATAGTTTTTAACCTCCGCCGCGTATGTTCGCGATAAATTCAAAAACTACTGCACTGATTTTGATGTAGTTTTCACCAATGGATAGAGAGGTTCTCGAGGAAGGTTTTATTGTATATAATTTGTTAAACGGACGAAGCCGTCGGTGTCCGCTAGTTATCTTATATAACTCTCCCAATGTTGACCACAAAGTTAGTAATTCGACTACAAGTTAATTTGTATTTTAACATTGTGACTAAGGTAAACGTTTGAATTTTGTTAAGTATAAGTTTTTATTCAATCACGCATTTGTATTAACACAGATAGTTCTCACAGCAATGGGGACGAAGGACGAACCCACCATCAACAAATATGGAATATTTTCTGATCCTAAAATTAAAATCCAAGCCAGAGAACTATCGTCACCTACAAACTTTCACTTACTACGATCGTACAATTATTTTTAATTATAAATATTTATTTCCACTTCTACTTTCAAAAATATTAGGCAAATCCTAAAGTGGTCGACCCAGAGCTAAACAGTCCTCCTATATGTAGGTACTAGTGGTCGCCCGCGACTCCGTCCGCGTGATTATTGTTTCCGTCGCTGTATCTTTATAAATTGTAGCCTATGTGTTATTCTGATGTATAAGCTATATTAATGTAAAGTTTCATCAAAATCCGTTCAGTAGTTTTTACGTGAAAGAGTAACAAACATCCATACATCCTTACAAACTTTCACATTTATAATATTAGTAGGATAAACTGATATAATGTTTCTAAGGCACGTATTCGCACCGCAAGCCCATAAATCACCGTAAAACATCAAAGTTCTAAAGCCACGATCGCACTCCGATATCCAAACTGAATCCATCACAAAACTGAACAAAGGGATATCAATAAAAACAGAAACATCTGTATATTTTGAAGACATAAAACTCATATTTGAGCATCTGGCTGCGGTTGCTTCAATATCTCAGTGGAGTAAGGCCAGCACCAAATACTTGGTGATTTTCTCCCTTTTTCCAATTCCTCGGCGCGTGCTCGGAACGTTCGTATTTATTATTATTTGTTTTCAATTGCAAAGTAATCTACGGGTTGTGCAGCTGCTGGCGCAAGATGAAAGTCTTGGGCTCGTTGCGCGTTGTGAGCGGAACGTTTAATACCTGTACCAATAACCTGCAACGTACATCATATTGTACGAAACGTTTAAAAACACCTGCAGTTTATGTATGAATGCGAAGAATATAGCGAATCGACCGATAATTGGTGCATGTAATTTTCAATAACCTATTTTCGAGTATACCGTGTCCTGGTGGATGGTACCAAACAACTGACGAAAGTCCACTCCTAGCACCTGCACGACTGGAAGGGTAACAGGAATACCGGAATACAACCTACAACGTATTTGCTATTGCTATAATTGTTATTTTCTTAAAAAAATTGTATTCATAATTCGTATTTCGTAATAAAATAGTTTCTTTTTCAAAAGTGACACATATATAAATAGTCGCAACGCAGTCGTATGACAACAAACCCTCACCTTGCGACAGACACAGTCTCGTTGCGACTCTCTCTCGTTGCGACACCGAAATTAAAACGTCAATAAAAGCGCGACGCGAGTGATTAAAATGTGCCCTCCCGTATTTTTAGGGTTCCGTACCAAATTACCGACCCTATTTAATTAAGACTTCGTGGGCCTGATAGCGGCCCCGTCTGTCGACTGTGTGATAGTTCGACAGTTGAAATTTTTATAGATGATTTTCATGTGTTTTTCTAAACAGAATAAAATAAATATTTAAGGGGCCCATTCAGCAGACATTATTATTTGGTCGCAATATACTTCCTTGTTTATTATAGGGTACGGAACCTTTCGCGCGAGTCAGACTCGCACTTGGCTAGTTTTTTTATATATGTCGCTGAGGTCAAATCTGTATAAGTTCTCCTTTGTTTGAGAACTCGCTGCAGAGATGAGATTTATTCACAAATAAGCCGGTTTCAAGGCGGCGCGGTGCCACTGAATTTGTTTGAAATAAATTTAAGATCAGTTAGTTTGAGGGTTTGTTTTGGTTGACAGTTCCATTTAATTATACAAAATATATAGGTATAGAAGATTTGTAGGAATGTTTGTGTCTCCGTGGAAATAGGTTACGGTCCTTGGCGAAATGTGGGTGTAATACGCGCCTCTGCGTATGATTATTTATAATCAAAGGTTATGACATAAATATCGTAACATTGTCACCTTTTAAATCCCACATTGAAACGATTTTTTAATCCCAAGGCCGCCACCACGCCACGTCTATTACCGGCGCTGATTTACTTAGGGTATAGAGAACATAAGACTTTTATTCATAAAACAGTAGTTTCGCAGATCAAATAGTACAAAAGTAGTTAATTGCAGCATGTGGAAGCCAGATTAAACTTATCTCGTGTATAACATCATCAATATCATCAATCAATATCTATATTTATTATAAGTATAGATATAGATCTATACTTATAATAAATCTGAAGAAGTGAAAATTCTGTACATTGAAAATATCAAAAAAATAAATGGCAGGAGGTGTTACTAGACCGACACCGAACCCAAATATGTGAATAAAAATATTTTTATCTGTCTGTCTGTTTGTTCAGGCATCACCCAATAACTACCGGTTCGATTACGATGAAACTTCGTATAATTATTCTTTAATATTCTGGGCACCTACTGGCTTACTTTTTATCTTGGAAAAGTATACACAATAAAAAACAAACTTAATTTTGCGGTTCGATCCCTAGACCCGATTACTTTACCAACCGCAAATAATAAGTTTGTCGTAGGTTACGTCACCCGCAGTGGAGTTCACTAAGGGGCGCTGCACACGGCTAAGATACTATAATATTTTATCTTAAGATACAATATCGCTCGCCATACAATTCAATGGACTATCACACACGACGAAGATAATAAATAATATTTCATATTTACGTATCTTAAGATGAATTTGTATGGTATAATAGAGAATATAATAGAAGAAATAATAGAGAAACTGTTGTAGGGGGCTTTATGAACGCAATAAAACCAAAAACAATGGTTTTTAGAACTTTTGTCTGTTTGTCTGAATGTTTGAACACGCTAATCTCAGAAACGGCTTAACCGATTTGAATTTTTGATTTGGATTTGCGGTTTTCAGTAATGCGTTGTGGTTTATTCAACTTAATATTTAAGGTTTAGTTTTCAATCGGTTCATAAATGAAAAACGCGCAAGACACCGTACTAGTATCTAAGAACAACTGTTGTAGGGAAGCTTTATGAACGCAATAGAACCCAAAACTATGGGTTTTAGAATTCTTGTATGTTTATCGTTTGTCTGTTGGTCATCATCAACACGCTAATCTCAGAAACGACTCAACCGATTTGAATGCGGTTTTCACTAATGCGTTGAGATTTACTCCACTTACCATTTAGTGTTTGTTTCATTATAATCGGTTTTTAAATAAAAAAGTTATGTCAATCTAAAGAATCACACGTAAACACGAGTTTAGCCGCACGAGGTTAGCACGAGGTAGCGGCTTGGATCCCCGTAGGGGTAGGCAGAGGTGCGTTACACACCCACGCTTTGCCAATACTTTTGTTGGTCCCACGTAATAGGGGGCAAACTTATTATTGTTGGTGCATAATAGAAAATTCATAACCACTCTATAATTCAAATCAAAATTACGACAGCCAGGACAGGTGTTACATACCACTAATATCTTTGTAGTCCGAGTGCCTCAGTAATCAATAACTCTTTATACACTTGAGACAAGCGGGTCGTTTAGGCGAATAATACTTAAAAAAACTCTAAGTTAAAAAACATCCGATGGGCAGAATTTGATTTCACTATTTGCTGTGTTTATAACGAGTGTGTATAAGCTCTATTTGCTGTTGAATCAATTAATTATCACCATACATCATACATAATAAATCTGTAATTAATTATTATTATTACTATCATGTTCCACGTCTGAGCCACATGCATAAGCTATAGTTATATTTTACGAGCGTTCATAAATAGTTCTATATAGTTCAAACACGGATGGTGTCAAACTAACCGACCACAGCTTTTATTTATTAAAACTTTGCTTTCGTAATATTTTATGTAAAGTTTTGTAAACCGTAGAAAAACTATAATGTCCTTACAATATTTTTTTTTCATGAGTGAAAGGCTTTTAAAGATTAGTCTATATTTATGACTAATTTTCTTGCAGTTTTCACATAAGCTAAGCTCAGTTTATTTCATGTTTGCACTATCGGTAATTGGTACCAAAAGATTTTTTCCAAATACTTTTATACATTTTAAACAAAACATCAATACATAGGTCGGATATTTATTTCATTCCATCTTGTATATTCTGTGCGTGTTTCTATATCCGCAAAATGGCGTCATGTGACAGTTGACTTCGAAAAGTTAACATCCGTCTAACCGCCATGATATTAAAGAGTGTCAATAACGAGTGACGCGATCGGAATTATTTCCTGACTATTTGGTATTTGATGTGAACATATCGGTGGGTTAGAAGTGTGCGGAAATATGAAACGTATACTTTTAGTACAGGTAAATTGATATTTTGAAAGACGTTTGTCAACAACATATTAATATTTACTTTTAGAAAGTACCTTCCAGTAAGTTTTCCTGTGATGTAAAATACATGTTTAGGATGAAGCGCGCGTTTTGAAGGCCTACAGAAGCAATGGGAAGGTCTTTGATGTGGGACGGACGCTACATGAGTTGGCAGTGACAAAGTATGTAGCTTTCCACGTTGTGCTAAGGTGTCAACTTGACAACACCTTCCTTACACCTCACAATACCTCACCAATCCTAGCACATCTGGATATGCCGATGCTGTTGCTGCATCGACGAAAGGCCTCAAACGTAATAACGTGAACATAACAGGTGATTAGGTGCGTATTTGAGTCCTAGGATCCGAGTGCTCGCTGCCTACTTAGACATCGCTCACCCAGCAACTAATGAACGTAAAGCCAAGTAAAAAAAAAGTAAAAATTATATTTTTCATCAGTTTAAAATACATTATATCAGCACATTTTCAATTAGCAAAACATAAATGTTATTATTCTGGGTGGTAAAAGCCGCAGTTTCCTGAATATTGCGGATTTGTGTGCGCAGACCAGAAAATTGATTTCACCAGGTGTCCGTGGCCTCATTGTTCTGTTTCCTACATACGAGTACTACACTAGCAGACGTCGTTTACGTTTCCGTTTTTGCAACGTTTTTTATTGTTACTTAGTCCCTATTGGTCGTAACGTGATATAATAATAACTAGGTATACAATACATGCTGCTAATTGCAAATGTTGAGCGAAACCAATTTTTATTTTTTACTTTTTTATGCTCTATTTTCATGATTTCAGATATATGAACTCCCGGGTATGATGTCGATCAGCATGCCAAATTTGGTCAAAATCGGTTGAGCTGTTTCGGAGGAGTAGACGCACAAACGATTTACACTTGTCGCCTAAGATTGAGCTCCGCTTCGCTCCGCTCAATAATTTCGAACTAGTAGGTAGTTCCTGAGATTAGTGTGTTTAACCAAATATTAGTATAGATAAGTGCTGCATTCAAGGTGTCCAATTGCTTTTAATCTAACAATTTAATTGTACAGTATGTTGTTAATTTACTATCTGGGATAAAAGTTTAATCGAATGAAACTCAAAGATATTACTTCAATTACAGTTGTGACGTCAATTTCGGACCTTCTGCCTTCGGCGCTGAGGACATATACATAAAAATGTCATCTTTCTGGGTCAACCAAGTAAAAAGTCAAAGTCTTAGCGAGTTTAGTTTTTAAGACCAACGATAACTGTTGTCCGAAGTTTCGACACTATTAGTGTTTAAATGTGTTAAATTTTTATTATAACAGTAGGTAAGTATACAATGGCCTCATTTCTTTGTATTAGGGTTTCGTACCCAAAGGGTAAAACGGGAACTCTATTAGTCTGTCCGTCTGTCACCGGGATGAATGTAGAAGTTTTCACAGATGGTGTATTTCTTTATACTTCTGAATTCTAACTATCACGGTTCATGAGATACATCTCGGTGACAGACGGACAGACGGCGGATGGACGGACAGACAGCGGAGTCTACTACTTAGATAGATACTAAATTAAAGATTTCGGGACTTAACCACGTAATTTACCTTGTTTGACCTGACGTTTCGACCGAGTTACATCGGACCGTGGTCACAGGCTGTGTCCACGTGTGTGAGTCAGCCTGTGACCACGGCCCGATGTAACTCGATAAGCCAAACAAGGATTTACCTACGCGTCTAAGTCAAGAAATCGTTAATTTTGTATTATTAATTTAAAAAAAAACTTATTTCTGTTGTCGCTATAGCAACAAAAACTAAACAACAGAATCTATTAAATATTGAAGAGGCTTCTATACAAAAAACATGATTGTTAATGCGGGACTCTTTGTGCACGAGTCTGACTCACACTTGCACGGTTTTTTTGTTGGATTTATTTAGGTACCTGTACTAGTATAATATTCTTTTATCTGTGCCATATACGAGTACATTAACAGACACAAAAACCAATGTTACGATATAATGAAGTTCCAAATTAATCATACTGTAGTACAAGTAGGTTAGAGGTGTTCACAAAAAGCGCTGAGCACACGATATCTCAATGACCGTCGCAGCGGTGGCGGAGCCGGTGCCGGCGCCGGCGCGCACTAATCACCGGCATACGTCACACGAAGGTACCGGGTACCCGCCCCACGCGTTTTTGTTACCATAATTAGTTCAACTTATGTAACGCTACTGAACATTGTCTCGCTTCTATTTCACAAGTGGTCCACCCCGGCTTTGCACGCGGCGAACAATACACCTTCCGAGTACAGGGGGTATCGGCAATAAAGATTAATAACATTGTTTAGGCTTTTTGCTTCAATGCAAAAAAGGCCACGACGAAAATATTGTTTTAAATTCAGGAACACTTCTTGTGCCAATTTTCGTGGAAATCCGTTAAAGATGAGGCCGCTAACCCGGAACACACGCAAAACGATGGTACCTACTTATTATCAATATATCACTTTCCATAAGAAACGCCACTGGCGGAAGACCTCTAAATTCTCCTCACAGAAGTTAGATCACTTACTTAAGCCAACTAATTTGTTAACCATGTACAAGTACAAAGCAAATTTATGAACTACAAGAACGTAAAAGCAACATTTAACTGTTAAGTCGGTTGGAGGCGGTACCACGCACCCGTACATTACCCGGATGAGCTACGGTTTAATTCAAAAATTAACTTTATTTCTCCTACAAAGGGATAAGAAGCTGTACAAGGAGTTTGACTTCGTACATTTACAACTTCGGGTCTATTCTTGAATGATATTAGATCTTAGACCACACACTTACCTAAAGTGTGAAGTTTTTATGATTGAACCTAATAGTAAGTTATCCTGACCTTTACGCAGCGCGTCTGACCTGAATTACAGACGGACGAGGCTCTAGCAATAATACTTAAAATGTCCGAAAACAACACTAGACATCCCCCACTATATGTGGGACCAACATTCACTGGCGAAATAGGGTTGTAATGAACGTCTCTGTCTACCTTCGACGAGGCCATCCACCAAGCCTTTTCTCAACGCAGTTGGGGTCGGCTTTTCAGTCTACTGCGATTCGGCTGAACTTCGATATTTTCAGTGAAGCGACTGTCATCTGTTTCCACAACCCATGGGCGATATCGAAATTCTATAGTTAGACCGGTCGGATTTTTGTTATAGGGCTCAAACTACTCCTACTTACTGCCATATATGTTTGTACGACAACCGGGACCGATCGCTTAACGTACTCTCCGAGGAACGGAGGGGTCTCAAAATGTCTAACCCATCCTAAGACCGGCCTGGATAGATGTAGCTTAACCTTCTCCTGATAATAACGAACACAACAAAAAAAGAATTAGCGAAATCAGTCCAGCCGTTCTCGAGTCATTAATCTTTTAACCAACACGACTTTGTTTTATCTACTTATATACCTTTTTATCTACTTATATACCTTTATACCTTATATACCTTTTTATCTACTTATATATCTTTTGTGCTATTAGACACCGACGAAGAAGAGGTAGAGAGGATAATAATGAATCTAAAAGATGATTGTGCTGTTGGTTGGGACCTTATATCAAATAAAATCCTCAAAAAATGCAGGCGTACGCTGGTGCAACCGTTAACTAACATATTCCAAAAATGTTTATCGTCGGGTATTTTCCCTAAGTGCCTTAAAAAAGCTGTTGTTGTCCCTGTATACAAGACTGGAGGAAAAGACCAGGTAACAAATTACAGACCTATTTCCTTACTCCCTGCAATATCGAAAATACTTGAGAAAATTATAAACAACAGGTTGACGAAATATTTAGAGGACAATGCGCTTTTATCAAATACACAGTTTGGTTTTAGAGCTAATAGGTCAACAGCCGATGCGGTGCATCAACTAACGGATTACATAGCACGAGAGCTTGACAAGGGTAACTACACAGTGGGAATCTTCCTGGATCTTGCCAAAGCTTATGACACGGTCTTTATTCCTAAGCTGTTGACAAAGCTTGATAACATGGGAATAAGAGGCGTACAATTGGACCTCCTCAAAAGCTACGTAAAAGAGCGTACTCAATGTGTAAAGATCTGTAATATTATCAGTGAAGATCTCGAGAACACCTCGTTCGGCATTCCCCAGGGAAGCGTATTAGGAAGCACTTTGTTCTTAATTTATATAAATGAACTATGTAACATAAATCTCGAGTACGGTACGGTCATATCATACGCGGACGACACTGCCCTCCTTTTTTCTGCTGAATCAGAGTCAGAAGCGTACGGGCGTGCGCAGCGAGGATTTAACATCGTAAATAAATGGCTTCAATACAATTTACTTACATTAAATGCAGATAAAACCAAATATATTTCATTCTCGATGCACAAGAGACCGAATACAACCCAGCCCAACCCCTCACTGTACGCTCACTATTGTAGGGAACCTGATAATAAAGATAACACGTGCACTTGCCCAGTTATAGCCATAACAGATACTATAAAATACCTGAGTATTATAATAGATGAGACGCTTTCGTTTAAAAAACATAGCGAAGCACTAATTAAGCGAATGCGCAAGCTGATATTTGTCTTCAAAAAAATAAGATATATAGGTGACTCAAAGGTGATTAAACAAGTCTACTATGCACTTTGTCAATCAATAATAACATATTGCATAACGTCATGGGGAGGAGCAGGCAAGACCTTGCTTTTACCCGTCGAGCGAGCTCAGAGGGCAATCCTTAAGGTATCAACGTTCCGCCCTTTCCTATTTCCCACTAACCTCCTATACAAATCTTGTGAAGTATTAACAGTCCGTCAGCTATTCATACTCAGTACAGTACTAAAACAGCACGCATCACTTCCCTACAGCACTCAAGTTTCCTACAAAAGACGGAAAGATATTGTTTGCACTGAAAGAACTGCGATAAAACGCGAATACACAGGCAAATTTTACTTGTTCTTAGGATCGCTTCTGTACAATAGGATAAACGCTACAGCAAATATTTATCCTCTTAATTATTCTCGTTGTAAGCAAGTACTAAAGAATGCCCTCCAAGGGATGTCCTACGATGACACAGAGGAGTTAATATATGTATTAAAATAAATAGTGATAAGTTGAATAATTAAGACATATCTAATATAGTTATCAATATTGAGCCACTTTGGTATTGTACTAGCTCTTATTATATAAGATTATGAATAACCTAATCATATAATGATACGTAATTGTTTTTGTGTAATGTTATATAATTTACTTAGCTGCAATTGGCGCCTGAAATACAGGACTACCTAGTTCAGGTGCAAATTACGTTTATAAGACTACCTATTTATAAAACATCTAGAAACATATAAATGTAAATAGGTATTATTATACCTACATACTTAAGCTACTAATGCACTAACTATGATGTAATAGCGCACAATTAAAATTAAGATTCTATGTAAAATTTTATTGTACAATTATTATTACGATATAAATTTATTATTATTATTTCGTTTATTCAATAACATTCTTATTTTATACATTTTTAAATAGATTTATAAAAAACACAAATACATTTAAAAATATAAAAAATAGTGTCCCACCAGTAGCGGAGTAGGACCCAAACTACCGGCGGTGGAGGCTACAGACTAAGAAACCTCCTAACAATACGGCACGTGTCGAGGATAACAACCTTCTGAATCTGACTCTTGATCCAACAATCTAACGAGAGTCTCTTGAGATGTTGATCGAGACTCTTCGCTATTAATCCGTTTGCCGAAACGACCACCGGGACAATGATCGTCGAGTCTACGTCCCACATGGCGGTTATCTCGAAGGACAGATCGAGGTACTTACTAAGTTTGTCCTTCTCTGCCTTCACGAGATTCTCGTCATGCGGGACGGCGATATCGACGAGCACTGCCCGACGCTGGGTCCGATCAACCAACACGATATCGGGCCTATTGGCAACAATAGTCCTGTCCGTGATGATTGATCGGTCCCAGTAGAGCAATGCACGACCATTCTCAAGAACTGGCACTGGTGTGTACTTATAGTACGGTACTTCAAACTCAATAAGGCCATATTGAAGAGCAAGTTGCTGGTGGATGATCCTGGCTACTTGATTGTGCCTATGCAAGTACTCGGTGTTAGCAAGATACGAACAACCGGAAATAATATGGCGAAGTGATTCACCAGGACGGTGGCATGCTCGACAAATGTCGACCGTACCGTCCTTCATGATGTATTTCCGATAGTTGTTCGTCTTGATAACCTCATCTGCAATTGCACAGGCAAAACCTTCAGTTTCCCCAAAGAGGTCCCCAAAACGTAGCCAGTTCACCGAAGCGAGCAGGTCTACGTCGGATCCTGTTAAGACCCGGTAGAACCGCCCGTGTAGCTCCTTACTCTTCCATACGTCCTTACGGTCTTCAGTACCTAGCACCTTTGGTTTACGCCAGTTCTCGTTAGCCAAGGAAAGAGGTGTTAGGCCCTTGTCAACCATCACGACATCGCAATGAATATCACACCCGTTCTGTAGAAAGTAATCTCTCAGACTGCACACTTCACGGTTGTGGAGGTTCTTGGCATTCAAAAAGCCTCGACCCCCCCACTTCCGCGGAATGTACAGTCTCATGACAGAAGATCGTGGGTGTAACATTCGATGCAATGTCAGTTGTTGACGGACTCGCCTATCCAGGGCGTCTAGTTCCGTTTGAGTCCACCTAAGTATGCCAAAGGAGTATAACAATAAAGGTATCACCCAACCGTTGAAAGCCCGCATTTTGTTACCACCGGACAAAGAACTGTTAAGAACTTTTGTCAGGCGGCCAAAAAAACGTTCTTTCACCGATTTCTTAATATCCTCTACCGCTATACCCAATGACTCTGACATACCTAGGTATTTGTATGTTTCGGTCTCGGAGAGAGATCTGAGAGTTATTATCTCAGAAAGTTGTAAATTCGGTGAATTTACAACCTTCCCCCGTTGTACATGCATAACCGCACACTTATCAACACCGAACTCCATCTTAATGGCATTACTAAAAACTTCCGTAGTTTTTAATAATGTCACTAAATCTTATCACTAAATCACTAAATCACTAAATCTTTTATTATTATTATTCCCTTTATTACATTTTATTACATATTTACTATATTTTTAAATAAACTTATAAAAAACACAAATATATTTAAAAATATAAAAAATAGTGACCCACCGGTATCGAGTACAGTGACCAAGCTACCGGTGGTTAGGGCTCCAGAGATAGGAACTTCCGCACAATACGGGCCGTATCCAACAGAACCGCCTTCTGCATCAAGCCCTTGACCCAGCTGCCTAACGCGAGCCTCTGTAGGTGGTGGTCGAGGCTCTTGGCTATTAAACCATGGGCAGATACGACTATCGGAACAATAATCGCCGAATCCACATCCCACATGTCGACAATCTCGTAAGCTAAGTCCAAATATTTAATTTGTTTATCTTTTTCTGCTTTCACGAGATTCTCGTCATGCGGCACAGTGATATCGACAATTATTGCAAGGCGTTTTAATCGATCTATTATCACTATATCTGGTTTGTTGGCTATAATAGTCCTATCAGTGATAATAGACCGATCCCAATACAATGTAGCATGGCCATTTTCAAGAACTGGGTCGGGCACATACCTGTAATAAGGTATCTCTAAGTCAACAAGGTTATATTTTAGAGCAAGTTGTTGGTGGATAATCCTGGCTACTTGGTTGTGTCTGTGCAAATACTCACCGTTCGTAAGACGGGAACAACCAGAGATAATATGTCTTAAAGATTCTCCGGGACGATGACATGCCCGACAGATGTCTAGCGTCCCATCTTTGACAATAAATCTCCGATAGTTATTCGTCATCATAACTTCGTCAGTGATTGCACAGATGAAACCTTCAGTTTCTCCAAAGAGATCACCGAAACGTAACCAGGATATGGAAGCTGTAAAATCAACATCGGGCCCGTGTAGAGCCCGATAAAAACGACCGTGAAGCTCTTTGCTCTTCCATATTTCCTTGCGATCAGATACACCTAGTATTACCGGTTTGCGCCAGTTCTCTTTAGCTAGGGAGAGTGGGGTCAGTCCGTTATCAATTGCCACGACATCTCGATGCAGACCCACATCCACCTGTAAGAAGTACTCTCTAAGGTTGCATATCTCACGGTTATGGAGACTCTTAGCGTTTAAAAATCCTCGACCTCCACATTTCCGTGGGATATACAACCTCATTACTGACGAACGTGGGTGGTGCATTCGGTATGAAGTCAATAGACAACGTACCTTTCTATCCAGAGCTTCTAATTCGGTCTGAGTCCATCTAAGTATGCCAAAAGAGTATACTAAGACTGGCATGGCCCAGCCGTTAACAGCCCGTACCTTGTTACCGCCTGACAAGAGACTTTTCAATACTTTCTTCAGGCGGCCAAAGAAACGGTCCTGTAACGTCCGTTTCATGTCAATCTCAGCAATACACAGAGTTTGGGACATACCTAGATATTTGTAGGTTTCGGTTGCGGAGAGCGACTCAAATTGTGTGAAATCCGAAAGACTGACTCCTTCAGATTCCACAATCCCGCCCTTTTTCTCATGCATGACCGCACACTTATCTACCCCGAACTCCATACTGATAGCCTTACTAAAAGTTTCAGTAACTTTTAGTAAAGCCATCAATTCGGGGCCATTAGGGGCAAATAACTTTAGGTCATCCATGTAAAAAAGGTGGGATAAAATTTGACCCCCTCTCCGCATCCGATAGCCTAACCCTGAACCCTCTAGTAGCGTACTGAGAGGATTCAGTGCTAGGCAAAACCATAACGGACTCAGACTATCGCCCTGGAATATTCCTCTCTCGATCTCTATTGGTACACCACCTCCTAGAATCTGACGACATCCTGGATAAACCAAAACCGTATTCCATTGTCTCATACATGACCTCAAAAAGGTGCACAGAGTTGCATCAATTTTATACAACTCCAGCACCTTTAGAAGCCATGTATGAGGTACAGAATCATACGCTTTTTTGTAGTCAATCCAGCATGTCGCAAGGTTCTTTCGGTTGCGACGTACCTGCTGACAAACAGCCATGTCAAGAATAAGGAGCTCTTTAGTACCACGTGCCCCACTTTTACATCCATTCTGAGAGATGGACAATATATTGTTGTTTTCTATATGTGAATACATTTTGACTCTCAGAATAGGTGTGAAAAGTTTGTATATAGTTGGTAAACAAGTAATGGGTCTGTAATTTTTGGGGTCTGTGGTACCACCAGATTTATAAAGAAGGTGAGTAACTCCGGTAGTCATAAAAGATGGAAGCGACGCTAACTCAAGGGATGACTGGAAGCAAGATGCCAAGCAGGCGTGCGAGCTACGGAACCATTTTAGCCAAAATCATCAATCTGTCTACTCTCTTTTTATATCGCCTTATACGGTTTGCCCACGCATAGATTTTCTGCTTCAGGAAATCAATGCGCTCCGTGACCCGTACAGAGTATTCACGGGGACTCACGTTAGTTCCCGCGAATGCCTGGGTCACGAAGCGCATGACTCTCGGGCGTGTATTGCCCGTCCTGAAGCAGTGTAGCTTGCCTATGAGCACCCTAGCCTCGGTAATGCGACGTTCAATCCTGCATTGCCAAGCTGGTACTGTAGGTCTTGGTCGAGCAGCTGATTCTTGCTTATTAAATTTAACACCAGCTACTCGACATACTGTAACAGCCGCACAATACAGGATTGAATGCGCATCAGTGAGATCATCACAATTGAGAAAATAAGATTTTAAAATCGAGTCTAGGGCACACACTAGCGCTATATTTTTTCTATGCGTAGGCAAACGTGGAAGCCGCGGTCTACACTGAATAGGGGCAGATCTAAACTCACCAATCGCTTGTTCCAAAACGCTCCTTAATTCATCATTGCACTGGATACTTACAGATGTAGCAGCATCATTTACTTCTTCATTAACTGTTAAGACGGGAGGTATTTCATTTTCTACTGTAGTGGAGTTACGGTTACTATGTAAAATGAATAAGGGATGATACTGTTACATGCTTCTAAGCGTAGCCTCTCAAGTGCGGCGTCATCCAACAGATGACAGCGTTGTATGGCGCGCACCTGATCCGATAGGCGTTTTGCTGTTACGTTGACATCTGGTTCAAGTACCTGAAACAGGGGCAGCATGCGGACACGGTACGCAGTGAGGTTAATTCCTCCCTCTGTAGCCACAAAATATGCCCGCATCACGTTTTCGTTCATAGAGAGACTCCATCGAATGCGGTGCACATTACCACCGGTAGCGGGGTCCCTAATCGAAGCCGGAGGGCCTCGGGGTCCTAAGCTAGTCGGTGGCCGGCCTCTCCCCTGCCGACGTACAGGTGGAGGCGACGTCGGTGGGGAGAAAAACTCATCGCTGCTTGAGCTCGACGCCTCACCAGTAGCCACAATTGTCGGCGACTGTGAGGCGGAGCTGTGCGACGAGTCCGGGGATGGTGTAAGTGCTGTTTGCTTGGCACGTGCCCTGGTCAACATTCCTTTTACTTCTTCTCTTTGTTTTTTCTTGATTTAATTTATTTTCACTCATTATGCATATAGCACAGTGACAGTATATATTATGTCAAACTGTCAATGGTTTTAGATTTTCTGGATATTTCATGTTCTTGATTTTTTTCATGTTTTTCTTTTCTATTTCGAAATATGTGTATATTGATTTAAAATGGTATTGGTCGAAATTATATTAGTATTTATACGTAAAATATTTGAATAAAATTGAGAGTAAGAAAAAAGTGTGACTTGTTCTTAGCAGTGTTGCCATTATTATTTCGTTTATTCAATAACATTCTTATTTTATACATTTTTAAATAGATTTATAAAAAACACAAATACATTTAAAAATATAAAAAATAGTGTCCCACCAGTAGCGGAGTAGGACCCAAACTACCGGCGGTGGAGGCTACAGACTGAGAAACCTCCTAACAATACGGCACGTGTCGAGGATAACAGCCTTCTGAATCTGACTCTTGATCCAACAATCTAACGAGAGTCTCTTGAGGTGTTGATCGAAACTCTTAGCTATTAGTCCGTTTGCCGAAACGACCACCGGGACAATGATCGTCGAGTCTACGTCCCACATGGCGGTTATCTCGAAGGACAGATCAAGGTACTTACTAAGTTTGTCCTTCTCTGCCTTAACAAGATTCTCGTCATGCGGGACGGCGACATCGACGAGCACTGCCCGACGCTGGGTCCGATCAACCAACACGATATCGGGCCTATTGGCAACAATAGTCCTGTCCGTGATGATTGATCGGTCCCAGTAGAGCAATGCACGACCATTCTCAAGAACTGGCACTGGTGTGTACTTATAGTACGGTACTTCAGACTCAATAAGGTCATATTGAAGAGCAAGTTGCTGGTGGATGATCCTGGCTACTTGATTGTGCCTATGCAAGTACTCGGTGTTAGCAATATACGAACAACCGGAAATAATATGGCGAAGTGATTCACCAGGACGGTGGCATGCTCGACAAATGTCGACCGTACCGTCCTTCATGATGTATTTCCGATAGTTGTTCGTCTTGATAACCTCATCTGCAATTGCACAGGCAAAACCTTCAGTTTCCCCAAAGAGGTCCCCAAAACGCAGCCAGTTCACCGATGCGAGCAGGTCTACATCGAGTCCTGTTAAGACTCGGTAGAACCGCCCGTGTAGCTCCTTGCTCTTCCATACGTCCTTACGGTCTTCAGTACTTAACACCTTTGGTTTACGCCAGTTCTCGTTAGCCAAGGAAAGAGGTGTAAGGCCCTTGTCAACTTTCACAACATCGCAATGAATGTCACATCTATTCTGTAGGAAGTAATCCCTGAGACTGCACACTTCACGGTTGTGGAGGTTCTTGGCATTCAAAAAGCCTCGACCCCCCCACTTCCGTGGAATGTACAGTCTCATGACAGACGATCGTGGGTGTAACATTCGATGCAATGTCAGTTGTTGACGGACTCGCCTATCCAGGGCGTCTAGTTCCGTTTGAGTCCACCTAAGTATGCCAAAGGAGTACAACAATAAAGGTATCACCCAACCGTTGAAAGCCCGCATTTTGTTACCACCGGACAAAGAACTGTTAAGAACTTTTGTCAGGCGGCCAAAAAGCGTTCTTTCACCGATTTCTTAATATCCTCTACCGCTATACCCAATGACTCTGACATACCTAGGTATTTGTATGTTTCGGTCTCGGTGAGAGATCTGAGAGTTATTATCTCAGAAAGTTGTAGATTCGGTGAATTTACAACTTTCCCCCGCTGTACATGCATAACCGCACACTTATCAACACCGAACTCCATCTTAATGGCATTACTAAAAACTTCCGTAGTTTTTAATAATGTCACTAAATCTTGGTGCTTCGGTGTGAATAGTTTGAGGTCATCCATATACATCAGGTGAGAAATAACCTCACCCCCTCTACGAAACCGATAGCCTAGCCCTGAATCCTTCAGCAATGTGCTAAGTGGATTCAGTGCTAAACAAAACCACAATGGACTCAAACTGTCGCCCTGGAATATACCACGCTCAATCCTTATCAAGTCATGCGAATCAGAGGCGTACCCACCACTACCTGGTTGACGAAGGACTGTGGTCCACTGCCCCATACACGAGACTAAGAAGGATTTAAGAGTCGGATTAATTTTATACAACTCTAAAATCCTCCTCAGCCATGAATGAGGCACCGAATCATAGGCCTTCTTGTAGTCAATCCAGGCAGTAGAGAGGGCGCCCCTACTCCGCTTGACCTGTTGGCTAATGGCCATGTCAATAAGGAGTAGCTCCTTAGTACCACGTGACCCAGCCCTACATCCATTCTGAGCGTTATCTAAAATATTATTAGACATTATGTGTGAATTTAATTTACTTCTCAGAATGGATGTAAGGAGCTTGTAGATGGTAGGTAAGCAAGTGATAGGTCTATAGTTTTTCGGTTCCGTGGTACTACCTGATTTATGGAGCAGGAAGGTGATGCCAGTGGTCATAAAAGCGGGTAAGGAACCAGACTCGAGGGCTTCTTGATACTGTGTTGCCAAGCGTTCATGCGAGCTCTGAACCCACTTTATCCAAAAGTTGTGCAATCCATCCGGCCCAGGACTTTTCCAGTTCGGGGCCTTACGAATTGCACAACTAACATCTTCGGAGTCTATGGTAAAACTCCATGGGTTCGATGATACTGCATTCACGCTCGACGACACGGATCCAGTCGCCCTCCGAATGTTCGACGGGCACCGACCATATGTCACGCCAAAATTGATTCATGGTGTGAGCATCTGGCAGTTGTCCGTCGCTCAAACGTTGTCCAGTTCCCTCCCACTCTCGGTACACCTTCCTTTGGTCACTTTGGAAGATGCGATTCTGCCAGTATCTATTTACACGCTCTCTATAACGACGGATACGGCCTGCCCATGCATACACTTTCTGTTTCAGAAAGTCAATACGTTCCGTGACATTGGTTAAGTATTGCTGGGGACGAATACCGGTCCCAGCGAATGCCTGACTCACGAAACGCATGACCCGGGGACGACTATTTCCCCGGCTAAAACAGATAAGCTTCGCAATGAGAGTCCTAAATGTGCCGATACGTCGCTCGATTCTTGCCTGCCATACGGGCACACCACTCGATCGTGGTGCACGGTTAAATTCAGGGAATTTAACGCGTGCAACACGACAAGCGGTAATAGCTCCACAGTAAAGAATCGAGTGGGTATCGAGCAAATCATTGCTAGTCCGTAAGTACGGAGCTAGCAACGCATTCAGGGCTCCCATCAACGCCAGATTTCGTCTATGCATGGGTAAGCGTGGTAGCTGTGGTCTAGAATTAGGTGCAAACCTATATTGAGAGATCACATCCTCTAAAGTACTCCTTAATTGCTCGCTTACCTGGACAGATATATCACTCGTATCATCTCCCACGTCGAGCACGGTATCAACTAAAGTGGCACTAGTTGCAACCGTGTGTGTAGCAGGTGACGGTGCTCTCGTTGACGCTGGAGCTGGTCGAGTAGATAACACTTCCAGGCGTAGTCGATCAAGCACAGGTTGATCCAACAACTTGCATCGTTGGATAGCCCGCACTTGATCCGATAGTCGCTGGACGGCAACGGTCATTGTTGGTTCAAGAGCCTGAAACAAAGGAAGCATCCTTGAACGGTACGCAGTCAGGTTGGTTTCCCCTTCTGTAGCCTCATAATATGCCCGCATGACGTTTTCATTGATGGATGAAGTCCATCGCATGCGGTGCACAATACCACCGGTAGTGGGGACCCTACTCGAAGCTGGTAGGCTTCGGGGCCCCAAACTGCTCGGCGGCCGGCCTCTCCCTCGCCGGCGTACAGGTGTTGGCGACGTCGGCGGGGAAAAATACTCATCACTTGACGATGAACTCGACGCCTCAGCAAGCACTTGTGTCGCAGGAGTGCGGTCCAGCGCTTGCGAAGCGGAGCTAAGTGATGAGTCCGGGGGTGTTATCTGTGCATTTTTACTCCTGGCTCTTGTTATCATCGCTATCCATAATCATTCATAAAATTTATTTTCTCGTAACATTCTGATATTTTGATAGTTGACGTTTGTCAAAACTTCGCTTCATATTTGCAGACTTTGGTATTCTTGTAATAAATTGTGAAATATAATATTTATGGACTTTTTGGTGATATAATTTAGAAATCAGTAAGAATTTTAAAAATTGAGGAAGATATTTGAGATAAAAATATTAAAATATTTTATTGATGAAAATGACGTATGTACAGATGTCCAGAGTTGCCAGTTATTTTATTATTATTTAGATTATCATAATGAAATACTTATAACCTACTGTCATATAATAGGTAATAGCTGCTGCACTAAAAAGAACTAGATTCGTTTAAAAAAGACATGAAAAGAGGTGAATATTTACAGGCTATTCGCAAACATAGGTCTCGTACATTCGTAAATCAAAGGCGTCCCGGATTACAACCAACTCGGCCCTTTCATAGCGTGCCGCGACCCTAAACCTCTTATAATGAGAGAAGTTTTTCCATTTCTTTTTTTTAAGTTCACAACAAACCTCTTTGTAATATTCTCGGAGTTCACTCGCAGACTAATTGACAGACGGGTTGAGTTTTAACTGTAATGGAGAGGGAAGGGGTTTGTTAGCAAAGAGTACGTTAAACTTTTTAAATGTTTTCACTATAAATCGCTAAAAATACCTCGAGCTAAATTTGAACCAGCTTCAGTTCCCTAACAGGGAATGCTCTGACTGAATCTGAAGACTACTGTTGAAGACGTTGAAATTGGGATCCATTCCTTACATACTAGAGAGCGACCTTACCTACCGTCGATCTTTCGATGAGACAACTTTCACAGGCAACGCTATTGCCATAGATATTGCTCATATTTATTTCATTTGTTTTGCTATTGCTGTAGCTAATTACTATGACTATAGCTAGCTGTAGGTTCATCATAGATTGGTAATGCCCAGACAAGTATGAGGACTGGTAGTTCTCTTATATTATAGGCAGAATTAAGAGATAAACTCAAGTTAAAGGCAAAACTCCTAAATGTGATACCTACATTATAAATAATTACTTATTTAAGTAATGTTAAAGATTTGGTCCGAATTGTAACATACTATATCTTTTCCTAACATCTTTTGGTAGTTAAGATGTTACAACGATTCCAAAACTGTCTGAATAAGATATTTTGATATTAAAACTGTATTTGAAATGGAGTTTCAACAAAAATTCGATTTAGAAACTTTATTGAAACGTGGTAAACTTTAGTTAAGTTCTACAAATTGTCGTAATACCGTGGTTGGAATACAGGCTCACTGGGTAATAGCGAATCACAACCTTATATGCATGAGATACGGTTCATATTTACAATCATAAATCAGTTATTAAACAAACAAAAAAAAGATAAGTTCAACCTTCCTGCGTTCCTGAGGTACTGGTTTAAAAGTAGAAAATCGAATGTAAATATTTTGTATTGATATGAATAGCAGATTATAGCACATTTATTTTCAATATCTTTGAGTCTATCTTTTGGTAAAGCAGTACCATCCAAGTTTTCCCAATATCACGATCTCCTTTAAAGTAGAATGCGCTCAAACATTTAACTTAAGATAAAACAAAACCGCACACTGAAAACATTTCTCTAAAACATAAAACAAATAGAGTAATATGTAGAGAACAGGGATCTGTTAGATTATGTTAAATGGGTCGGTCAGTGTTTGAGAGCATGATCCGGCCACTTATAAAACATAGTTCGGGCGCCGGCACCATTTACCGCTGGTCACCCTAAGAGCGGTCCGGTTAAACCCGGTAAGAGGGACACGGTGGCTGCCGGCGCTTGAATAAATCCTCACATTATTGTTATTGGCCAGTAGAAAGTAACTGTGGCTCTTTTGTATACAATTATTCCATACTGTTATAACATGGTTTACGATAAAGGTTTTACAAAATATAATGGTGTTTCTTATAAAATAATTATTAGATTCAACAAGAGGTTTTGTGCTATCAATAGCAATAGCTATTGCGCTGGAAGACTATTGTGTTGATGGTGTTGGTTGTAGTAATTAGTAAGTGTTTCATGTGTTTATAGCATATACATAACCACATTTATATGCACATCAAACATTTCCATCATGATACTGCGAACGTACTAAAGAATACCGGTGTGAAGCTGGCAGCCAATTTTAGCAGCCTATAATCCGACTAAATGAAGATGGTAATTTTTGTGAAGTTAGCAGCCTTCGTTATTTTTAAACGATATTCTAATGTTGTTGTACAATTTATTAATCAAACTATTCAAGCGATTGCTAAAGCATCAATTAGGATCATTTGCAAGCGATAATTTCGTAAAATGTAATGTACATTATAGTAATTTTTCCAGAGTTAATTGATCATGGCTGCTGGTGTTGTTAGCATACTAAACCCCATTTATTTGGATGTTTTAGGCATAAAATCATTAGACAGGTATATGTCGCATCGAAAAGATGTATTTTCAAGGCGGCAGTTTGATATCTTGACCCAGATATAATGCTTCGAAATACATCTTAAAAATTTTCAAAACTTCTTATACATAGTTAATTGATCATGGCTGCTGGCCTGTGTGAAGTTGGCACAGCAAAGTCAAAAATTGAAACGTTTCTCAAGAGTTCCGTTTGCACAACATTTAGTTCTATAGTTCCTGATAGGTTTTATTAATAGTTCCGGCGAAAAAGATCAAGAAATTAAGTTTTGAAAATTTGCGGTGCCAACTTCCCGTAGCACCGCAACATGTTAAAAATATCATTAAATCAAAGAATCTGATAGTTCTCGATAAGTTCTACAGTTCCTGATAGATTTCAGGAATAGTTCCGCCCTTTAAATATTTTTAAACATTTTTTTAAATCTGACCACTCATTTCTCTGGCACCGCATTTGCTAAAACTTTGTTGTGCTCGTTGTTTTAATGGTTTAAATGACAGTTCCCGACAGTTTCTCGTATAGTTCCCATCGATACGATTCATTTTAGCCACAGTTCCGGCCTTAAAAGGCCTTAATTTTTTTAAGAATTGCATTCTTAACTTTTTGTTAACCCTAGCACCGCATTTTCTAAAACTTTGTTGTGCTCGTTGTTTTCATGGTTTAAATGACAGTTCCCGACAGTTCTCGTATAGTTCCCATCGATACGATTCATGTTAGTCACAGTTCCGGCCTTAAAATGCCTTAACTTTTTTTAGGAATAGCATTCTTAACTTTTTGTTAACCCTAGCACCGCATTTTCTAAAACTTTGTTGTGCTCGTTGATTTCATATTCTAAATGACAGTTCCCGACAGTTCTCGTATAGTTCCCATCGTTACGACGCATTTTAGGTACAGTTCCGGCCTTAAAATGCCTAAACTAAGTATAGCACCGCATTCTTAACTTTTTGTTAAACCTGGCACCGCATTTTCTAAAACTTTGTTGTGCTGGTTGTTTACATGGTTTAAATGACAGTTCCCGACAGTTCTCGTATAGTTCCCATTGTTACGACGCATTTTAGGTACAGTTCCGGCCCTAAAATGCCTAAACTAAGTATAGCACCGCATTCTTAACTTTTTGTTAAACCTAGCACCGCATTTTCTAAAACTTTGTTGTGCTCGTTGTTTTCATGGTTTAAATGACAGTTCCCGACAGTTCTCGTATAGTTTCCATCGATACGATTCATGTTAGTCACAGTTCCGGCCTTAAAATGCCTTAACTTTTATTAAGAATAGCATTCTTAACTTTTTGTTAACCCTAGCACCGCATTTTCTAAAACTTTGTTGTGCTCGTGGTTTTCATGGTTTAAATGACAGTTCCCGACAGTTCTCGCATAGTTCCCATCGTTACGACGCATTTTAGGTACAGTTCCGGCCTTAAAATGCCTAAACTAAGTCTAGCACCGCATTCTTAACTTTTTGTTGAATCTAGCACCGCATTTTCTAAAACTTTGTTGTGCTCGTTGTTTACATGGTTTAAATGACAGTTCCCGACAGTTCTCGCATAGTTCCCATCGTTACGACGCATTTTAGGTACAGTTCCGGCCTTAAAATGCCTAAACTAAGTATAGCACCGCATTCTTAACTTTTTGTTAAACCTAGCACCGCATTTTCTAAAACTTTGTTGTGCTCGTTGTTTTCATGGTTTAAATGACAGTTCCCGACAGTTCTCGTATAGTTCCCATCGATACGATTCATGTTAGTCACAGTTCCGGCCTTAAAATGCCTTAACTTTTATTAAGAATAGCATTCTTAACTTTTTGTTAACCCTAGCACCGCATTTTCTAAAACTTTGTTGTGTTCGTTGTTTTCATGGTTTAAATGACAGTTCCCGACAGTTCTCGTATAGTTCCCATCGTTACGACGCATTTTAGGTACAGTTCCGGCCTTAAAATGCCTAAACTAAGTCTAGCACCGCATTCTTAACTTTTTGTTGAACCTTGCACCGCATTTTCTAAAACTTTGTTGTGCTCGTTGTTTACATGGTTTAAATGACAGTTCCCGACAGTTCTCGCATAGTTTCCATCGTTACGACGCATTTTAGGTACAGTTCCGGCCTTAAAATGCCTAAACTAAGTAAAGCACCGCATTCTTAACTTTTTGTTAAACCTAGCACCGCATTTTCTAAAACTTTGTTGTGCTCGTTGTTTTCATGGTTTAAATGACAGTTCTCGACCGTTCTCGTATAGTTCCCATCGATACGATTCATGTTAGTCACAGTTCCGGCCTTAAAATGCCTTAACTTTTTTTAAGAATAGAATTCTTAACTTTTTGTTAAACCTAGCACCGCATTTTCTAAAACTTTGTTGTGCTCGTTGTTTTCATGGTTTAAATGACAGTTCCCGACAGTTCTCGTATAGTTCCCATCGATACGATTCATGTTAGTCACAGTTCCGGCCTTAAAATGCCTTAACTTTTTTTAAGAATAGAATTCTTAACTTTTTGTTAAACCTAGCACCGCATTTTCTAAAACTTTGTTGTGCTCGTTGTTTTCATGGTTTAAATGACAGTTCCCGACAGTTCTCGTATAGTTCCCATCGATACGATTCATGTTAGTCACAGTTCCGGCCTTAAAATGCCTTAACTTTTTTTAAGAATAGCATTCTCAACTTTTTGTTAAACCTAGCACCGCATTTTCTAAAACTTTGTTGTGCTCGTTGTTTACATGGTTTAAATGACAGTTCCCGACAGTTCTCGTATAGTTCCCATCGTTACGACGCATTTTAGGTACAGTTCCGGCCTTAAAATGCCTAAACTAAGTATAGCATCGCATTCTTAAGTTTTTGTTAAACCTAGCACCGCATTTTCTAAAACTACTGATGTGCCTCTTCACGTGCCGCTTAAAAAACCCAGGGTTATATGTGGGAGGAAACACGTGCACAGGCAGGGCGTTCCAGGCCACTATCGTTCGGCAGAGATGCGAACGTTAAAAACGTTCGGTATTCGCGAACATGCTATCCACTGTGTGGGAGTGACATCTCTGCCCGGCACGCGTTTTTCGGGACCGGAAGGAAGAGGGTGGGATCAGATTTAAGAGCTCTTCAGAATAGGTTACGTCACCCGCAGTGGAGTTCACTAAGGGGCGCTGCACAAGGCTAAGGTACTATAATATTTTAACTTAAGATACAATATCGCTCGCCATACAATTCAATGGACTATCACACACGACGAAGATAATAAATAATATTTCAAATTCTTAAGGTTGCGCTATTTAGCGGCTCAAACTCGTTGATAGGTATTGCTCGGGAGCATGCTGTTTCACCTCACAGCGTGTAAGAAAGAAACAGCATCAGCGATGAGCAGTACAGACGTATGCGCGCACATGTATAATTGCAGGCTCATGCATGTCACACTCACACACGGCACACGCACACATGTTCAAATTCATTGAAGCGAGGCAGGCGTGCCGCCCGCGCGCGGCCTCCCTGCCCGAGCCTACCTAGCGAGCGAGTCCCGTCTGCAGTGTCTCTCGCGCGGGATTTATACAATGTTGACCCAAAACGAACTCTTTCGATTATCTTTACAACAGAAAAATGTTACCAACCTAACTAAACCTATTTATTGTCTAATTACCTGGTTTTATACTTACTTTGAACTTACACTGCGTAGGTATACTACCTAAAGCGCCTAGTACAGAATTTGGTAGGTAGTTACGTACTAATTACCTATAGCTAAGTATTCTGTGCTACTAGGTAAGCACTATTATAAATAAGCTTATATGAAAGTTTATGAAGATGGATGTTTGACTATTTCAAACTAGGTAGGTACCACCCTACGTACCTATTCTGTGTTGATGTTACATCCAGCATTTCGGTTGACTACCAACTACCACACCACCGAACACCGTCAGACCTGCACCTGATAACTTTCCGGGACGATTGACAGCATCTTACCAGTTTCTCCCACTGCCTCTTTCCAACTGCCGCTATCACTACACCCAGTTCGTGAAGCACCTGCCGACCCACTATACCTTCGTACCGGCACTGCTACCCACCGCATGTCTGCTACCTTCACAAATTCTACAGCGTTGCTCTGGCCACATGAAGCACCTGCCGCACACGTCACCTACTGGGCATAGCGGTACAGGCACAGATTAATAAATAGTTACTACCTAACAGATACATCACTCCCATACAAAAGCGAAAATACCTACTCTATATTAACCTACAAAATTTTAATAATAATACCTGCTGCACAGAACGAGGAGAATTGTACCTTAAACACGCGTTCATAGAGTCGAGACTGTGTTGCCCGCCGTGCGAGTGACGCCATTGTAAGAATGCGCTAGGGTTGTACCTATGGTGATTATTGTAATAAAACGAATGTTACGAATCAACCATTTTTTTATTAGTCAATCCAATATGTTTTAGTTTTATATAATGATTTATATTTTTTTATTGATCAATAAATAAAAACGGCAAAAAAATCACGTTTGTTGTATGGGTTGTACCCTAAAATATTAATTTTATTCTGGTTTTTAGTATTTGTTGTTATAGCGGCAACATAAATACATTATTTACTATGTCACGGTTCAAGGTATACTAATTATCACGATTCATGAAATACAGCCTGGTGACAGACGGACGGACGGACAGACAGACAGACAGGTGGACAGTGAAGTCTTAGTAATAGGGTTCTGTATTTCCCCTTTGGGTACGGAGCCATAAAAGAAAATAAATAATATCTATGGATAGTTCATCAAAAATGAATTTGAGGTTTCTAATATCAATTTTTTTCTAAACTGAATAGTTTGCGCGAGAGACCCTTCCAAAGTGGTAAAATTTCCCCCCCTCTCTAACTTCTAAAATAAGAGAATGATAAAACAAAAAATATATACGTTGTACATTACCATACAAACTTCTACCGAAAATTGGTTTGAACGAGATCTAGTAAGTAGTTTTTTTTAATTCCCCTTTTTTTATTCAATCGTAAAAATTCAAATACTATGTTTCTTGCTGCTACGGAACTCTTCATGGGCGAGTCCGACTCGCACTTCACCGCTTTTTTTGTCAGCCAAACATAACGTAATCCCTGTGCACGAAAAACAAAAGGAAATGTAAGTAAATGAAACGCAAGTTAAAAATGCATTTTGTTATTATTAAAATAGTGCATACCATTTGCATACCTACTATAATCCGCACAATAATTACGTGGTTTCTGCCAGTTTTTAAGAAAAGTGACGTCAGAAGTACTGGCCACTTCTAAAGAGCTACTAGAGGAAATACCGAAAAGCCGTTTGACCAAACAAATAAACCCTGAACGCATTGAAGAGGAACAGTGGAACAAGAGGCACAGAAAAAGATACAGTCATTTTGATGGCAGACACCTCAAACCATTAAAAACAAACTATGCAAAGACACGAACGAGAATCTGATGCAATGCTCATATTGCGGCAAAGGTTCGTCCCACAAGGATATCATTACAGACTGGGTGCAATGTGATGTTTGTGACAGATGGGTGCACAGTAAATGTATATCAGACAAGAACCCCAAAAATGATTTTTTTGAGTGTCATTTATGCACACTGAAAGCAGGAAGTATGATAGTCAAGTCAAACCATCAACTACTTCCTAAAATTACCCTAAATCTATTGGCAAACGGGTTGGTTGCTGATGTAGATTATTATAAAATGTACATAGGAGAAAGGGGATATGTTGTCAGCTTAATAAATATAGATTACTCCATAAAAGAACTATTAATAGAAGATTACATAACACTTGATAAAGGCCAGTACTTATCGAATTTTGTAATAGACCATTGTTTATTTCATTTGACAGATGTTAATCGGTTCCAATTATTTAACGTCGAATTAGCCACTGTTATATTTGGACCACGAATTTTACAAAATCCCGAAATTATAGCGGTAGACATTAATAAGAAACTAATATTTCCTATCTGTTTAAATGCTCATTATACTTTAGTTATTATTTGCCTCAAATCAAAGACATTAACTATTATAGATCCGCTAGGATATGGCGCAGCAAAAAAACATTTATATTTGAGTAAAGCCATGCTGTTCTTAAAACAAAAACTTATAAAAATTACAATCGAGAAAATATTGGTCCCTGATCATGTGTTACAAGAAGACTCATATAACTGTGGCTCTGTGATTGTAAATATTTTTGACAGAATTGTTAACGATAAAGATTTAAAAACGCCAACTAATTTTGACGACTACAGACTGAAATTAAAAGACACGCTCCTCAATGGCAGTTCAAATATGGTCGATTTATGTCTATGTTGTGGTGTTCCTGTTTTTCGTGATTGTTTTAAATGTAGTCGTTGTCACAGAAAAATTCATAATAAATGTCTGTTTAAACCCGAACAAATAAAAAAGAAAAAGCAAACACCATCTTTTGAGGCGATATGCTTTTTATGCAAACAATACAACGCAAAGTAGGTTTAGATTTTTATTTAAAAACTAGCTGTTGCCCGCAGCTCCGCCTGCGTATTACTTTAGATTTACATAACTTTTTTATTTATGAAGCGATCCTAACCTAACCTAACCGCAAATTAAAATCTGTTAAGCCGTTTCTGAGATTAGCGTTCAAACACTCAGACAAACAGACAAAAATTCTAAAAACTTTTTTTTCTCTATTATATCTTCTATTATTATATTCTATTATACCCTAAAAATTGGGAATTACATTATACAAAATATAGGTACATAATTATAGAAATTGAATAATAAATATGGAAACCATAAAAATTCATCTTAAGGCGGAGCTAGCCGCTACTTTGTCCATAGAAACTTCTGGAGTCCATACCTCATCTATTTGACATCCTACAAACAAATTTTAAAGTTTTATCGTCTTGCCTAATCATTAACTGTGTCGGTACGGTTTTAAAAATGTATAATTATGAACCATTAAAAAGATATAAGCCAATAAACATTCGCAATTTCTGCCTTATTTTTAATCAACTTTCTGTGTAAATAAGGGCTATAAGGAGTGTAAAATCTCAAAAACTAAAACCGTGACGACAAAATTTAACTCTCGAAGAGTTCAGAAAACTTTATTCTAAATCGATACATGCAATACTTTTTTCAGAATACACTTTTTATCAAAAGACCTTTCGTGAATTTCTACACACTCGTTTAACGATGAATTATCGCTACTTCGCATTCACACGATTCTCCCCCGTGCGGTGCGGGGGGTGCGGTCGGAGGAAAACTCACACGCACACATGTGCAATTGTGTTATTTTACTACTCACGTACCCACACGCTCAAATTATTCTAATAGAGTTCAGTTTGCTGCTGCAGCTTCTTTAGTTCGTTTGTATTTTGACTCTCGCTGCGTAATTATTAGTTATTAACGTAAACTACTTGACCTTTGGCTTGGATTTTGGATTTTGATACTACCTGCTGTTTGACTTGGCACTGAACCTTGGACTCCGATACTAAGTACTACTTTATTTGTTTGACCTGGCACTAAAGTTTGATATTCTGATACCCCTTATTTATTTGAATTTGACTCGTTCTGAAGTTTGGATAGAGTGGTCAGTGAAGTGCCTAGTCACTGGTTCGAGTCCAGGCTAAGACCATTGTTATTGTGTTTCATATTGTAAAATTATATGAGAAAAAGTTAGCATAGGTAGGTACATATATATTCGTTTTAATATATTATATTTATTACCTACCATTTTTTTTAACGTCCGCGCGGATGCGGCCGCTCGTATGACGTCCATAGCCGGGCGTCTCTGGCAAACCAGAGTTTATTTATTACCTACCTAGGTATTATTACACTAATTGTCGGGGTGGTGTGTGATAGTAGGTAGTTAGGTACGCTCGCAATCGCATGGTAGGTATATATGTAAATGATACTCGGTAGGTACCTACATATAGAAGGGGATTACGAGTGCCCTGTACCAGGCCTCCGTCACTCGCTGAAGGCCGCGCGCTATATACCTACCGCTCGGCGTACTTTCGAGAGTACAAACTGGCAGAGGGCTGCCGAACGCCCGCCTGACGGCCTGAGCGCTCGCAATGCACCGCACTGCACGTTTCCCGCGCTTACACTTCGAAATGCAGAAACCACGTAATTATTGTGCGGATTATAGTAGGTATGCAAATGGTATGCACTATTTTAATAATAACAAAATGCATTTTTAACTTGCGTTTCATTTACTTACATTTCCTTTTGTTTTTCGTGCACAGGGATTACGTTATGTTTGGCTCACAAAAAAAGCGGTGAAGTGCGAGTCGGACTCGCCCATGAAGAGTTCCGTAGCAGCAAGAAACATAGTATTTTAATTTTTACGATTGATTAAAAAAAGGGGAATTAAAAAAAACTACTTACTAGATCTCGTTCAAACCAATTTTCGGTATAAGTTTGTATGGTAATGTACAACGTATATATTTTTTGTTTTATCATTCTCTTATTTTAGAAGTTAGAGAGGGGGGGAAATTTTACCACTTTGGAAGGGTCTCTCGCGCAAACTATTCAGTTTAGAAAAAAATTGATATTAGAAACCTCAAATTCATTTTTGATGAACTATCCATAGATATTATTTATTTTCTTTTATGGCTCCGTACCCAAAGGGGAAATACAGAACCCTATTACTAAGACTTCACTGTCCACCTGTCTGTCTGTCTGTCCGTCCGTCCGTCTGTCACCAGGCTGTATTTCATGAACCGTGATAATTAGTATACCTTGAACCGTGACATAGTAAATAATGTATTTATGTTGCCGCTATAACAACAAATACTAAAAACCAGAATAAAATTAATATTTTAGGGTACAACCCATACAACAAACGTGATTTTTTTGCCGTTTTTATTTATTGATCAATAAAAAAATATAAATCATTATATAAAACTAAAACATATTGGATTGACTAATAAAAAAATGGTTGATTCGTAACATTCGTTTTATTACAATAATCACCATAGGTACAACCCTAGCGCATTCTTACGATGGCGTCACTCGCACGGCGGGCAACACAGTCTCGACTCTATGAACGCGTGTTTAAGGTACAATTCTCCTCGTTCTGTGCAGCAGGTATTATTATTAAAATTTTGTAGGTTAATATAGAGTAGGTATTTTCGCTTTTGTATGGGAGTGATGTATCTGTTAGGTAGTAACTATTTATTAATCTGTGCCTGTACCGCTGTGCCCAGTAGGTGACGTGTGCGGCAGGTGCTTCATGTGGCCAGAGCAACGCTGTAGAATTTGTGAAGGTAGCAGACATGCGGTGGGTAGCAGTGCCGGTACGAAGGTATAGTGGGTCGGCAGGTGCTTCACGAACTGGGTGTAGTGGTAGCGGCAGTTGGAAAGAGGCAGTGGGTGAAACTGGTAAGATGCTGTCAATCGTCCCGGAAAGTTATCAGGTGCAGGTCTGACGGTGTTCGGTGGTGTGGTAGTTGGTAGTCAACCGAAATGCTGGATGTAACATCAACACAGAATAGGTACGTAGGGTGGTACCTACCTAGTTTGAAATAGTCAAACATCCATCTTCATAAACTTTCATATAAGCTTATTTATAATAGTGCTTACCTAGTAGCACAGAATACTTAGCTATAGGTAATTAGTACGTAACTACCTACCAAATTCTGTACTAGGCGCTTTAGGTAGTATACCTACGCAGTGTAAGTTCAAAGTAAGTATAAAACCAGGTAATTAGACAATAAATAGGTTTAGTTAGGTTGGTAACATTTTTCTGTTGTAAAGATAATCGAAAGAGTTCGTTTTGGGTCAACATTGTATAAATCCCGCGCGAGAGACATTGCAGACGGGACTCGCTCGCTAGGTAGGCTCGGGCAGGGAGGCCGCGCGCGGGCGGCACGCCTGCCTCGCTTCAATGAATTTGAACATGTGTGCGTGTGCCGTGTGTGAGTGTGACATGCATGAGCCTGCTATTATACATGTGCGCGCATACGTCTGTACTGCTCATCGCTGATGCTGTTTCTTTCTTACACGCTGTGAGGTGAAACAGCATGCTCCCGAGCAATACCTATCAACGAGTTTGAGCCGCTAAATAGCGCAAACTTAAGAATTTGAAATATTATTTATTATCTTCGTCGTGTGTGATAGTCCATTGAATTGTATGGCGAGCGATATTGTATCTTAAGTTAAAATATTATAGTACCTTAGCCTTGTGCAGCGCCCCTTAGTGAACTCCACTGCGGGTGACGTAACCTATTCTGAAGAGCTCTTCAATCTGATCCCACCCTCTTCCTTCCGGTCCCGAAAAACGCGTGCCGGGCAGAGATGTCACTCCCACACAGTGGATAGCATGTTCGCGAATACCGAACGTTTTAAACGTTCGCATCTCTGCCGAACGATAGTGGCCTGGAACGCCCTGCCTGTGCACGGGTTTTCTCCCACATATAACCCTGGGTTTTTTAAGCGGCACGTGAAGAGGCACATCAGTAGTTTTAGAAAATGCGGTGCTAGGTTTAACAAAAACTTAAGAATGCGATGCTATACTTAGTTTAGGCATTTTAAGGCCGGAACTGTACCTAAAATGCGTCGTAACGATGGGAACTATACGAGAACTGTCGGGAACTGTCATTTAAACCATGTAAACAACGAGCACAACAAAGTTTTAGAAAATGCGGTGCTAGGTTCAACAAAAAGTTAAGAATGCGGTGCTAGACTTAGTTTAGGCATTTTAAGACCGGAACTGTACCTAAAATGCGTCGTAACGATGGGAACTATACGAGAACTGTCGGGAACTGTCATTTAAACCATGTAAACAACGAGCACAACAAAGTTTTAGAAAATGCGGTGCTAGGTTCAACAAAAAGTTAAGAATGCGGTGCTAGACTTAGTTTAGGCATTTTAAGGCCGGAACTGTACCTAAAATGCGTCGTAACGATGGGAACTATACGAGAACTGTCGGGAACTGTCATTTAAACCATGAAAACAACGAACACAACAAAGTTAAGAATGCTATTCTTAATAAAAGTTAAGGCATTTTAAGGCCGGAACTGTGACTAACATGAATCGTATCGATGGGAACTATACGAGAACTGTCGGGAACTGTCATTTAAACCATGAAAACAACAAGCACAACAAAGTTTTAGAAAATGCGGTGCTAGGTATAACAAAAAGTTAAGAATGCTATTCTTAAAAAAAGTTAAGGCATTTTAAGGCCGGAACTGTGACTAACATGAATCGTATCGATGGGAACTATACGAGAACGGTCGGGAACTGTCATTTAAACCATGAAAACAACGAGCACAACAAAGTTTTAGAAAATGCGGTGCTAGGGTTAACAAAAAGTTAAGAATGCTATTCTTAATAAAAGTTAAGGCATTTTAAGGCCGGAACTGTGACTAACATGAATCGTATCGATGGGAACTATACGAGAACTGTCGGGAACTGTCATTTAAACCATGAAAACAACGAGCACAACAAAGTTTTAGAAAATGTGGTGCTAGGTTTAACAAAAAGTTAAGAATGCTATTCTTAAAAAAAGTTAAGGTATTTTAAGGCCGGAACTGTGACTAACATGAATCATATCGATGGGAACTATACGAGAACGGTCGGGAACTGTCATTTAAACCATGAAAACAACGAGCACAACAAAGTTTTAGAAAATGCGGTGCTAGGGTTAACAAAAAGTTAAGAATGCTATTCTTAAAAAAAGTTAAGGCATTTTAAGGCCGGAACTGTGACTAACATGAATCGTATCGATGGGAACTATACGAGAACTGTCGGGAACTGTCATTTAAACCATGTAAACAACCAGCACAACAAAGTTTTAGAAAATGCGGTGCTAGGTTTAACAAAAAGTTAAGAATGCGGTGCTTTACTTAGTTTAGGCATATTAAGGCCGGAACTGTACCTAAAATGCGTCGTAACGATGGGAACTATGCGAGAACTGCCGGGAACTGTCATTTAAACCATGTAAACAACGAGCACAACAAAGTTTTAGAAAATGCGGTGCTAGGTTTAACAAAAAGTCAAGAATGCTATTCTTAAAAAAAGTTAAGGCATTTTAAGGCCGGAACTGTGACTAACATGAATCGTATCGATGGGAACTATACGAGAACTGTCGGGAACTGTCATTTAAACCATGAAAACAACGAGCACAACAAAGTTTTAGAAAATGCGGTGCTAGGTTTAACAAAAAGTTAAGAATTCTATTCTTAAAAAAAGTTAAGGCATTTTAAGGCCGGAACTGTGACTAACATGAATCGTATCGATGGGAACTATACGAGAACTGTCGGGAACTGTCATTTAAACCATGCAAACAACGAGCACAACAAAGTTTTAGAAAATGCGGTGCTAGGTTTAACAAAAAGTTAAGAATGCTATTCTTAAAAAAAGTTAAGGCATTTTAAGGCCGGAACTGTGACTAACATGAATCGTATCGATGGGAACTATACGGGAACGGTCGGGAACTGTCATTTAAACCATGAAAACAACGAGCACAACAAAGTTTTAGAAAATGCGATGCTAGGTTTAACAAAAAGTTAAGAATGCGGTGCTTTACTTAGTTTAGGCATTTTGAGGCCGGAACTGTACCTAAAATGCGTCGTAACGATGGGAACTATGCGAGAACTGTCGGGAACTGTCATTTAAACCGTGTAAACAACGAGCACAACAAAGTTTTAGAAAATGCGGTGCTAGGTTCAACGAAAAGTTAAGAATGCGGTGCTAGACTTAGTTTAGGCATTTTAAGGCCGGAACTGTACCTAAAATGCGTCGTAACGATGGGAAATATACGATAACTGTCGGGAACTGTCATTTAAACCATGAAAACAACGAACACAACAAAGGTTTTAGAAAATGCGGTGCTAGGGTTAACAAAAAGTTAAGAATGCTATTTTTAATAAAAGTTAAGGCATTTTAAGGCCGGAACTGTGACTAACATGAATCGTATCGATGGGAACTATACGAGAACTGTCGGGAACTGTCATTTAAACCATGAAAACAACGAGCACAACAAAGTTTTAGAAAATGCGGTGCTAGGGTTAACAAAAAGTTAAGAATGCTATTCTTAATAAAAGTTAAGGCATTTTAAGGCCGAAACTGTGACTAACATGAATCGTATCGATGGGAACTATACGAGAACTGTCGGGAACTGTCATTTAAACCATGTAAACAACGAGCACAACAAAGTTTTAGAAAATGCGGTGCTAGGTTCAACAAAAAGTTAAGAATGCGGTGCTAGACTTAGTTTAGGCATTTTAAGGCCGGAACTGTACCTAAAATGCGTCGTAACGATGGGAACTATACAAGAACTGTCGGGAACTGTCATTTAAACCATGAAAACAACGAACACAACAAAGTTTTAGAAAATGCGGTGCTAGGATTAACAAAAAGTTAAGAATGCTATTCTTAATAAAAGTTAAGGCATTTTAAGGCCGGAACTGTGACTAACATGAATCGTATCGATGGGAACTATACGAGAACTGTCGGGAACTGTCATTTAAACCATGAAAACAACGAGCACAACAAAGTTTTAGAAAATGCGGTGCTAGGGTTAACAAAAAGTTAAGAATGCTATTCTTAATAAAAGTTAAGGCATTTTAAGGCCGGAACTGTGACTAACATGAATCGTATCGATGGGAACCATACGAGAACTGTCGGGAACTGTCATTTAAACCATGAAAACAACGAGCACAACAAGTTTTAGAAAATGCGGTGCTAGGTTTAACAAAAAGTTAAGAATGCGGTGCTATACTTAGTTTAGGCATTTTAAGGCCGGAATTGTACCTAAAATGCGTCGTAACGATGGGAACTATACGAGAACTGTCGGGAACTGTCATTTAAACCATGTAAACAACCAGCACAACAAAGTTTTAGAAAATGCGGTGCTAGGTTTAACAAAAAGTTAAGAATGCGGTGCTATACTTAGTTTAGGCATTTTAAGGCCGGAACTGTACCTAAAATGCGTCGTAACGATGGGAACTATACGAGAACTGTCGGGAACTGTCATTTAACATGTAAACAACGAGCACAACTAAGTTTTAGAAAATGCGGTGCTAGGTTCAACAAAAAGTTAAGAATGCGGTGCTAGACTTAGTTTAGGCATTTTAAGTCCGGAACTGTACCTAAAATGCGTCGTAACGATGGGAACTATACGAGAACTGTCGGGAACTGTCATTTAAACCATGAAAACAACGAACACAACAAAGTTAAGAATGCTATTCTTAATAAAAGTTAAGGCATTTTAAGGCCGGAACTATGACTAACATGAATCGTATCGATGGGAACTATACGAGAACTGTCGGGAACTGTCATTTAAACCATGAAAACAACAAGCACAACAAAGTTTTAGAAAATGCGGTGCTAGGTATAACAAAAAGTTAAGAATGCTATTCTTAAAAAAAGTTAAGGCATTTTAAGGCCGGAACTGTGACTAACATGAATCATATCGATGGGAACTATACGAGAACGGTCGGGAACTGTCATTTAAACCATGAAAACAACGAGCACAACAAAGTTTTAGAGAATGCGGTGCTAGGGTTTACAAAAAGTTAAGAATGCAATTCTTAAAAAAAATTAAGGCTTTTTAAGGCCGGAACTGTGGCTAAAATGAATCGTATCGATGGGAACTATACGAGAACTGTCGGGAACTGTCATTTAAACCATGTAAACAACCAGCACAACAAAGTTTTAGAAAATGCGGTGCTAGGGTTAACAAAAAGTTAAGAATGCTATTCTTAATAAAAGTTAAGGCATTTTAAGGCCGGAACTGTGACTAACATGAATCGTATCGATGGGAACTACACGAGAACTGTCGGGAACTGTCATTTAAACCATGAAAACAACGAGCACAACAAAGTTTTAGAAAATGTGGTGCTAGGTTTAACAAAAAGTTAAGAATGCTATTCTTAAAAAAAGTTAAGGTATTTTAAGGCCGGAACTGTGACTAACATGAATCATATCGATGGGAACTATACGAGAACGGTCGAGAACTGTCATTTAAACCATGAAAACAACGAGCACAACAAAGTTTTAGAAAATGCGGTGCTAGGGTTAACAAAAAGTTAAGAATGCTATTCTTAAAAAAAGTTAAGGCATTTTAAGGCCGGAACTGTGACTAACATGAATCGTATCGATGGGAACTATACGAGAACTGTCGGGAACTGTCATTTAAACCATGTAAACAACCAGCACAACAAAGTTTTAGAAAATGCGGTGCTAGGTTTAACAAAAAGTTAAGAATGCGGTGCTTTACTTAGTTTAGGCATATTAAGGCCGGAACTGTACCTAAAATGCGTCGTAACGATGGGAACTATGCGAGAACTGCCGGGAACTGTCATTTAAACCATGTAAACAACGAGCACAACAAAGTTTTAGAAAATGCGGTGCTAGGTTTAACAAAAAGTCAAGAATGCTATTCTTAAAAAAAGTTAAGGCATTTTAAGGCCGGAACTGTGACTAACATGAATCGTATCGATGGGAACTATACGAGAACTGTCGGGAACTGTCATTTAAACCATGAAAACAACGAGCACAACAAAGTTTTAGAAAATGCGGTGCTAGGTTTAACAAAAAGTTAAGAATTCTATTCTTAAAAAAAGTTAAGGCATTTTAAGGCCGGAACTGTGACTAACATGAATCGTATCGATGGGAACTATACGAGAACTGTCGGGAACTGTCATTTAAACCATGAAAACAACGAGCACAACAAAGTTTTAGAAAATGCGGTGCTAGGTTTAACAAAAAGTTAAGAATGCTATTCTTAAAAAAAGTTAAGGCATTTTAAGGCCGGAACTGTGACTAACATGAATCGTATCGATGGGAACTATACGAGAACTGTCGGGAACTGTCATTTAAACCATGAAAACAACGAGCACAACAAAGTTTTAGAAAATGCGATGCTAGGTTCAACAAAAAGTTAAGAATGCGGTGCTAGACTTAGTTTAGGCATTTTAAGGCCGGAACTGTACCTAAAATGCGTCGTAACGATGGGAACTATACGAGAACTGTCGGGAACTGTCATTTAAACCATGAAAACAACGAACACAACAAAGTTTTAGAAAATGCGGTGCTAGGGTTAACAAAAAGTTAAGAATGCTATTTTTAATAAAAGTTAAGGCATTTTAAGGCCGGAACTGTGACTAACATGAATCGTATCGATGGGAACTATACGAGAACTGTCGGGAACTGTCATTTAAACCATGAAAACAACGAGCACAACAAAGTTTTAGAAAATGCGGTGCTAGGGTTAACAAAAAGTTAAGAATGCTATTCTTAATAAAAGTTAAGGCATTTTAAGGCCGAAACTGTGACTAACATGAATCGTATCGATGGGAACTATACGAGAACTGTCGGGAACTGTCATTTAAACCATGTAAACAACGAGCACAACAAAGTTTTAGAAAATGCGGTGTTAGGTTCAACAAAAAGTTAAGAATGCGGTGCTAGACTTAGTTTAGGCATTTTAAGGCCGGAACTGTACCTAAAATGCGTCGTAACGATGGGAACTATACGAGAACTGTCGGGAACTGTCATTTAAACCATGAAAACAACGAGCACAGCAAAGTTTTAGAAAATGCGATGCTAGGTTTAACAAAAAGTTAAGAATGCGGTGCTTTACTTAGTTTAGGCATTTTAAGGCCGGAACTGTACCTAAATTGCGTCGTAACGATGGGAACTATGCGAGAACTGTCGGGAACTGTCATTTAAACCGTGTAAACAACGAGCACAACAAAGTTTTAGAAAATGCGGTGCTAGGTTCAACAAAAAGTTAAGAATGCGGTGCTAGACTTAGTTTAGGCATTTTAAGGCCGAAACTGTACCTAAAATGCGTCGTAACGATGGGAACTATACGAGAACTGTCGGGAACTGTCATTTAAACCATGAAAACAACGAACACAACAAAGTTTTAGAAAATGCGGTGCTAGGGTTAACAAAAAGTTAAGAATGCTATTTTTAATAAAAGTTAAGGCATTTTAAGGCCGGAACTGTGACTAACATGAATCGTATCGATGGGAACTATACAAGAACTGTCGGGAACTGTCATTTAAACCATGAAAACAACGAGCACAACAAAGTTTTAGAAAATGCGGTGCTAGGGTTAACAAAAAGTTAAGAATGCTATTCTTAATAAAAGTTAAGGCATTTTAAGGCCGGAACTGTGACTAACATGAATCGTATCGATGGGAACTATACGAGAACTGTCGGGAACTGTCATTTAAACCATGTAAACAACGAGCACAACAAAGTTTTAGAAAATGCGGTGCTAGGTTCAACAAAAAGTTAAGAATGCGGTGCTAGACTTAGTTTAGGCATTTTAAGGACGGAACTGTACCTAAAATGCGTCGTAACGATGGGAACTATACGAGAACTGTCGGGAACTGTCATTTAAACCATGAAAACAACGAACACAACAAAGTTTTAGAAAATGCGGTGCTAGGGTTAACAAAAAGTTAAGAATGCTATTCTTAATAAAAGTTAAGGCATTTTAAGGCCGGAACTGTGACTAACATGAATCGTATCGATGGGAACTATACGAGAACTGTCGGGAACTGTCATTTAAACCATGAAAACAACGAGCACAACAAAGTTTTAGAAAATGCGGTGCTAGGGTTAACAAAAAGTTAAGAATGCTATTCTTAATAAAAGTTAAGGCATTTTAAGGCCGGAACTGTGACTAACATGAATCATATCGATGGGAACCATACGAGAACTGTCGGGAACTGTCATTTAAACCATGAAAACAACGAGCACAACAAAGTTTTAGAAAATGCGGTGCTAGGTTTAACAAAAAGTTAAGAATGCGGTGCTATACTTAGTTTAGCCATTTTAAGGCCGGAACTGTACCTAAAATGCGTCGTAACGATGGGAACTATACGAGAACTGTCGGGAACTGTCATTTAAACCATGTAAACAACCAGCACAACAAAGTTTTAGAAAATGCGGTGCTAGGTTTAACAAAAAGTTAAGAATGCGGTGCTATACTTAGTTTAGGCATTTTAAGGCCGGAACTGTACCTAAAATGCGTCGTAACGATGGGAACTATACGAGAACTGTCGGGAACTGTCATTTAACATGTAAACAACGAGCACAACTAAGTTTTAGAAAATGCGGTGCTAGGTTCAACAAAAAGTTAAGAATGCGGTGCTAGACTTAGTTTAGGCATTTTAAGGCCGGAACTGTACCTAAAATGCGTCGTAACGATGGGAACTATACGAGAACTGTCGGGAACTGTCATTTAGAATATGAAATCAACGAGCACAACAAAGTTTTAGAAAATGCGGTGCTAGGGTTAACAAAAAGTTAAGAATGCTATTCTTAAAAAAAGTTAAGGCATTTTAAGGCCGGAACTGTGACTAACATGAATCGTATCGATGGGAACTATACGAGAACTGTCGGGAACTGTCATTTAAACCATGAAAACAACGAGCACAACAAAGTTTTAGAAAATGCGGTGCTAGGGTTAACAAAAAGTTAAGAATGCAATTCTTAAAAAAATTAAGGCCTTTTAAGGCCGGAACTGTGGCTAAAATGAATCGTATCGATGGGAACTATACGAGAACTGTCGGGAACTGTCATTTAAACCATGTAAACAACCAGCACAACAAAGTTTTAGAAAATGCGGTGCTAGGGTTAACAAAAAGTTAAGAATGCTATTCTTAATAAAAGTTAAGGCATTTTAAGGCCGGAACTGTGACTAACATGAATCGTATCGATGGGAACTACACGAGAACTGTCGGGAACTGTCATTTAAACCATGAAAACAACGAGCACAACAAAGTTTTAGAAAATGTGGTGCTAGGTTTAACAAAAAGTTAAGAATGCTATTCTTAAAAAAAGTTAAGGTATTTTAAGGCCGGAACTGTGACTAACATGAATCATATCGATGGGAACTATACGAGAACGGTCGAGAACTGTCATTTAAACCATGAAAACAACGAGCACAACAAAGTTTTAGAAAATGCGGTGCTAGGGTTAACAAAAAGTTAAGAATGCTATTCTTAAAAAAAGTTAAGGCATTTTAAGGCCGGAACTGTGACTAACATGAATCGTATCGATGGGAACTATACGAGAACTGTCGGGAACTGTCATTTAAACCATGTAAACAACCAGCACAACAAAGTTTTAGAAAATGCGGTGCTAGGTTTAACAAAAAGTTAAGAATGCGGTGCTTTACTTAGTTTAGGCATATTAAGGCCGGAACTGTACCTAAAATGCGTCGTAACGATGGGAACTATGCGAGAACTGCCGGGAACTGTCATTTAAACCATGTAAACAACGAGCACAACAAAGTTTTAGAAAATGCGGTGCTAGGTTTAACAAAAAGTCAAGAATGCTATTCTTAAAAAAAGTTAAGGCATTTTAAGGCCGGAACTGTGACTAACATGAATCGTATCGATGGGAACTATACGAGAACTGTCGGGAACTGTCATTTAAACCATGAAAACAACGAGCACAACAAAGTTTTAGAAAATGCGGTGCTAGGTTTAACAAAAAGTTAAGAATTCTATTCTTAAAAAAAGTTAAGGCATTTTAAGGCCGGAACTGTGACTAACATGAATCGTATCGATGGGAACTATACGAGAACTGTCGGGAACTGTCATTTAAACCATGAAAACAACGAGCACAACAAAGTTTTAGAAAATGCGGTGCTAGGTTTAACAAAAAGTTAAGAATGCTATTCTTAAAAAAAGTTAAGGCATTTTAAGGCCGGAACTGTGACTAACAAGAATCGTATCGATGGGAACTATACGAGAACTGTCGGGAACTGTCATTTAAACCATGAAAACAACGAGCACAACAAAGTTTTAGAAAATGCGATGCTAGGTTCAACAAAAAGTTAAGAATGCGGTGCTAGACTTAGTTTAGGCATTTTAAGGCCGGAACTGTACCTAAAATGCGTCGTAACGATGGGAACTATACGAGAACTGTCGGGAACTGTCATTTAAACCATGAAAACAACGAACACAACAAAGTTTTAGAAAATGCGGTGCTAGGGTTAACAAAAAGTTAAGAATGCTATTTTTAATAAAAGTTAAGGCATTTTAAGGCCGGAACTGTGACTAACATGAATCGTATCGATGGGAACTATACGAGAACTGTCGGGAACTGTCATTTAAACCATGAAAACAACGAGCACAACAAAGTTTTAGAAAATGCGGTGCTAGGGTTAACAAAAAGTTAAGAATGCTATTCTTAATAAAAGTTAAGGCATTTTAAGGCCGAAACTGTGACTAACATGAATCGTATCGATGGGAACTATACGAGAACTGTCGGGAACTGTCATTTAAACCATGTAAACAACGAGCACAACAAAGTTTTAGAAAATGCGGTGTTAGGTTCAACAAAAAGTTAAGAATGCGGTGCTAGACTTAGTTTAGGCATTTTAAGGCCGGAACTGTACCTAAAATGCGTCGTAACGATGGGAACTATACGAGAACTGTCGGGAACTGTCATTTAAACCATGAAAACAACGAGCACAGCAAAGTTTTAGAAAATGCGATGCTAGGTTTAACAAAAAGTTAAGAATGCGGTGCTTTACTTAGTTTAGGCATTTTAAGGCCGGAACTGTACCTAAATTGCGTCGTAACGATGGGAACTATGCGAGAACTGTCGGGAACTGTCATTTAAACCGTGTAAACAACGAGCACAACAAAGTTTTAGAAAATGCGGTGCTAGGTTCAACAAAAAGTTAAGAATGCGGTGCTAGACTTAGTTTAGGCATTTTAAGGCCGAAACTGTACCTAAAATGCGTCGTAACGATGGGAACTATACGAGAACTGTCGGGAACTGTCATTTAAACCATGAAAACAACGAACACAACAAAGTTTTAGAAAATGCGGTGCTAGGGTTAACAAAAAGTTAAGAATGCTATTTTTAATAAAAGTTAAGGCATTTTAAGGCCGGAACTGTGACTAACATGAATCGTATCGATGGGAACTATACAAGAACTGTCGGGAACTGTCATTTAAACCATGAAAACAACGAGCACAACAAAGTTTTAGAAAATGCGGTGCTAGGGTTAACAAAAAGTTAAGAATGCTATTCTTAATAAAAGTTAAGGCATTTTAAGGCCGGAACTGTGACTAACATGAATCGTATCGATGGGAACTATACGAGAACTGTCGGGAACTGTCATTTAAACCATGTAAACAACGAGCACAACAAAGTTTTAGAAAATGCGGTGCTAGGTTCAACAAAAAGTTAAGAATGCGGTGCTAGACTTAGTTTAGGCATTTTAAGGACGGAACTGTACCTAAAATGCGTCGTAACGATGGGAACTATACGAGAACTGTCGGGAACTGTCATTTAAACCATGAAAACAACGAACACAACAAAGTTTTAGAAAATGCGGTGCTAGGGTTAACAAAAAGTTAAGAATGCTATTCTTAATAAAAGTTAAGGCATTTTAAGGCCGGAACTGTGACTAACATGAATCGTATCGATGGGAACTATACGAGAACTGTCGGGAACTGTCATTTAAACCATGAAAACAACGAGCACAACAAAGTTTTAGAAAATGCGGTGCTAGGGTTAACAAAAAGTTAAGAATGCTATTCTTAATAAAAGTTAAGGCATTTTAAGGCCGGAACTGTGACTAACATGAATCATATCGATGGGAACCATACGAGAACTGTCGGGAACTGTCATTTAAACCATGAAAACAACGAGCACAACAAAGTTTTAGAAAATGCGGTGCTAGGTTTAACAAAAAGTTAAGAATGCGGTGCTATACTTAGTTTAGCCATTTTAAGGCCGGAACTGTACCTAAAATGCGTCGTAACGATGGGAACTATACGAGAACTGTCGGGAACTGTCATTTAAACCATGTAAACAACCAGCACAACAAAGTTTTAGAAAATGCGGTGCTAGGTTTAACAAAAAGTTAAGAATGCGGTGCTATACTTAGTTTAGGCATTTTAAGGCCGGAACTGTACCTAAAATGCGTCGTAACGATGGGAACTATACGAGAACTGTCGGGAACTGTCATTTAACATGTAAACAACGAGCACAACTAAGTTTTAGAAAATGCGGTGCTAGGTTCAACAAAAAGTTAAGAATGCGGTGCTAGACTTAGTTTAGGCATTTTAAGGCCGGAACTGTACCTAAAATGCGTCGTAACGATGGGAACTATACGAGAACTGTCGGGAACTGTCATTTAGAATATGAAATCAACGAGCACAACAAAGTTTTAGAAAATGCGGTGCTAGGGTTAACAAAAAGTTAAGAATGCTATTCTTAAAAAAAGTTAAGGCATTTTAAGGCCGGAACTGTGACTAACATGAATCGTATCGATGGGAACTATACGAGAACTGTCGGGAACTGTCATTTAAACCATGAAAACAACGAGCACAACAAAGTTTTAGAAAATGCGGTGCTAGGGTTAACAAAAAGTTAAGAATGCAATTCTTAAAAAAATTAAGGCCTTTTAAGGCCGGAACTGTGGCTAAAATGAATCGTATCGATGGGAACTATACGAGAAACTGTCGGGAACTGTCATTTAAACCATTAAAACAACGAGCACAACAAAGTTTTAGCAAATGCGGTGCCAGAGAAATGAGTGGTCAGATTTAAAAAAATGTTTAAAAATATTTAAAGGGCGGAACTATTCCTGAAATCTATCAGGAACTTTAGAACTTATCGAGAACTATCAGATTCTTTGATTTTAATGATATTTTTAACATGTTGCGGTGCTACGGGAAGTTGGCACCGCAAATTTTCAAAACTTAATTTTTTGATCTTTTTCGCCGGAACTATTAATAAAACCTATCAGGAACTATAGACCTAAATGTTGTGCAAACGGAACTCTTGAGAAACGTTTCAATTTTTGACTTTGCGGTGCCAACTTAACACAGGCCAGCAGCCATGATCAATTAACTCTGTATAAGAAGTTTTGAAAATTTTTAAGATGTATTTCGAAGCACTATATCTGGGTCAAGATATCAAACTGCCGCCTTGAAAATACATCTTTTCGATGCGACATATACCTGTCTAATGATTTTATGCCTAAAACATCCAAATAAATGGGGTTTAGTATGCTAACAACACCAGCAGCCATGATCAATTAACTCTGGAAAAATTACTATAATGTACATTACATTTTACGAAATTATCGCTTGCAAATGATCCTAATTGATGCTTTAGCAATCGCTTGAATAGTTTGATTAATAAATTGTACAACAACATTAGAATATCGTTTAAAAATAACGAAGGCTGCTAACTTCACAAAAATTACCATCTTCATTTAGTCGGATTATAGGCTGCTAAAATTGGCTGCCAGCTTCACACCGGTCTAAAGAATATACTTACTGTTAACTATCTAATGCCCATGGCTCCGTCCACGTGAGGTAGTTTTCTTGTCCTTAACATTATTGGAATAATAAAAAAACCGGGCAAGTGCTTGTGGGGCCACGCACAAGATACGGTTCCGTAGTTGCCCATAAAAGCCTCCATAACTCCTGAACTAAGAGAGTCATACCATCCATTATAGTTTTCCTTTAAATTTCATTACATGAACTACTAACTTTTTCAGGTTCTTCACGGCAGCCGTTTAGATTTTAGAGAGGGGAACGCCCTGTTTTCGCGAAAATATGCTCTTTAAAGCTAAATATCTCGCAAATGGATACTTCAATCAAAAAATCACTTTAGCAACCTCTCAATGAATTTAAAAGACCTATCTAGTGATATTCCACAAGATGGAGTAGACGTGAGAAAATAATATCATCCCCCCTTTACGTGTGGGAGAGGCACCAAAAAATGTATTTTCCAAAATTTTTTTGTTGGTGTAGTAAATATACATTTCCATGCAAAACTTCATGTTTTAGCACTCACCGTTTAGGAGTAAAGCCAAGGGCGGACGGACGAACAGACGGACATGACGAAACTATAAGAGTTCCAAAACTTTTTCTACGGAAACCTAAAGAGTAGTCTAGATATGCTGGTCAGATGTACGAGGTATATTTTTGTAAACATTCATTAAAATCCGTTTAGTAGTTTTCGCGCCAGCTTCGCCAATTATTCATTCATTTCACTGCCTCGGTGGCATACAATGTGTACCAAATACTCGTATATAATATAAGTATGTTTATTAAATCAGTCGTCTAGATTCCACAGTAAGTACAGGTATAGCTTAGCTTGGGCTAGATAACGTTGTGTAAGAATGTCCAAATAAAAATATTCATTATTGGGGCTCGTGGTCTAGTGGTAACCGACAATGTTCACACATTGCAAAGATCAAGTAACATCGACTCAGGCCGGTCTTAGGATGGGTGACCATTTCTGGGTGGCATACAATGTGTACCAAATACTCGTATATAATATAAGTATGTTTATTAAATCAGTCGTCTAGATTCCACAGTAAGTACAGGTATAGCTTAGCTTGGGCTAGATAACGTTGTGTAAGAATGTCCAAATAAAAATATTCATTATTGGGGCTCGTGGTCTAGTGGTAACCGACAATGTTCACACATTGCAAAGATCAAGTAACATCGACTCAGGCCGGTCTTAGGATGGGTGACCATTTCTTAAGACATTGAGACCCCTCCGTGCCTCGACGAGCACGTTAAGCCGTCGGTCCCGGTTGTCATACTAACATCTATGGCAGTCGTTAGGGGTAGTTGGAGCCCTAAATCAACAGCCGAATCGCAGTTAGATTGGAAAGCCGACCCCAACTGAGTTGGGAAAAGGCTCGGTGAATGATGATTAATTTACAGTATCAAAACTTCCATCCATACCAACTTTGACCTTTATAATATTAGTAGTAAATAATTAGGATGCAAAGTTTGTACAGAATACATACAGGTTGTATGACATTGTTTGATTCATTTAAAGTACGAGTATATTCCATTTCCCCAAAGAATCGATGAGATTAAATCGCAGAATTCTTGCATCTTTAAAATTTTTCTCCGATCTATCTTCATAACAAGTTGTACAAGTGTTTCTGTGACTTTCTAGAAACTTGCAAATCAAATAACTCGCTAGCAAGAAATCGAATGCAGTAAAATACAGGTAAAGCGGAATAATTGAAGAAGTTCTCTTTAAACTGTTCCGCTCTAGTGAACAACAAATTCCTCCAAGTTTGTCGTTGGATTCTATTGCTACAGCGGTTGGTTTCGACAACTGAACTGAATTAAGACTTCTAGACAGTGCTGAGTTTGTAAACTATCATTTACATTATTGACGTCCACAGGTAAAGGGAGTTACTGGTTTTTCACTTGGGTATCATCCTATTGGAAAATCACACATAGGCCCTTCCTGCCACCTCTGACTCTGGGTACAGGTTAGAGGCAGGTACACCATGTGCAGGTGAGCGAGATTACATCCCCTGAAGTACCATGTCCATCTATTTAGGTTTTCCGTATCCATGTTAATAAATCAAATAAAATTACCAACATAAACCTCAAGAATTTAAAATTACGCTTAAGTAAAGAAGTAATGATCGTGAATTTACTCTAAATCTCTAAAAGTACAAAGAATTCCTGTTAAATAATTGAAGTGGCAACACAAAGTGGGTAAACAGCGCCACCTGGCGAGCTGCCAGCCACTAAGTTAGTTCAAGTGGTGATTAACTTAGTTAGCTGGGGTGCCAACTGTTACGAATTGTTTACTTGTTTAGATACTCGTAAATACATTATTACTTTCGATAGTGTTACATCACACCAATGACATTATAACTAACAAAGGGATGGTGGTGATAGCCACAACAAAATTTGCCAATTTTCTCAACTCCAAACAAGGAGAATGTGATATAATTACTAACAATAATAACAGAATTTAAAATCAAAATAAAAACAAAGAAGTGAAATCTACCTCTCGGTAAATTCAACATCGAATTACTTCGAGATGAGTTAGAAAATCGACGATATCAGCAATAACAGACTATAAACTGTTCGTGGAAATGTCGATGCAATACAATGACCAAGCTATAAAGACCCGCGACATTGTAGCTTATTGCTTTGTAATGTGGATACTTGTTATTTGGTCATAGAGGTAAAAGTAGGCGCGAGTTGCTCGCGTCGCGTGTAAATATAGTGATAACAAGAGTTGGGCAGTATCCCCTGTGAGATAAAAGGTATACTTACATGGTTTTATTATTGACTTCGCGATTTTGATAAGCTTTGAGTAGCAGAGCATCATCAGTCGCACCACTACAGGTGGGCAAGTCGTGTAATTCAATTGCATTATAATGAATCGTTTTTGCATTTCAAAGGTAATTTTTTACGTAAACTAACCTCGGTGCATGCCTCGGTGGCGCAGTGGTATATCTTCCCTAATGTCCCAGATTTGATTCCGGGTCGAACCAATATTTGAGTAATCCGCATGTTTGTTTCGGAGTTTGGATGTTTTCTTATGTATGTATTTAGAAATTATAAGTATCTACAATACATCTACATCAGTCGTCTAGAACCCATAGCACAAGATTATATTTAGATTTATTTAACCTTTCCTTTCACCATCAGAGCACCTAAGTCGCATCGAAACCTATTGCAGTTCATTACAGTTCCTAGCTAGTGTAAGAAACGTAAATATAATTGTAGTTTTTGTTTTAAAATTCACATTTAAGTAACTCCTTCTCTTGGGGTATATAATTATTATTTATATTTAAACATAAAATGGAATAATATGGCATAATTTATGATAATGGTTGGTAAGTCGTTTAAGAGAACGAAAAGCTTAAAGTTTTTCAATTAAGTATTTATACGAAAACTTTACCCCCAAATTTCCATAGTGAAGGAAAGTTGTTGGTATAAAATATAATTTCATAATATATGCCAATACCTATCCACTGTTCACTTCAGTTCTATCCACTTATGTCCATCCAAAGGTTGCCTGTAAGAGATCACTCTTGGTGATAAGGCCGCCATTTATACATACTAAATGTTAAGTTTCTTTTTGTATTTTTGTATTGGTGTACAATAAAGTATATTCTAGTACCTACTAACTGACTCGGCAAATGCCTGTTCTGAAATACCTATCTATGACTTTTTTCATGCCTACTAAATACCTATACATTTTCATAAAAACCGGTACAGCAATTTCGGACGGTGACCTACAAACTGATTCAGTGGTTAATAAAATTAATAATAAATATAACACGTTTACCAATCTTCTATTGAAGTGATCACAATAATGTAATCTCCCAATCATTCTAGCTACCCAACAAAGCTAAAATGATAACACGCAGTACGACAGCCTCCTAAAATACTTTTAACTTTTTTATAGTAGGTTGATATTAACATATCTACCTATTTATAATTACATTCGTAAGCATAATCAGTGCTTACCTCACTAAATAGCAACTTTAAGATAAAAATCACATTTGTTAATGACTAAGCCTAGAGGTAAAAGCCCGGACGTTGTAATGTTTACTTTGCTCCGGGACCGACAGTACGGATACTTATCTGATAAATATGAGAGTACATTATATATTAAATACACAAGTCCGCTGTCTCTGTAAAGTTATCACAAAACGATTGCATAACAGGGCAAAAATGATTTGGTATATTTTGCCCAAATAATCAGTATTTCTATTTCTTTTTAACACTGATACTTACCAGCATTCTAGAATTATTGAGAGCCGGTTAAGTTTTCGCAAATTTCCGGGCTCTTTCACCAACTTACGTATTAGATGATGATAATTCTCATTGGACACGGCGCGGCGTGTCTTACCGTTCCTCTGTTGTAATAAACTGATGTGAAGCTTCACAAACCAACAATCTAATTTCACACACCAATTCTTTCAGGCACAAGCGCCAATCTTTTCCGTAATTCGTTAAATTTTATCCTCCCGCTGTTCCCCTCACTCCACCCCCAACCTCTCCGTCGTCCAGCGCAGTACGGCAGGACGGCAGGAGGTATAAAACACAGTATAATTCCTAGTCATTATAAAGGATTTCGGGCGTGCGTAATGACTTTATTTGAGAAGGAATTTTTTGAGACACCCCTCGGCTTGGTCCCGCGGGTTGTGCACAAATTTATTGAATTAGACGCCGCGGCTCTCGGTAAGGTAAGGTTCTTTATTTCGCGCGATTGTAAACAAGATTATGTCCGGTGTTGTATACATTTTTTCTCATTATTGAGCTGATGATAGATGCAAAGCTTGCAAATTATATTTTTCAGAATAAGTAGCATTTAAAAAACGTTACAACTTATCTATCAACAGAGAATAATATATTGGTAATTAGACTAGTTAAGTATATAATTCCTGTGGTTGTAGTTTAAATACCACTTTCGTAATTTGGTCAAATAGAAGTAAAATGAATATCAAAAGATATAAAACGTTCCAAAACTAATGTCCAAATTATTAAACCCTTTTAAAAATTACTAAATTATGTTAAAAATGTTGATTTGGTTGTTTAAGTCTGATTTAATATTTACCGTTGTAACGAGTATTCTGTAATACTGATTGTGCCTGGAAGTATCCCATCAAGAGCCATTTCGTTGCAGTCAAAATAGGAAAATTTATTTTTTCTGCTACTGTGACCAATTAATTGGCTAAAGCGATTGAATTAAATTAACGAACCCATTCATTTGCAGTTTAACTGTACTTTGGACCGACGGCTGCAGTTGCAATTTCCTCGTGCGCACTAATTGTTATTGACTTATTCTCATAAATTCTTTATAATAGTCGTGATTAAAAAACATTTTCGTTTCCAACTGTACAGATTATGACGTCATTGTTTTGCAAACAGTGCGGAATTCGTGGCGGAATATATCCCGAAGGGAATTGATTTCCACATAAAATATTTTCATGATGGACGTAAAAAAGGTTGTTGTAGGTTTCGGCTCTGTAACAATATTTACGAACTTTAATACAGGATATTTTCCCCTTACTTAGTTTGTCCACTACAAAATACTTTCTAGTTGTAAATCACTTGACAGATTTCCCTAAACATATTATCTATATATATTGGATATTTTATTTTCACCCTTTTAGGGTTCTGTACCCAAAGGGTAAAACGAGAACCCTGATGACCAATTTTTATGAAATTTTATATGCATATTCAGTAGGTCTTAGAATATACTACTATGTAGTTATTTAAACTGCCATGGTCGTTATTATTATAAACTTTGGAAATGTATTCGGGATATTTACCATGTATTATTATTTTGTTGTCGAGTTTCCGATATTTCGGCACTATTGCAAGCGCCATGGTCACGGAGGAACTGTCAGTACATCGCGAAATAGTTTTAAGGTAAACCGTATCGGTCTACCCTCCTTCTCACTCGTTTTTGTCGCGCACCACTACTATTGTCCGCACTGTTCTCACTACCAACTCGAACATGATCACGGCACACAATACTCACGGTATCCACTCGCGGTTTTTGTTTAGGTTGTTGTTTATTTTTACATAAACTGACCACTGGACGCCAGACACCCGGCAACTGAAAACCGTCTTCACGATTGAATTTTTTATATTTTGTTATTTCAATGGCTTCTCTCACCAACCTGGGTATGTAATGACGGTCTGCCGAAAGTATTTGTGGGTTATGTAACTCTATCCAATGGTCAGTACCTGCCTCAAGTATATGCTCCGCAATCGCAGACTTCTGTGGTTCATTATTTCTGACCGCCCTAATATGTTCCTTCATTCGGCATGCAACCGATCGCTTAGTTTGCCCAATGTAGGAGCTTCCGCAGCTACAGTCGACTTTATACACACCCGGCTTCTCCAAGGGGAAACTGTCCTTGGGCGAGCGCAAGGACTGTGATACCTTTCTCAGAGGCGTGAAGATAGTTCTTACGGATATTTTCTTGAGAATGTTAGCGATCTTATCAGTCACACCTCTGACATATGGTAGGAATGCTGGGTGTCTTTCTACCTTGTAATTTAACTGTTTCTGCGTGCATCTAGGTGGCTTGATTGAACAGTTAAATTACAAGGTAGAAAGACACCCAGCATTCCTACCATATGTCAGAGGTGTGACTGATAAGATCGCTAACATTCTCAAGAAAATATCCGTAAGAACTATCTTCACGCCTCTGAGAAAGGTATCACAGTCCTTGCGCTCGCCCAAGGACAGTTTCCCCTTGGAGAAGCCGGGTGTGTATAAAGTCGACTGTAGCTGCGGAAGCTCCTACATTGGGCAAACTAAGCGATCGGTTGCATGCCGAATGAAGGAACATATTAGGGCGGTCAGAAATAATGAACCACAGAAGTCTGCGATTGCGGAGCATATACTTGAGGCAGGTACTGATCATTGGATAGAGTTACATAACCCACAAATACTTTCGGCAGACCGTCATTACATACCCAGGTTGGTGAGAGAAGCCATTGAAATAACAAAATATAAAAATTTCAATCGTGAAGACGGTTTTCAGTTGCCGGGTGTCTGGCGTCCAGTGGTCAGTTTATGTAAAAATAAACAACAACCTAAACAAAAACCGCGAGTGGATACCGTGAGTATTGTGTGCCGTGATCATGTTCGAGTTGGTAGTGAGAACAGTGCGGACAATAGTAGTGGTGCGCGACAAAAACGAGTGAGAAGGAAGGTAGACCGATACGGTTTACCTTAAAACTATTTCGCGATGTACTGACAGTTCCTCCGTGACCATGGCGCTTGCAATAGTGCCGAAATATCGGAAACTCGACAACAAAATAATAATACATGGTAAATATCCCGAATACATTTCCAAAGTTTATACTACTATGTATTTTTCATACCCCTAAGTGATAAGGGTTCCCCCTTATCACTTAGGTTCAACCCTAATGTGGCAATAAAAATACTTACAAACCTAAATTTTCACCCTTCTATCACCAACCACAATTTTTTAATAATCCCTATTTCCCTTGGTCACGACAGTTCTTATGAAAAAGAAATACGTTACGAAGTTCGCAGTACGAAGTACTTTTTGGTCCCAGAACCAAACTTTTCAAATTGTCAACTAGATGTAAATCTACATAGACATAATAGCTGCTTCAGCAATGATGGAACATAAAGTGACATTTCCAATCGCAGCTTTTTCATCTCGACAACAAAAGAGTTGTCTTTGAACCAAGCCGTCCCAGAGACTCGTTCATTCAACAGCCGGGAGTGAGTGAATGAAAAGAAACAATGAGCGAATTGCTCGGTCGAACGGACGTCAAAAGGGAGGCAAGTGGGACGAAGTGTCACTATTGTACCAGTGATGGGTTATTATGATACTGATTTAGATTACTTACCGATGTGTGTAACCAACATATTATTATTATTATATCACAAAAAGGAAAATCAGTTCATATTATTAAAGTAAAGAAATATATAAATACTGGCTGATGGTAATGGCTGTGCCCTGCTGTGGCGTGGATTTGTGTTCTCTAGTCCCAATTCCCACGGGAACACACAGCCTGACTTACTCCTTAAAGTTAAGTACCTATACCTACTTTATTTTTAGAATTTCGTGTATAACATCCTCCGCGTCAACTGACTGGGAAGGTTCCCGAAACACTGACTGCCTTGCCACGTTGAATGGCGAAACATTAGCTGAGATAACCAGCCTTCTGGTCCTGAGATTCATCGATAGTATTGTACTCGTATATATTTTTTTTCTTGAATACAGAATAGCTTTGAATTTGAAATTAAAGAAAATATAAAACAATGGTAAGTAAAAATTTTTTTAAGAAAAAACTTTTTAGCATTAATTAATAGCATTAATTTTTCGCAGAATCAAAAGGACAACAAAACGTCGACAATTGTTTCGCCTCTAAACGAGGCATTATCAAGACTGTCTCAGAGAGAACAGCAAAATTCGTGGTTGGAACGTTATACGTGCTTATATATATATATATATATAACGTGCTTATAAGTAAACGCGTGCAAATTTCATTATCGCGATGTAGGATTCTTTACAATAACCAATGTGGGTAGAAACCTCAGATCATGCTAACTAAGTTCCAAAAATAGGTATTCACCAATACTTGACCTTATCTGTTTGATTTAATTACTGTCTCTTGATAAGTTGCATAGAAAACCCAAATAACACACACAAACCAACAACAGTTAATGTGTCTGTCTGTTCGCAAACAGATTAAGTAGGGGAGATGTGTGAAAATCTATTTGTTCGTTGAGTAAGGTGTCCGCATCTCTTCTAACTATTTCTAGCCTTTCCCAAACACTTAACTTGAACCCTTTCTCACATAACCGTAAAACTTTAAAAGTGTTACTATTGTTCAAGGAATGACCAGTGTCAAGAAGATGCTTCGCGAAGAGGGACCTTTCAGGACAACCATTGCGGGACGCCGCTCTATGTTCCTTATATCTAATATCGAAGGACCTGCCAGTCTGTCCCACATACTTCAAACCACATTCATCACAACTCAACAAATAAACACCTGATCTGCGTGAGACCGACACCGAATCCTTGCCATTACACAGCTCCCTCAAGGCATTCTGAGTTCTAAAAGCAACAAATATACTGCTTTCCCTCATGATCTTAGCTATACTCAACGAGACGGGACCCACGAACGGCAAACAGGCCGTGTACTTCCTAGGTGGATCTTGAATCGGATATAATAAATGAAAACTAGCCTTTCTACGTTTTTTATTTAATAATGAGTGAACCATTCCTACGTCATAGCCATTACTTTGTGCTATGTAGCAAATGATGGACAATTCTTCACCAAATGCCTGTGGGCTCAACGGTACCGCCAGTAACCTGCTCAGTAAGCTGTGGAAAGCTGCCATTTTATGTTGCCATGGATGATTGGATGAGTAAGGAATAACTGTGTCTGTAACTGTTGGTTTCCTATAGATACGGAACTCATGAACACCGTTCCTTCTAGTAATTGAAAGGTCCAAGAAATTGAGAGTGGAATCTGACTCCAACTCTAGTGAAAAATCAATTCTAGGGTGTACTGAGTTCAACTTGGAGACAAGGACACTGAGCTGACGTTTTGTTCCTGTCCAACATATAATAATATCATCCACATATCTAAAATAGTACAAGACATGAACGTTCCCAACTATGTGGTTAGTCTCGAATGCATCCATAAATATTTCAGCTATTAAAGGACTGAGTGGCGACCCCATAGCCAAACCATTCCTCTGTAGAAAAAAACTGTTGTTGAACTGAAAGTAATTCTGAGTCATACACAATCTTGTTAGGTTATAAATTTCCTCTATTTTATTAAAATTGATCCTTTTTATTGTTAATTTGTGTCTCAAAATATCTAATACTTCTTTATACGGTACGTTAGTGAATAAACTTTTCACGTCCAAAGACACAAGTTGAGCATTGGACGGTAACTTAATATTTTTAATCTTGTTTATGAGGTCAGTACTATTTTTTTTAGAAAATTTTGGGTTTCTATAAAAAATAGTAGCTCAGTGTCCTTGTCTCCAAGTTGAACTCAGTACACCCTAGAATTGATTTTTCACTAGAGTTGGAGTCAGATTCCACTCTCAATTTCTTGGACCTTTCAATTACTAGAAGGAACGGTGTTCATGAGTTCCGTATCTATAGGAAACCAACAGTTACAGACACAGTTATTCCTTACTCATCCAATCATCCATGGCAACATAAAATGGCAGCTTTCCACAGCTTACTGAGCAGGTTACTGGCGGTACCGTTGAGCCCACAGGCATTTGGTGAAGAATTGTCCATCATTTGCTACATAGCACAAAGTAATGGCTATGACGTAGGAATGGTTCACTCATTATTAAATAAAAAACGTAGAAAGGCTAGTTTTCATTTATTATATCCGATTCAAGATCCACCTAGGAAGTACACGGCCTGTTTGCCGTTCGTGGGTCCCGTCTCGTTGAGTATAGCTAAGATCATAAGGGAAAGCAGTATATTTGTTGCTTTAAGAACTCAGAATGCCTTGAGGGAGCTGTGTAATGGCAAGGATTCGGTGTCGGTCTCACGCAGATCAGGTGTTTATTTGTTGAGTTGTGATGAATGTGGTTTGAAGTATGTGGGACAGACTGGCAGGTCCTTCGATATTAGATATAAGGAACATAGAGCGGCGTCCCGCAATGGTCGTCCTGAAAGGTCCCTCTTCGCGAAGCATCTTCTTGACACTGGTCATTCCTTGAACAATAGTAACACTTTTAAAGTTTTACGGTTATGTGAGAAAGGGTTCAAGTTAAGTGTTTGGGAAAGGCTAGAAATAGTTAGAAGAGATGCGGACACCTTACTCAACGAACAAATAGATTTTCACACATCTCCCCTACTTAATCTGTTTGCGAACAGACAGACACATTAACTGTTGTTGGTTTGTGTGTGTTATTTGGGTTTTCTATGCAACTTATCAAGAGACAGTAATTAAATCAAACAGATAAGGTCAAGTATTGGTGAATACCTATTTTTGGAACTTAGTTAGCATGATCTGAGGTTTCTACCCACATTGGTTATTGTAAAGAATCCTACATCGCGATAATGAAATTTGCACGCGTTTACTTATAAGCAAACACGTTCCAACCACGAATTTTGCTGTTCTCTCTGAGACAGTCTTGATAATGCCTCGTTTAGAGGCGAAACAATTGTCGACGTTTTGTTGTCCTTTTGATTCTGCGAAAAATTAATGCTATTAATTAATGCTAAAAAGTTTTTTCTTAAAAAAATTTTTACTTACCATTGTTTTGTCATGGATTTTCGCCAAGTAACGCCTGTTTCTATCCAATATTTAAAGAAAATATATTATTGTACCTAAGTAATATAAACAGACAAGTTACAAGGGTGGCTGTGTACGATACAGCGGTACACAGAAGGCAGGGCAGACGGTAAGCTATCGGGGTCCGATCAAAACGTCGGCAATCAGTTGAAAGCACGAGCATAAAGCGGAGTTCACGGTGCTGTGGATTCGAAAAATTGTGGATCAAATAAAATGATAGGTACTAGAAAGTACAATTTAAAAATAAATCTTGTCCGAATATTTGATGGGTGCTTAGGGGTTTTATCCACATCCCAAGTCATTCTCACCTGCATGCGGTGCACCTGGTGAGTGGTGAGTGGTGAGTGGTGACAGACGGACGAGGCTCTAAAGTAGCTATCTGTAAAAGAATATAATAAGTGATATAATAGATATAATAGAGAATATAATAAGAGAAAGTAAAAAGGTCGACGAGGCATCTGTACAAGTTATCGAACGAAAGAGGGTACCCTCTTTCATTCGATAACTTGTACAGATGCCTCGTCGACCTTTTCACGTTCACTTATTACGAGTATATTCACTATTATATCTGTTATATCGAGACTCCGTGTACACTTATTATATTCATATAAGTGTATATACTTAATTGAAAGTAATAAAATAAAAATCGTAAAAAAAGCGATTTTGAGTTTCCCATGAGTTGAAAAAAGTGATTTCTGGAAAGCCGCCAAAAGCAGGTTCTTAATTTATTTTTCTCAAAAATGCCTCTAAGGATTTGTTTTCAATTTTCATAAATTATAGTCAAAAGGGTCCGAGGGTATCATCGAGCGTAATGGACATAGTCATAAAATATAAAAAATTGAGTTGTGAATATTTGAAATTTCTAATTTTCCAAGTTAGTCCATAGAACACCGAGTTAGTATACCTACAAGAGCATGGAAACTTTATTCAAAATTAGTAATATCTTACTTGCCCGAAACCAAAATTCGAAAACCATAATTATAAATGTCCGAAAAAAAATCGAAATCCGTGTCTCGTGTGTATGCGTCTTTAACATGAGAGTAACACATCAGTTTACTGAGTTTCAGCGAATCGAGACTCCGTATTCACGGGGAAGTGTACTATTTGTATGGGATTAGATAGTAACAACTGAGATACAACGGTTAGATTGAAAAATGTTCTACACTGGAGGCACTGCTCAGTGAAATTTTGCATAGGAAGTATATTATCTAGTTTTGATATTGATGATGAAATTAACTTACATGGCAATATCTTTTTCCTGCCAATAATCTAATAAAACAAAACGTTCTGTGTCTTGGGAGATTATCGGGTTCGCCATCTAATCTCTAATTAAGCTGAGTAGCCTCTTCAAGGTTTGCTAAACTACGCTTGGACTGCAGAGATGCTATTTAGTGGTATGTAACATCTTGTTGAAATTTCGGTTTGAGTTACAGAGTGGTAATGGAGTTTCCATTTAGCGTGCGATAGAACAAAATTACTTGTTAATTGGAGGATGGATGTGAAATGCACGTCTGCCTAACCATTTAGGAACAGAGACGTCTGCTAAACAACACACTAAAACAGATAGGTCGAAATGCACAGAAATGTTGAACCTAACCAGTAATCGAACCGGATGCTCTGGCGCCAAAACTGGATAGGCCACGCCACGCTACCGTTTCAGTTTTTTTCCAGTTTCTTTTCAACCAATGGTAACACAAAATAGTAGTCCAATCTGAATCTACCCCAGTCTCCAACAAACCAGCTGATGCCTAAAGCCGAACTATTTGAACATACAAGGCGCTTTCTCTTCATCAATCAATGTAGCATTTTATTTAATTTGGCAACACTCTGATCTAATTCTATCACCGACTATGATGGATGCCAGCAATGTCATCATCGAGGGGAACTTCGTAAATAGTTCACACCCAAATCTAAATATTGTACAAGAATTTGTAGTGAAACATTTACTTCACTACCTGGAACATTACCAGGATAAAAGCTACTTTGTAGCCTGGTGATGTGTTCCAGGTAGTGAAGAATGTGTATATGTTATTTTAATATTTTTTTATTTTCTTGCGTGAAGGAGTACCTAACAAACATCCTTACCTTGCATTCGCGTTTATAATATTACTAGCGGATGCCTACAGTTTCGCCCGTGACAAATTATATTTCAAAAAAATTCCTCAAGAATCATTATATCCATTGGCCGTTGCATAGTTTTAAAGATCTAAGCATACATACGGACGGAAGCGACTTTTGTTTTATAATATTTGTGCAGGGATTGATGATTGACATCGCTCCTGGCTGTAGGGGACTAGGTTCGGAATGGTTAGTGATTTTCTAATGGTACCCGAAAATTGCAATAGGCTGTCCCATATTACTTACCTGCTGGTTTAAAACCAAAACAAACTTCTGTTTCTACTATGCTATAACGTGGGTCCAGCTCACGTATTGTCAATATGTCGTTTTAAGATGCAACCTCTACCTACTCCTACAAAGACATAGGCGTGATTTTATATAGGTGTTTTATTTGAGATTTTGTTTTGTGATGGAGTTGTCTCTGGTTGCTATTGTATATACTCAAAATTGCCGTTCTTACGTGTTTTGTCAAAATTGTTTTTCCTACCTACTTAATGTTACTGAATAATTATTTAGCACTACCTACACTTATATTGTGTACCTAGCTACTTGTCTAGGGATAACGGACAGATGAATGTTTTTAATACTAAGTTATCACATAAGTGACGAATGTCTTGCTTGATAATAAAGATCTTTAAACCCAAACCCAGGTACACATTGTCATCTAAGCACACCACTAGAACATTAATGCGGAACACTAACATTAATGAACACCAATTACAAACACGTTTGTAGGAACTGATAATATCCAGAGTATTTGAAATCACATAAAATTTTAGTCGATAATTTGATTTCAATCAAACAATTGTAAAACTTTCGCTTCGTTAACGCGTCCAGTTGTTGTAACTTTTGATTTATTCACAATTCATTTGTTGAATTTGAATTTTTGATTACATAAAATACAATTCGTTTATTTTTAATGAATCAAACTTTGTTTGGTATAAATATCATTTATTTAATATAATATTTACCTGTCCAGGCTGTGTGTGAAGTGTGTGTAGTTTGTGCAGTTAGTCTGTAGGTCCCACATAACAGGGGCCAAATCTATTGTACCGGGCCTTGTACCAGATATTATAGTATTCTTAACACTCAAAAATTCATATATTGGTCTCATCGTTACCGAACGACTGTGACTCCATCGAGCGGATGCGACAGACACCAATTTAATTTGCGTCTTCAAAGTTGCAACGAAATCGGATTATATGAGCAATAATTAATTAAATGAACATCTTATTGGCAAAGGAACTCCTTGAATCCTATATTAATTTTGTCTTTTTCTATTAAACCCACTTCTTGGGTATAATGGAGCCGCATATTTCTAAAGTTTAGTAAATTTGCCATTGTATACTTAACTACGTTTTAAAAGTATTGAAAATAAGCCTATGGCTTCGCCCGCCTGGGATAGTTTTCTATTCTCATGGGAACACAAACCCGGGATTAGAAGTATTCTAAGTCTCCTCATAACATCAACTCTCTGCTAGTGAAAGTTCCTGTCCAGGCTAAAATAAGACACGAGTAACAATGATGTCAATAACACCAAGATATACTAAGCAACATTTAATACTGGAAATCCTCTCTAATCTTGAAGGAGCAACAGTAAGCTGACCGAGGTTCTAAATAATTTTACGATGAAGTAAAATCATAACATACTCATCGTAGTATAATCATAACATAGTATTAAACAAACTCGTTCCGTTCTGTATGTATGCTTAGATCTTTAAAACAACGCCACGGATTTTGATACGGTTTTCACCAATGGATAGACTATAAGTTGGGCGTACATTGTTCCGTCGCTAAAGATAAGGCACTAAACACAGATAACACTGCCTGGATTGATCTTCAATGAGTGGTAATTCATTTATTTCGACTAAACCTTAAATGGAAATCATAGTCAAAGCAATATAGGACCTTGTAATATACTATCCAAGGTTGATTTCAGAATGTGAAGTGTATGGTGGGATTAAGGAGACGTCTTATTTGTATTATTTTGAAGTTGGTAAGGGAGGGTTTTCTTAACATTAATACTAAAACAAAATGTCCTTGTTTATGGTGTTTCCAATCGGACTATTTGAGACATTGTAATTTTATTTTCATAAATTTTATACAGTTTCTAGCGCGAGGTGTCATAACGGGGAGTATAACAAACGACAGGATTCCTCTGTGCCAAGGCCGAAGAACCAGAAGAAGGACGCATGTGATAAGGATAGCTTTATCAAGGTGGAGAAGAAGAGACAGTCTCCATGTCGCAACCAGTGCTGTAGTAACTAAATAGAGTAGACCTTTTGCTTCAGTTTTATAAGCTATTCAATTTTAAAGTGTTAATAACTGAACAGTATGAACATCCCCTTAACTCAAGGAAGCACATAATTTGTGACCGCTATCGACACCAAGATGAAACCGTTCGATTCGGCGCTACTTTAATTTCTTTTCCGACAATAAATGTTCTCATAAGTCTTTCTCTTTCGATTTGTATATGTTAAACTGAGATGCATTTAGTTTTTTTAAACAAAGAAGTTTAGTTATTGGATCAGGAGTTAGATGTTTAAATAAATTGTAATTCCTAATATTGGGATAGGTCCGGGCATTAGGAAACTTAAAGAAACGAGACTGACTATATTATTTTGATATGAAATAACCCTCGTACATACCTAGTTAATGATTCTTTTTTTAGGTTTGTGTACTTTGGTGTCTGGTTCCTTTACGGATTGATTGGGTTTTATATTTAGTTTAACCTAATCGGTCCTCGATAAAGTGGATTCCAATCATTTATCATTGAAAGATTATTTGATACTGCAATTGATCTTGTGAGTGTTTTCAATAAGGTAGAGAAAACATTTGAAGTTATTATTACTGGCTTTATATATGTATAACGTGTCTTAAGGGCCTAGATCGCGCACAAGCGAATTCGATTTCGAGCGACAGCAGCGCTATTGTTTCCCGAATCACCCGACGGGCGGGTGAACGACCCAGAGAGCGCGATTTTGAAAATGTTTTGCGACAAACGTTCCACGTTGAGTTATTGTTATTGAAGTTGAATATTTACAGCATAACAAAAATGTTGAATTATTGGAAATAAACGACTGCCTATTTGTAAAATATTCTAACAGTAGTTTTCGTTATAAAATGATCCTAATTACTAGATAAATAAATAAGAGTAGTTTGAGACACAATTTTTATGATTTTCTATTTATAATAAATAATCAAGAGCAGGTCCGGACTGACCTTTTTGTAACCTAAAATTCCAATTACGAGTATGTATCTATTTGTAATTTTACTACCAAAGTTTATTCTTATTTCGTAAAATTTTCATTCAATAAAATAATTGCAAATTCAGTAGGAGGAAAGGCTTGATGTTATTTCGACCGTACTCGAAATAACATCAAGCCTTTCCTCGCTAGTGTTTATCTCTACGCAAGGAAATGTGCCTATTGCGTAAACTCAAATACTTTTTGTTTACGACCACCTCGCAATCTAAAAAATCTTCTAGTGTTGTACAAAAAATTTATAATTATATTTATAAATTTATAATTTAAAAATATGAGTCGCCATCTAAAAAGCCTGCTAGGGTTGTACAAAAATTAGTTATAAACAAATATGAAATTTATAAATTATTCATATACTTAATTAAACGAAAGTAAACAATAACAAAATATGAGTTCAAAATTCTAATGTTTTTTTCATTTTAATGATTACTGATCAAATTCTGATTTCTACTAATTTGATGATAAAATCAATTGCTATTGCAAAACCTATCAGAATGAAAATGTTACCAGCTGCCCGATTCACGTAATAAAAACCGTAGCGTAGTGACTTAAAAATGTCACTTCGTTTTTTGCCAATTAAGCCTTTTTAACCGACTTAAAAAAAGAAGAAGATTCTCAATTCGCTGTATTTTTTGAACCGATTTTGATGATTCTTTTTTTTATTTGAAAGCTGGTGCATCCCTTGTGGTCACATTTTAATTTCATTAGGATCGGACCTTGGGTTTACACCAGGAAACTCTTCAAAATCGTATAGGAATTGTATAGAAATTGAGCTATTGGAAGATTTATGACAATCCAAGACTAGATAAGTAAGTGCGTTAAAAACAGAAAACCAAAAGGCGATTTCTAAGTTTCTAAGTTAAAACGACTTTTGGACTGGCGTGTTTACGTGAATCGACCGGCTGGGTAGTTAAGTTACCTCAGTCTCTTTGAAAATCATTAGGCGTTCTTCTCTTTCAAAACACGTAAAGCTCTTTCTTTCCTCTCTTTCATAGCCTCTATGACATTGGGCGGGTTACGAATAGGCATGCTTCGTGACTGCCGAGTGGAAACACCAGTAATGATTTTTATTTATGACATAACCCTTGGAAGCCTTGTCCTTAACCCAAAAGGTATGTTTGGCCATTGCGTCATCAAGAGTCATGCCAGCTAAAGAATGTGGGCACTTAATTTCAATTAAACCGTTTCCATAAATGCCATCTGGTGTAGTACCAAGAAATTCAAATTGATCGTTGACGAACAAACCGCAACCTTGTATACTAATATTCTCTTGAATTTCTAACTGTCTAATTGCAGTTTCTTCGTTTTCGATACCGTACCGTACAGCAGGCAAACTGGAGATATTACTACCATAAAAGATTTTACAAACAAGAGCAGCACAACTTGTGCTCTCTCGTTTTTTACAAACTTCCCCGAACGATGATGAGGTTAGTAATTTTCTCCTTGTACTCATCCACTCAGCACTACTTCTTTGCAAATGGGTCGACCTTTCAAGCTCCTCTCTTTCAGCACAAGACAACTTTAAATCAACTAAAAAAGATGACTTGGCTTTCTCATATAATTCTGGACTCAGATCAGGTTTTTCGCAGTTTGGTCCATAGTGAGCGTCTTTCGATACAGCGCTGTGGCTTTTTTTCAATCTTAATTTAGGTTTAGCAATTAAACGGTTTCTACGATTACTATTTTCCACTTTCGCGATCAAAGGATTAGGACTAGATTTAAATATGACTTCATGAGTTTTACTATGAATCGATCCCGTATTAAAAGACACAACAGCAGCTGCGCATCGGCCCGCATAAGAACCACGGGAAGAATAATTTACACGCTTACCCCCAACTAATTTGGCAATTACTCCGTTAAAACTTTCACCTATATTACTTGTGCAATTATGAATTAAACTTCTAGAATGATATGACAGTCTTTTACTTAAAATTTCTACCGCGTCCATTAATCCGCATCCAACTATTGCTGGAAGTAACCCAACAGGTTCTATTCGACGAGTGTCAGGTCTACAAAAATATTCCTTGCAATGTTGGTGATTACCAAATACGTGTTGTGGGCCATTTAGGATATCTTCATCAAGATTTTTTATTTTTTCTTCGAATCGATTTTGATCCCGCCAATATTTAAATATTGAGGGGATCGCGCATTTTACACCCGTTTTTAAACGCAAATACCTTTCTTTTAGGAATTTCCGCAATTTGCAAGGATACTTAGTGTCTTTCGACAATTTCTCCAAGCTATTGCAGTAGTTTCGTAAAAGATGATTTTTGCATTCAATTTTCTCTACTATTAAATTATCGTACGGACGCAAATCTAATATTTTTTTATAAGTACTGGAATCGCCGTCTGCTACAAATTTATTAATAAATTACACCGTGATCAACAAAGGAACGTTTAAACCCCTCAACTATTATGGTCGATTCCATCCCGGTAGATGATCCTGAATAATTCTTGAAACAATGGTGTTCCGGAGGCTGACTGTTGTTCTTTGCGGCTCGTGCACAGACTACGCAGTATTTATTTTTAACTCCAAAAAACAATACTTTATTAGTTTTAATGCCAATTATCGCAGCTGCGCCGGATAAGGCGGAAAAATTCTTACCATAAGATCTCTTGCTCCAACAACCGTCAACAGCAACAGATATTAATGGTGTACCATTTTTATCAACACTACTTATAGACACTGCGTACTCCGCTTCTTCCTTGACAGCTTCTGCCATGGAATGTGCTGCTGTCTTTTCCCACCAATCGCAAACCGTATTATTAATTTCATTGTATAATGAAGGTGACATGATTGGTAGGGCTACTGCGGCACTTAATGTTTTTAACTGAGAGTAGCTCCCACAACTAGCTTAACTTAGCTTTGTAATGTACCTACCCTGTTCAAAATGCAAATAGATTATATTATTATTACTACTAAGACATGATAAGCATACACACAATTGATTGATACCTACTTTACAAGGTTCATAAAATGACCTACTCAACAAAGTAAATAATTTTGTATTTCTTACGATTTTTATCTAGTTCCATCATGGTTTTCTTTCAGACATTCATTATATCGGTACTTTCTACTTACTGTAAGTAAATTAGTTATAAAAATATTGTACTTACAGTTTTTCACAAAAAACACAAATTCACAACACGTAATTTTGCTGGAGCATCCGACACGCGTGGAGTCGCTTTGAAATTCTATGGCGCACTGGCGATTAGTGGCGACGACCGTGCTATCAGGATGCGTTTCATTTTTCATACATTTTCTATGGAGAATTTACGTAAAACATATCTAGATTTTAGGGCTTTAAAAGGGGAAGTCTTTGTTTGTAAAGGTACAAAAAAAAGTACATGGTTATATTTATTGGTTTTTTCAGTGTTCAAAAAGTGTTTCTCTTTATCAATTTGTGTTGATTTATTGGGTTAAATCTGAAAAATACGAAGGCACGTTTTCGCATTTTTTCTCAATTTTGTGCGTTTGTTGACGTTTATTATATAACAACTACAGGGTTTTAAGAGTTAAAATTAGCATTAACATAATTTTTGGTCTTTCATTTTAATATATACAAATTATCGTTGTTATTAATCATATGTAAATAGGTTAAATATGAAAAATCGTAACACTCTTTTCGGTGATTTTCACGATCTGGGCCCTTAACCTCTCAAATGTCTTTTTTCACAGCAAAGGTGTTTTAAGGCTGAATTCGCTGCAAGATTTACACCGCAGAGTTTCTGTTATGGAATGTCTTGCACCAAATAGGTTCCTATGCAATAAAACTTTGCACCTTTATGAGCTTATGATGTGGTCTGCGAAAGGCATTGTGCAACCGCTAAGATTCTGTCAACTGCATTCGAGAGGTTAAGTACTAAATCTGCATTTAAAATTCGTGCAAAAAATGAAAATAACTAAAATAAAATTATAGTTTATTCGTCTGTCCTAAGAATTAAGTTCAAGAACTCACCTTAAAGTTAGGATAAAAATTGATATTTTATGGTTAAGTGGTTATCAAAACTTAATTAAGTGAACACTTGGTTGAGTCAAATAGTCTTAAGCGATGGTTAGCTCGTTGATTTTCACTTCAAGTTATGTTCCAGTAAAGTTTTATGTTATCGCTTCAGTTGTTTGAGGATTGCAAGAAATGAAAGTTTCCCATTTCTGACAAGATATTTTCGTCGATTCGATTCGATAGATATTGGTAAAACATTCCTGTATTTTAAGGTTGAGACTCCTTACTAAATCGCCCGCCGTAACGCGTCAAATCATAAAAAAAAACAAAACATTAACTGAAGAAATTAAAAAACTGAAGACTATTTTGTATAACTAATGACAAGGCGGTACGATCAAAAGACTTGGCTGCCCTGAAAAAAGTGAGAATGAAAAACAAAAATTAAAAAAAGCGGTAAAATACTTGATACGGGATCAATCTCTATTGTTATAATTTTTTTATTTGACTTTTATTTGCTTTCCTCGTATTCGAAATGAAAAGTAAATAGAGTGTGTAACTCAGGTGAAAACACCCATTTCTGCCACGAACTATCTCAACATGTGCTGATATTTTTTTTTTACTTTTCCGCCCTAGAGCCGAAATTAATCACTTTCAACCCGCATATCAGGTAAGCAATGACCCACATTCAGAGCATGAGAGATGAAAAGTAAATTGTTTAACGTTGACCAGATTTTGGATTGAAGTTTTCTATCGCGGCTTACGGGTAGTGCGATTTAGCAGAAATCGTCACATCACGCATCAGTGGTTCCCAACCGGTGGTCCGCAGAAGCCAAAATATGTTCGGCTTATTTTTTGATATTTTTTTAAATTTAACATACTGGTAACTAGGTATGCAATGCATTCTGCTGTTGCAATAATTGAGCTGAGTTTGTCGATCCGGGTCGAACTCCTAAACGACTGGACCGATCTTTATGAATTCAGATATATGCACTCACGGTGATGTTCACTATGACCGTGCCAAATTTCAAAAAGATCGGTCCAGTCGTTTAGGTGGAGTTCGATCACGAACGAAATACACGAGTCGTCTAAGAAAGAGCTTCGTAAACTCCGCTCAATAAATTCTGGGGACGGACTAACATAGGTAACTAAGCGGGTGAAGATGGCTTCATCACAATTTACTACCGGTATATAAAAATAGTCCAGGTGTAGATATTGTAAATTGGATTAAAACCTGATTTTTTCTCCGGTTATTACGAGTTGGGTAACGTAAGATAAAGCTAAAAGCTACTTGGTAGAAGCACAGAATAGGGAATAGTACTAATAGTACATACAGAACTTGCACTCCGACGTTAATTAAAGCACATTCTTTTGTTCGACGTTAGGGTTGTCAGGAAAGTACCAGCATAATTTGACTAATAATTATGTCGTTAATAAAAAAAATATCAACTCTTTTTTTTTTTTTTTTTTAATTCCGCTGCCCGAGGCCGCGGCCGCTCTAACGTCCGTTGCCGGGCGTCTCTGGTTACTAGCAGAGGGGTTACTAGCAGAGGGAAAATATCAACTCTATGGTTAATGCCGTGTCACAAACAAGAGACAACCCTTACTGACTTACAACTTCAAGTAGTCGCTGACATCACGTATTTTTTGCGATTGTTAGGCGAGTGACATAGCCTGGTAGAAGTCAGTTGTCTTATGTCTTATAAGTGGTGTTATCCTTCCAAGGGTGGACCCGGGACGCTCGGCAATGAACGGTAAGGCCGTAATGTCTTTTCTTACTATATTTAAATCATGAAGATCACTAGCATAAAAAAGCATAACATCACAGTTGCCGTCATTGTTATTGTAATAAATCTGCACATCTAAGACTAGGTTTCAGTTTAAATTGTTTTATTTCAAGTTCTACGTCACTAACTTAATACAAATATCAAACAACTGAAACTGAGTTTAACTACCTAGAGCTTAAAGTTGTAAGTACCTAATTTGTATAGATTAATTGAAAGAGAGAAACTTGAAATGCCTTAATGGATTCCAAATACATTAGCTTATGTGTGACACTTGACATAACAGCTGAGAAAATAATTTATGAATACTACTTACATATATAAATTAAAATAGTATTTTAGTACCATTTATTCATGGGCTGTCATGAGGCTGTCGGCCGTGTATCTCATATACATACATTAAAATAGTATTTTAGTACCATTTTTTCATGGGCTGTCATGAGGCTGTCGGCCGTGTATCTCATATACATACATTAAAATAGTATTTTAGTACCATTTATTCATGGGCTGTCATGAGGCTGTCGGCCGTGTATCTCATATACATACATTAAAATAGTATTTTAGTACCATTTTTTCATGGGCTGTCATGAGGCTGTCGGCCGTGTATCTCATATACATACATTAAAATAGTATTTTAGTACCATTTATTCATGGGCTGTCATGAGGCTGTCGGCCGTGTATCTCATATACATACATTAAAATAGTATTTTAGTACCATTTTTTCATGGGCTGTCATGAGGCTGTCGGCCGTGTATCTCATATACATACATTAAAATAGTATTTTAGTACCATATTTTCATGGGCTGTCATGAGGCTGTCGGCCGTGTATCTCATATACATACATTAAAATAGTATTTTAGTACCATTTTTTCATGGGCTGTCATGAGGCTGTCGGCCGTGTATCTCATATAAATAAATTAAAATAGTATTTTAGTACCATTTTTTCATGGGCTAAGATAATGGTACCACTATAGAGGTATTACATATATATTGGTACTATAGAAGTGTGGATAAGATGTATATGCGCTGTTATTTATTTGTTTTCATATCAGTAGTTGAGTAACAAGAGTGCTTCATTGTTAATAGCACTTATGTCCATTCTGCTCGTAAAATTGGACGTCACCCTCCATCATTTGGACAGTTTACGTGATTTCGCAGTAGTTTCAGTAATTTTTCATATTTCTAATGATTGTAAGTTGATTACCTCTATTAAATATATCACCTATTATTTAGTTATCATCAATACTCACCTTTGTATTGGTGGTAAGTAGTATATAGCACGTAGTAGTAGTTGTATTGTAGTATAGTATAGTATAGTATAGTATAGTATAGTATAGTATAGTATAGTATAGTATAGTATAGTATAGTATAGTATAGTATAGTATAGTATAGTATAGTATAGTATAGTATAGTATAGTATAGTATAGTATAGTATAGTATAGTATAGGCTTGTGACAATTATTTTTATAATTTACACATTATACAGATTTCTCTATGCCCATTTTTTGCCAATAACATAAAATCTCGTAATAGTGTAGGTACTAACGACATTACAATATTACCGCTTACTACATTTTAGGGTTCCGTAGTAAAATTCTCGGAACCCTAATCGTTTCGTCATTGTCTGTCTATTCGTCTGTACTCGGCTTTCCGCCCAAACGGTTAGTGCTAGAAACATGAAACTTTGCATGGATATGTATATATATTTACCGCATTTACCACGACGACAAAGTGTTAAAATAAAATAATTACTACTAATTGAAAAAATCTATGATATTTACTACCAAGTAAATATAATGAATTTTGAAGGAAAACTATAACGGGTGGTATAACTCTGTTAGTTCAGGAGTTATAGAGGTTTTATGGGTAACTACGGAACCTCTTATGCGTGACTTGACACGCACTTGGCCGGTTTTCTTTATGTTTGGGAGAGCCACATCTGTTGATCTTCTGACGTATCACTTGCAGGTGATATCTTGGACGATGACATATCAGACTATTGTAACAAAGCTGAAGAGTTTATCTATATATAGAAATGGGGAATGTCTCCCCTTAGCTCTCGAGAACTGCTTATGCTCCAATGATGGTTGACCCCTCTATGTATGTATAGCCCTCGATCCGATCGAAAATTTGACCTAGCCCTAAGGGGTCAAAAGTTATAGGCCAAAACCTATGGCGTGGTGCGGCGCGAAGTACCGCGCAAGACACCGTACTAGTTTAGTAGAACGCGCTAAAGAGAAATGTATTATGCTTTTGTTTTATACTTAGGACATTTTTTGCAATAAACTGATAAACTGCTTTGGGCTAGAGCCTGTTTTATCGGATCTAGATGACTTAGAAACATACTTATGTTCTTCTAAATACATACAATCAGTCGTGTGACTGATAAATGTGTATTTAATAGATAAATTAAATCATCTCCTCAGCACATTTGACGCCCACTGCTGGGCATAGGCCTCCCCGAAGAGGGGGGAATCCAGCCTACATATACCACGATGGCCGGACGGGTTGGTGAGGGATGTGTGTCGAGTTTTCCTTCTCTAGATAAATAAAATACTGACTGAAAACTACAAACTGTAGGCTCGGATTGCAAAACAAACATTCACATTGTAGGTTATGTTTCAAGGTTCACTATCCATTTGCATAAAAAAATAACCATAAAATATTTTGGCATATGGTAATTTAGACTAATGGTATTTATGCATAATTTTTTTATCCATAACAAATTTAGCATATTTGTCTTAATCATAAATAAAATTAGCAAAATCATATTTAAGCATAAAATTTATAAGCATAGCTTTATAAAGGCATAAACGTATCAAACTATAATGAATATAGTCCTAATCATCTTACGCAGAATAAGTAACTATGTAAAATAATTAAAAGGCGGCTTAGGGGTGGCCCTTGGGCCACCCCCGCCGCAACTAAACCTACTTTGACACTATATAATATAAGAAATACTGGTTGAAGTAACTTTTTTATTTTTCATTCATTTCATTAATTTATACCTATTCAATTTTAGTAATATATACTATTAGGCGACTGTACACTATGCCTCAAAACATTGTGCAAATTATAACTATGCACAAATATATTAGACCTAAATATAATTATGCCACAGTACATATGCTGCTAAAAATCAATTATGACCAAGTAAAATTATGCCAAAAAAAGTATGCCAAATTCATTGTGCCAAAACATTTTAGGATTACATATATTATGTTAACGAAACGTATATCATGTTTCAATGTCTGTAGTGCTAATATTTAAATTTGAACTCCTCCTCATAATATAAAGTGTTAACAAAAGTTTTCTTGCACTGTTCATTATAATTGGCTACGTAAGCTGGCGCACTGGGTTCTACGTTGTTGCATTTGCATAATATATTTTATGCTGTATCTGTTTGTTTGTGTAGTAAGTATCGTTTCTCTGTACATAAATTATTTTGCTCGTGTCGTGCAATATTTTCCTTGGGTTACAATGAGTTTTAAGTGCTTCACTATTGTTTAAGGTCTAGTTACTTAGGTGTAATGTGTGGTATACCTAAAGGTACAAACAGATGGTACAAAGAGTATTATACTGTAATTGCAACCATTAGGGTTACACAGCAAACTACTTAAAAATATTATCCCCAAAGGGGTAGATAAAAGTGTTCATTACGTCCGCATTTCGCCAGTCACTGCTGTTCCACCTACCTAATAGAGGGCCAGAGTACCAGAGTCTCATCCGTTTATTAACAGGTGAGGTTAGCTACCGCTGGGCGCCACTGGAATTTCTAAAATGCTTACCAGAGGCGCTCGGCAATGGACGTAGATGCAGCCGCGGCCTATGGCTATGGATTAAAATAAAGGGTGAGGTTACCTAACCTCTAAGAACTTAGTAGGACCTAGCACCCTGTTGGTACCTAGGTAAAGACCTGGATAAAGACCTATGGATAAAGATCCATAGTACCTACTGCCCTAGGGTTTTATGAACGAATAAACTAATGCACAAGGAGGTGCAATGAGTTGCAAGTATTCGGTAATATTTCATTAAATATATTGTTCTATATGACTAGATGATTTAGAATTAAAATATGTATGACAATTTGCATTTGATTACTCATACTCGTTTTATTTAAGATTGTTAAAATTTTACGATTCAAAATCACAATTATTGTGATCTTCAGTAAAAGACCGGTATCATAAAACTTGCTCCTGAACGTTACCTGACAGACAATGTACGTCCATACACGCAGATCTGCTTTACTTATAGTTTTACGAGCGGTCGTAAACTCAGCTCTAGTTGGAACATAATTGATGTTGTAAAACCAACCCTTGTACGACTCTTATAACGCTTCAATGTATTATGTATTACTTTAGGAGTTGTATTTCTTTATTTGTAGCTCATTAAACTTACTTTAGACTTGATGCGCTTATCGGAATAAGGAGAGAGGAAAGGGAAAAAAGGTTGATTATTACACGGTTCAGTTGGTACATTTATATTGGGACAAGCGTGGATCTACAACCTACAATGTGTAAGTACCTAATTGATTACTTTTAAGTCTTCCTTAAAAACACATCAAGAAGAGATCTCACGAAGAGTTGAGTGATTTTAATTAAATTACTTTAAATTCTGACTGAGAAATTAATCATCATATTAACATATTCGTAGCGTTTTACCGATTTTGTGTTTTATTATTTATAGTAAGAGATGAGATCATTAATTGATTGATTCTCCATTTTATGCGACCAACATTCCGCATACTAGGTAGGTACTAATATTTATTGTACCTATTTGATCAAAGATATATTTTGAATATACATAATTTGTATTTGATACTATTTCAGAAAGAAATAATATGAAAGCTCTATCTAAGCTAAAACTGTAGCTTCCTTGAAAAACAGCAAGAAGAGGGACATCGGAAAAAGTAAACCATCGTCGGCTAATTCACTACACTCGTATTACAAACCTTAGCGTTCCACTATCAATGACTATTCCGGCCAATGGAACAATTGTATTCAAGAACGTTAACACCCGCAGTTACGAGTCGGAACATTTGCTCCAGATAACGTTATCGTAAGTAAAAGATTTCAAAAAACTTGTTCCGTCTCTCAGGATGGCAGTGACGCGGTTCCGAGATAATGAACTCACTGCGACTTAATTAAAATTGTCTTCGCTGAATTCTCTTTTAAAATTCATTCGCAAGAAAATTTTAATACAATTGCTCTTGCGTATGAGTTTTGAGTGCTACAGCGGAATATGTTTAAAAGTTCGCTCCGCTTTATTTCTTTTTCTTTTATTTAATGTCGTGCTGAGTATAATATTAGTGTTGGTATTTGTATTAGTATACTAGTATAGTATTCTTATATCTGTGACATTATTTTCATTGGCTACCTGTTCCTCATAAACATTACAAGCTTTGCTTAGTTTCAGTTACGAAGAAGTTAGTCCGGCTAGACGGGATCGAATCAGCTGAAACAAGACAATTACGATCTATCAAATAGGTGTACATATAATTTAAGGTTTACCTAGACCTATACAATATTTTAAACCTTAGGCAGGCGTATGTCACTCGCCTAACAACCGCAAAAAATATGTGACGTCAGCAACAACTTGAAGTTGTAAATCAGTAAGGGTTGTCTCTTGTTTGTGACACGGCATTGACCAAAGAGTTGATATTGCGGCATTAACGTCATAATTATTGGTCAAATTATGCTGGTATCCTAGGGAAGCTAGGACACTAAACTTGCTATTCGTTACAAAAAAAATATCTTATAAAATGTCACTACATTGTCAATAGGAATGTGAAAATTATTCAAAGTTTATAAATGTGAAGAGAAAAGCTCGCTCAGCAATGCTAGTCGATAGACATGCGAAATATCACTCTAAGTATTCGAAGACCTCTAAATTGTCCTTTCAAAGCATACGAAGTATTTGATATAGGTCTGTCAAAGTCTTATGTTTTTTTTTTCGTTATTATGTCAATATAGTCGTCTTTTTAGGACGATATACTTATATAATTATATGATTATGATAGAATTATGAAATACTTGATGTTGATGGAACAATTATCTCTTTCACAATTTCCTTCTGTACGAGCTGTACTGTACTTTACTTCTGTATGAGCCAATTATGCTCGTACCACACTTTTATTTGGTATAATGCCGTTGTAATCAATAGAATTCAGTCGCAACTTTACAGCCGCAACGCGCTAATTAGACATTACTTACAAGTGTACTCACGTGAATCATAATGCAACTCAGACTATCTATAAACTATAGGTAAATGATTATTATGAATAAAATAATTACGAATGTGTGGTTTTGCTGTCAAATACCTGAAAAACCCATACAACTTCTTTATAAAATTAGTATAGTTTATCATCACGATTATCTCCAACGTCTAATTTTTATTTCATTATAATTTTATTGATGAATTTAATACAAAGTGGGCTGAGCCAACCCCAGCATCGTTGTTGCACACATACACATTTACTATTGGTTAAAATGTCCGCTGACTGTACACACTGCCAATCAACTAAATGTGCGTTTTCAATAACTTTTAGAAGCCATCATACTCTTGAAATGAATGCAGTTACCAAAGTTGGCTGATTTCAACAAGCGGGCGCCCAAAGTTCCGCTGTCGGGAATAGTTGTTTCATTCCCAATTTGAATGGGAACGTACTAAAAAGATTGTAGTTATCTGCCAAATAAATAATTTTCTCCGTTGTTATGTCAAGAGTTGCACATAAACTAATGTATTTAGAATCCATTAAGACACTTCAAGTTCCTATTTGATCAATTTATCTATACAAATTGCAACTTTGAACTGTACAGTATTAGATTCAGTTTCAGTTATTTGGTATTTGTATTAAGTAGAACCTGAAACAAGACAATTTAAACTGAAACCTAGTCTTAGGTGTGCAGATTTATTGCAGCAGTAATGGCGTCAACTGTGACGTGTATGGTAACTCTAGTATTAGACTAATTGCAGTGTTAGACTAATTGTTATCTTCAAGATATATGCATGAGTTTAAAATAACAACTAACTCAAGAAGCTGCAGAGTGAAATCAGACTAAAGTAAAATGAGATTATTTAGTTAATTACACAAATTAAAGAAGTAGGCAAGGTATGTTTTAGTTAACCCTCTACTCGTAAATGTCCACAAGTCAGAACCAACGCAGATAACTGTACAAATTGTAAGAGGTCATTGAGACCATAGACACAGACATAGAGAGGTCGTAAACCTTTAAGGTCCCACAGATTAAAGTCCACCGGCGAAATCAGTCTGTAAGTACTTACATACTATTCAATATTCTGTGCTGTAAGTTAGTTGAAGTAGATCGAGTCGATTTCCGACGGCCTTAAGGCACCTTGATGTTAGAGGCCAATAAGGTTATACATACCTTGTAGTGACATAACGTATAAAAATATGATATACAGACATTATTATATCTATAGATGAGACCTTTATTATTAAAGATTAAGCTCAATAGAAAGACGTTATCGATCGAATTAATTACCTTACTAGAAAATTATGCTGTTGGTTTCCAAATTAGTATAAAAATATATTTTTATTGGTTGATAATTCTAAATCGATAATTGCTAAGAGGCTAATGAGTAGTGAGTAGTAAGTAGTGAGCTTGTAAACTTTATTTTTTTTTTATTTCCCGGAGCCTCATTCAATAATCGGTGGGGTAACCACATGCAGGGTGCGGATAGCACCAACTATAAAGTCTATAAAAACATTATCAGCATTATCTTAATTTAACTTCATAGAACCAGTGTAGCATAAAGCCCACATGAATTATAGGGATTTTACTAGATATGCGTGCACCAGCTGTGGTGGCCATATCTCTGTGACCACAGGTAACCTAGATTAAACCTTACCGGGTACCTGGCTCACCAGATTAAACATCATTGGGCTGCAATCACACCGTACGCTGCAAACCAGTCATAAATTTCTAAGATCTATGAATGCAAGCCGCCGAATTCTTTTACGTTGACATATTGAAAGTAGCTTTCGCGAGGTAGAAGTGTAATGTTTTCGTTGTTATTGTTTACGCGACAAACCAATATAAATTATACTCTTTATTTTCTTGTTCTCAATAACGACGCGGGCACAATTACCGAATGAAATTTTAAAATAAAAGTCCATTTGAATGCAAAAGAATAACAAACATACAAACATACTTTCGCTTTTTAAGTAATTAGCTGTTACCCGCGTTACATGCGTGTGAAAGTATTCCATTTTCTTCTCCGTTCCACAAAATATCCCTAAAGAAAATTTTCATCCAAAACTGTCCAGTCGTTTGACCGTCAAGAGGGTACAAATAAACATATTTCGGATTTATAATCTTAATTGTTATGATACAAAGATACTAATGTGATTTTTGAAGGAACACCACTTCTAAATTGTTATAGTATTATAGTCAGTTAGTACAGTAAGTCGGTGTAACAGACGACCTGTTCAAACCATGAGCGCCTCCAAACACGGTCCGGTCATTCCTCCGCGTCACTTCAGATTTAATCAGTTCGCCCCCAAGTGGCCGCCGCTTTGTTAATGCTCGCTTCGTTATACCAAATGTACACTGCTCTGTGGTCTGATAGGTTCAGTAACGTACTCATTTGTATGTATTGTGTGTGTATCAAGGTATTAAGAGCTCACACATCGATGGACTAAGACACACACTGATTAGTTTAACATGTTAGTTAGGCTTAGTTGCCTATAGTTTATTTTTTTCTGTTGCTACATTGCTGTATTAAGTCTACGTAGGTCACACTATAAGTTTTGCGTAACTTAAAAAAACAACATTATAAAACCAACCAATATTATGTTTATTGCTTTTCAAAATAGTCTCCTTTACATTTTAAACATTTTTTCATGCGATCGAACCATTTTTTAAAACAGGAGGAGAAAATACAGAAATCACAGGGTGCTAGGTCGGGGCTATGCGCAGGATGGGTGACGAGTTGTACGTTTTCGGAAGCTAAAAATGACTTTGTTTTGTTGGCCGTGTGTGAAGAAGCGTTGTCATGATGTAGGAGAACGCGGCTTTTGGGTCGTCTTTCGCGAACTTATTCTAACACCCTGGGTAAACAAATGGTACGAGTAGAATACCACTCGGCATTAACCCTCTTTTGATCTTCAAGTGGAATTGTACGAATGGGACCCGTAGCTGAGAAAAAAAACGCGATCATTTTTTTACCAACGTTTCTCGCCTGCCTCACTTTTGTTGGCTTGTTCTCTATTTCTAACACCCATTCACAAGATTGTTCTTTTTTTTCGGGTTCAAAACAATAAATCCACGTTTCGTCCCCTGTGAAAATGTCATAAACAGCATTAGAATGTCTGTGGTCGTACTTCAGTAGCATCTGTGAGCACCATTCCACGCGAGCTCGCTTCTGCTCCGCCGTCAGTTCATGAGGGATCCAACGACAACAAAGTTTCCGAACTTTCAATTCTTCGTGTAAAATTTTCTGGATTTGACTCATACCAATCCCCAATAGTCCTCGAATTGTCTCATAGGTAATCCGCGGGTTTTCTTCAATTAACCGCTTAACAGTAGCCACATTTTTTTCGTTGATGGCAGTTGAAGGCCGCCCTTCACGAAATTCGTCATGTAAAGAAACTAGACCTCTCTCAAATTCAGCAAACCGTCGCCTCACGGTGCTCAAACAAGGTGCTTCTCTCCCAAAAGCATTTTAAAGACGGGCGGCACAGTCTTGCGGAGAGAGAGAACTTTTAAAATCATAAAAATCATCAAACAAAATATTTTTGACTTAATTCCATTTTCGTTGCATACGTAGAACTTTGATGTGTGATAAAAAACAATTGACAAATGATTTCCCGCCAATTGTTTTTTCTTATTACTAAGAAGGTTGCAACGTTTAAAAAAATATAACATTCGAAATTCAAATAGTTCCGATTAGCTAGAAGTGCAAACCTTTTAGTGTGCCCCATGTATAACCTGTAAAAACTATGTGTGCTTAATAAATAAATGTTGAAGAACCAACCATTATGAGTTATGTATTTAGACATAATTATTAAATCATTTACATAAATATTTACTAAAATTATAGAAGAGAACTCCTCCACTTCGTCTGCGACTGGCACTGTTCCGAATAGGCTGGTAGCATTATGCCAGGTTGGGCCACGTTACAATGCCTCGTGCTTAATAGTAACCAGCCTTTATGGTCCTCGCCATGGTCGATCGAATGTTTTAAAATATCTTTAAAAATACCGCGAAAAGATCCCAGCGTCTCTACCCCAAACGCCTCAAATACGAAGTTTTTATTTGTGAACTTTGCAAATTGTTAATAATATCTAAGTAATAATTAGTGCTTAATACTTCTAATTATTACTTTACATGAAACAGAAAACACTGAGCTCCTCCAAACACAGTCCGGTTTTCAGCCCACATTGTCAACTCATAATAAAATGTGCTTAACCTTTGAACGTTGAACTTACACGAATTTCGAGACCAAAATGTACCAAATTGATCCAGCCATTCTAGAGTTTTAGCGAGACAAACGAACTAATAAATAAAATATAAGTTACATGTAATAAAATGTGTTGCACATCATAACATACAAAGTCTGTGCAAGATATAAGGGACATATGTACCTATACTTAGATCTTTAAAACTACGCAACGGATTTTGATGCAGTTTTCTCCAATGGAGTGATGCTCACTGAAGGTTTTTATGTAGGTATATAATTAGTGAAGCGAGCGAAGTCGCGGGCGTCCGCCAGATTTATTATAAAGAAGAAGATAAATAGATTTAACTTACCAATTACCTTTCCAATCCTTTACTTTCTGTACAATTTAAGTTACGTTAACGTGAACCAATAACTAAGCTTCTTTGTCTACAAAGTCATTGCATCTCAGTCTAACATATACAAATAGAAAGAGAAACACGTATGAGAACATTTATTGTCGGAAAAGAAATTAAAGTAGCGCCGAATCGAACGGTTTTATCTTGGTGTCGATAGCGGTCACAAATTATGTGCTTCCTTGAGTTAAGGGGATGCTCTTACAATTAGACAAAATACAATAATTTTAACGTTGACAAGGGTTTTTATATGTAATGTTTTGACCTCAGTTTTGGTATTTATTCCTTATCTGACCTTTGGGAACAACGTTTTCGGAAACAGTCAAAGTGCAATACAGGATATTATGTTTGGATATTATTATTCGTATGTGTATTTGGTTGGACCATTGGCAATTGCTCAAGTACCATAATTTCTTTCTGACCTTATTCAAAAATAAGTAGCGTAAAGAAGTACGACTCTCTAATCTCACCCTTAACAAACCCTCCTCACTCGAAACTCAACCATGGATAGTATAATGCAAGGTCCTATATTACGTTGACTATGAGTACCACTTAAGGTTTAGTCGAGATAAATGAATTTCCACTCATTGAAGATCAATCCAGACAGTGTTATCTGTGTTTAGTGCCTTATCTTTAGCGACGGAACAACGCCCGACTTATAGTCGAGCCCGACTATCGTCCGGGGCCGGTGTTTGCTGCCATTACATATAATACGACCTATTTACGAAGGTCTGTAATCACCCTTAGGAGCGTAGATAATGCTACAACCGTAATTGTTTAGAATAAAGTTCCACCAATAGAAGACATTTCTAAATCATTGTTTAAACATGTCATATCGACACCTTAATTGTATTTTTTTCTTTTTTTATTCCATATGCTTATGCCTTAAAGCAGGCAGAGGCATTATTATTCTCCTACTTTTTGTGAGTACATTTATTAGAAAAAGTACTTAGATACGTTTAGGAGATGAGCTTATTGTTAACTGGTATTTTTGAGAGAGCCTTATCTTCCTGTTAGCAGTTGCTCCGTGTACTTAGGTCCTGGAGTAATTGATAGAGCCCCTTGGAACCCCTCGTTAAAAACAATTTCATTTAGAGTTCGATGTTAACTATTTACAAAAATTTACACGATGATGGTATCCCTATCCATCCGTCATATTCGATAATAGAATTAGACCGGAAGGTTACCAAATTAAATAAAAAGTGCGATCGATTGATGAAGAAACACATGCCTTCTTTCCCATCTCTATACATGTGTATTCTGTCACAGCTTTCAAGCTTTTACTCATTTTAATAGAAAATATGTATCTGAGCTGTTTGAAGGTTGACTTTTAAAAGTTACGGTTTTATTCATTGCTACAAGTCGCACTTTTATTTCGCATCAAGAATTACCAAGGCCATTCAACGTGGCAATGTGAGCAGCTTAACCCACTAACATCTACCATAACTGTATAAAATATCTATGGTATTTATAGTACGCTAGTATCCGACAGGGGTCCGCTGTAAAGCTTCGTTTTATCTTAGCTTCGGGTCGATTTGGCGTAAAACATTGGCTTATATTGAACTGTCTAGGAACGGCCCTTACACAGTGGCGTGAAGTATTATGACTACTCTTTAAAACTATGGATATTATATTATGCTAGTATATCTAGGGTATATATAGGGTAATCAGTTTTATAGATTTCCGTTTTTTATGAATGCCTCCCAATAATGTCCGTTGCCGGATGCCACGGGTCCGCTTTGGGAAGGATCACCCATGGGCGAAGGCGTATATAAAATATTTCAGTACTTACCTACCGACTTCATAATCTCAATTTTAATTGAGCTCCCATGGAGCAGGTTAAATGTTCGTTTCCAAGCAACCTCTTGCCCGATAATTAAAATTTTTCACCTAAATTATGAGCTGATTTCAATTAAGGTCGTGACGAAGCTCAAATATTCAATTTAAATACAAAAAAAAAAAACGCTTCGCTCAATATGAAGCCGCGCACTGTTAACAGCAGCGTAGCTTTACCTAGTTTTTAGACGTCCGGGTTGAATGAAAGTAGGTAGGTATACCTAATCTGGACTCAGAAATTCAAACTTAGTTTTGAATTTCGGAATTAGACTGAATCCCAAATCAATCTTATGACTTTTTTATATATTTCATAAATCAACCATCGTCATAATTTTCAAAAACGCCGATATGTGTCTATTGTTGCTATCTCTACACAATAGGAAGATTCCGATAGAAAAATATCCTTGTCATAATATTAGAATTGACAGCTTAGCGGTCCTTTGTAACCCACATCACCCTACCAGTGCTCTATTGTGCTTTCTATGTTATTACATAAAACGATACAAATACAAAAGAATTTTACACCAAATAGCAGAGTTAGTAATCATGGAAATTGTCAGTTGTTGCCTCTAAGCAGAACGTAACGTCATTCACATACAGGTTACTTGGCTGATGTATATTATATTTGTACTTCGGATAGTGATCGCTTGTGCACCTTGCCTAATCATTTAATTAGGTACCTAACTCTTACGTGACAATTTAAGCCAATTTACGTGAAAATGTTTTAATTTTCACCATTTATTCAATCAGTCAATCAATCATTTATTTATTACTGAACACAGGTAAATTAATATAAGATGAAACATATACTAGATGATACAGGAATTTACATCAGCTGAGCTCTGCCTCACCGAGCATGCAATATTTTTTAGGACGATACAGTAATAAACATATTTGTTTATTAATTATTACAACCATCTAACAACGAAACTTTTCAAGGTTCACGTATAACGGAACATTTCGTGTAACCGTTGTTCGTCTAATCAACAAATTAGTTCATCTACTCAAAGAATTTTCTGTCAGTTTTCACAGTTATATTACTCAGCAAAAAGCATAGAGCAACACGATCGTCGTATTATGGTCGTCGTATACGACCCAAAAAGTGATCAAAATCGGGTGACAGGTAAAAAGGTTGCATCATAAAATATGAATGAAAACTCTGATGATCCGACATAAATGCAATTAGTACCGTGGGCACAAACTAGTGCATATTAATATGATAGATAATAATGTCTATCGGTAAGCAATCGAAATTATAATAATAATAACCCATCAATGGGCATACTTGCCTCCCTTTTGACGTACGTTCGACCGAGTAATTCGCTCATTGTTTCTTTTCATTCACTCATTCTCGGCTGTTGAATGAACGAGAACCAATATTTTTTTAGTAAGATGAAAAAGCCGCGATTAGAAATGTCAATTTTCATTCTACATAGTCTAAAGTTATATATCTTTCTTCTATTAATAAAAATACTTATCAGGTTCTCACATTTGGTCCTATTTGAATTGGGTACAATTCTGGTAAGTCAACCAGAAACAAGAACACAAAAGTACGAAATCTTTGTAAATTTGCACGTGGACAATTGCTAGAAATAGTTTTACTCAATTAGTGTAATACACAGCGTATGCATAATTTCGTAAAAATAATTGGTTGAATCTTTATGATACTTAGGCAATTATGTTTTTGTGACACAGAGCAATGTCTGTCTCTTTTTTTTTAATTCCGCGAGAGCGCAGCCTCTCCTAGGTCCATTGCTGCGGGCGTCTCTGGTGACTGACTGAAGGTATTTCCAGCGACGCCCGAAGGTCTCAAAGGCTAGAATAAAATTAAATGTAACCTTCACGTAAACAAAAAAGAAATTCCAGTAAACTAAGTTGCGAAAGCTTTCTACAACATAAATAAATATACAAATCTCATATTTCATAACAAAGTTCGATTGCTCACAGTAAAGTGCTGTTGAGTCACGGACATACAATAGCAACTTATACCGTAAAGTGTTTTAGTCTACGTAAGTGAAAGGAAAATATCCAGTATTAAGTTCACAAATATTGTTACAGGGACATTACCAACAAAACCCTTCTTTTTACGTACATCATGAAACTATTGTACGCATAAATCAATTCCCTTCGGGCTAGTTTTACCGCGGATGTCGGACACTTCAATAAGAAATGTGAATATCACCTGTAACATCACTAGCAAAACGTTACGATATTCACTTTTATGAATAGTTCATACCAAGGGTTAACCTGCCGACGGTGCACCTGCTTACAAACGGATCAGGCTCGGACAAATGTACACAAATTCTCTATAAACGCCAACAGGTTCACATCTACGTAGATCCAAAAAAGTGACAGGAGAAAATTTGACGTAATAAACGCATCCGTCTACTCTTTTTGGATCAACGTGATTTTGAGTGATCAAAAACTGTTTTCGAAAACAATTTGAAATCGCACCTTTCAAGTTTAATTGCAGTTAAGCTACAAATGAATAATGAAATGTCAATTAATTGGCTACGGGCACGGTGCAGCACAAAAGTAAAACCTCACCATTAAATACGCCCGAATGACCTGATGAGACATTTAAACGCGGGGTGAACGTACAGCTGATGATCAAATTGAAACCTATAATTAAACAATTGACTTATAAATTGTTTAATTATACATACCGTTATAGTACGTACCATTTTGGCAAAACATTTTCTCTAGAATCTACCTATCTATGCATCTATTATTACCTAGTTTGGGTGTTGCTTTACACAAACTCAGTTTTTCACAGTCTTCATAGTTAAGATTATAATACATTCAATTTATCCAGAAATCAGAAGAGCTTACTACAGAGACTTAATAAATGAACATTAAGATCATATTGTCACAGCTGTTTATTAGATACACAAATTTTATTCATTGAAAATGAAAAAGGAAGCGCTGGTCATTAATCCTACTGCCCTACATATCTCTTTACAAACCATATAACGCAGAAACAATGCATTGTATTGGGCGTGTTTATCAAATAAACAGACCCACATTTCACTCCTCAAATTCCAATAAAAACTCATTCAGAATTCCCCACAAAATTCAGTATTCCTTTAATCATTTCCGTGTACATTCCGTAAAAATGTTGGGGTTTGTGTGAGAACGAGGGTGGTGCGACATAGCATAAATAAAATTTCGTGTGTCGATCACTTTTTTAGGTTTACAGACGATTAAACATTTATTTTATAGAAAGCACTAATTTACTTTTAGATAAAGGAAATTACTTACTATACTTAGACAATACTACTTACAGCGTAATAAAAAACCTATTAAAAAATCATAAGGACTCTATAACATATACCTACTACTCGTATTATTATGAAGTGAAACTTATTATTTTTTTTGTAACTTTGTATAGTCTACTAACCTTTGGAGGTACTGAACCAATCAAGAAAGTTCTTCCACCAATACGTAACTGTGAAATCCTGGTAATCGGGTCTAGTGGTAATTGGGAACTACATGGGGCACACAAAAAGTTTTGCACTTCTAGCTAATCGGAACTATTTGAATTTCTAATGTTATATTTTTTTAAACGTTGCAACCTTCTTAGTAATAAAAAAAAAACAATTGGCGGGAAATCATTTGTCAATTGTTTTTTATTACACATCAAAGTTCTACGTATGCAACGAAAATGGAATTACTTAAGTCGAAAAGATTTTAGAGCGATGATTTTTTATGATTTTAGAAGTTCTCTCTCTCCGCAAGACTGTGCCGCTCGTCTTCAAAATGCTTTTGGGAGAGAAGCACCTTGTTTGAGCACCGCGAGGCGACGGTTTGCTGAATTTGAGAGAGGTCGAGTTTCTTTAAATGACGAATTTCGTGAAGGGCGGCCTTCAACTGCCGTCAACGAAAATAATGTAGCTACTGTTAAGCGGTTAATTGAAGAAAACCCGCGGATTACCTATGAGACAATTCGAGGACTATTGGGGATTGGTATGAGTCAAATCCAGAAAATTTAACACGAAGAATTGAAATTTCGGAAACTTTGTTGTCGTTGGATCCCTCATGAACTGACGGCGGAGCAGAAGCGGGCTCGCGTGGAATGGTGCTCACAAATGCTACTGAAGTACGATCACGGACATTCTAATGCTGTTTATGACATTGTCACAGGAGAAGAAACGTGGATATATTATTTTAAACCCGAAAAAAACAGCAATCTTGTAAATGGGTGTTTGAAAATGAGAACAAGCCAACAAAAGTGAGGCAGGTGAGAAACGTTGGTACAAATTATCGCGTTTTTTTCTCAGCTACGGGTCCCATCTGTACAATTCCACTTGAAGATCAAAATAGTGTTAATGCCGAGTGGTATTCTACCATTTGTTTACCCAGGGTGTTAGAAAAAGTTCGCGAAAGATGACCCAAGAGCCGCGTTCTCCTACATCAGGACAACGCTTCTTCACACACAGCCAACAAAACAAAAGTCATTTTTAGCTTCCGAAAAAGTACAACTCGTCACCCATCCTGCGCATAGCCTCGATCTAGCACCCTGTGATTTCTGTATTTTTCCCCAAAATCAAAGATTTGATTTTACCAACTCCGAAGAGGCAGTGATAGCGTTCAATCAGCACGTAGAAAACATGCCTTCAGATCTGTGGTCCTCCTGTTTTAAAAAATGGCTCGATCGCATGAAAAAATGTAAAGGAGAGTATTTTGAAAAGCAATAAACATAATATTTTGGTTTTAACATGTTGTTTTTTTAAGTTATGCAAAACTTATAGTGTGACCTACGTATAAAATAATTCCACACAAACACTAGAGCTAGTGATAAGTAGTATTACCGATATTTGTCAGATTACTATGTGATTTTCCACCAGAGTGGTGAGACGAGACGGTTTCACAGCATCCAAATCAACCACCGACGCCATACAAGCTATTAGAATCTTAATGGAAAAACATCGGCTTAACAACAAAGACCTACACCTAGCATTCATAGACCTCGAAAAGGCATTTGACCGCGTGCCGCGTATGCTTGTGTGGCAGGCACTTCGAGCCCAAAATGTACCGGAGCGATACGTCCAGATAGTCCAGGATATGTATCACAGAGTTAGCACAAGAGTACGGAGTCTAGCAGGTCTGAGCAGGGCGTTTGAGGTTAAAGTGGGCGTACACCAGGGTTCCGCGCTTAGCCCCTTGCTGTTTAATCTGGTGATGGACTACCTCACTAAGGACATACCGGCACCGCTACCATGGACCATGCTGTACGCGGATGATATAGTTCTAGCCGCAAATACTGCACACCACCTACAGGAGGTCCTCAATACGTGGACGCTGGCTCTGGAGAAGTACGGTTTACGAGTCAGTAGGAGCAAAACAGTTCATCTGAAATGCCCCTTCAGCGGGATCACAAGGGAGGATACTATATACATCGGTACAACACCCATCCCAGCAGTGAGGAAGTTCAAATATCTAGGTTCCGTGATAACACCAGATGCAAACGTGGATGATGACGTCACTCACCGCGTTAATGTTGCATGGCAAAAATGGAGAACGCTCACAGGCGTACTGTGTGATCCGCGCATGCCCGTAAAAGTCAAAGGCAAGGTTTATAAGACTGCAGTTCGCCCTGCGCTAATGTACGGATCTGAATGCTGGACAATAAAGAAATCTCACGAGCAAAGAGTGCATGTCAACGAGATGAAGATGTTGAGATGGGCGGGAGGTGTAACTCGACTCGATAAAGTGCGCAACGAGCATATAAGAGGCAGCTTTAAAGTCGCACCAATCGCCCAAAAACTCACCGAAAAACGTCTCAGATGGTATGGTCACGTCAAAAGAAGGACTGAGGACCATGTGGTTCAGATTGCACTGCGCCTGCCTGAACAGAAGAAAGGTAGAGGCCGCCCGCCACTAACCTGGTGGTCTAAAATCCAAACAGACCTCAAGAAAGCCCAGTTGCCTGAAACGACAATCCAGGATAGATCATCCTGGCGCCGAAAAGTGCAGGACAAAGAGAGAGAAGAGTGGTGAGACGAGACGAGGCGAGAAGAGAATTGAAATCGCACTGACCCTTTTCCACTAAAAATAGCCATCGCGAGCTCGCGCGTGACCGCCGCGCTGCTCGTAGGCTTCATTAGCTAAAGATATAGGTAGTTGAGGATTTGTCTATAGGGTATACATACTCTCTGGTAATGTGCTGTCTCTGGTTCGCTCTCTCCGAATAAAATGGCTGATCAAACTAAACGTGTTTCCGTGTTTCCTTATAATTAGTTAATTACTTATATAATAATACGCTTCCACTGCGCTATAAGTCGAAATAAGTCGCGCTAAGACGTATATAAGTGCAAAAATAGATCGAGAGCCGGAACAAATTTCCGTAAAATATGAAACAAACTATCCTAAGCTTACCGAAAAATGCAACTTTGGGAACTGGAAGTTCCGCATCAAGCTAATTTTGGAAGAAAAAGCAATATATGATGGCCTGGATGCTACGACTGAATTGGACATGACGAAAGATGCAAGGGCACGCACGGTCAATCATAGTACAATGTTTATCTGATAAATACATAGAAATAATCAAGGGAAGTACAACCGCTGCGTCTATGATATCCAAGCTAGAAGACATATTTGTACGAAAAAGTATTTACAATAAATTACGATTGAAAAAACAACTTATCATGCTTACAAGATTATTCTTAAAATTCGATTCGCTGGTGAGTGAACTTGCCGCTATTGGTTCCGAAGTTGACGAAATGGATCAAATCTGCTATTTACTTTCGTCAATGCCTTCATCATACGACAATGTCATATCCTCCATAGAAACGATGACTACCGAGAAGACCACCCTTAATTTCTTAGACCTATCAATTACTAGGAGGAATGGGGTTCATGAGTTTAGTATCTATAGGAAACCAACATGCCCAGACACAGTCATCCCTTACTCATCCAATCACCCATGGCAACACAAGATGGCAGCTTTCCACAGCTTACTGAGTAGGTTATTAGCAGTACCGTTGAACCCACAGGCATTTAATGAGGAATTAGCTATCATTTGTTATATAGCGCACAGTAATGGCTATAACGTGGGAATGGTCCACTCATTATTAAATAAAAAGAAAGCAGAAATGCTAGTTTCCATTTATTACATCCAACTCAAGATCCACCTAGGAAGTACACTGCATGTTTGCCGTTCGTGGGTTCCATTTCGTTGAGTATAGCTAAGATCATGAGGGAAAACAATATATTTACAGCTTTTAGGACTCAGAACACCTTGAGAGAGTTGTGTAACGGCAAGGATTTAGTGTCGGTTTCACGCAGATCAGGTGTTTATTTGTTGAGTTGCGATGGTTGTGATATGCAGTATGTAGGCCAAACTGGCAGGTCCTTTGAGGTCAGATACAAAGAGCATTTGTCAGCGTTCCGCAACGGTTGTCCAGATAGGTCCCTGTTCGCGAAGCATCTCCCTGACACCGGTCATTCTTGAACAATAATAACACCTTTAGAGTTTTACGCTTATGTGAGAAAGGGTTCAAGTTGAGTGTCTGGGAAAGGCTAGAAATAGTTAGGAGGGATGTGGACACCTTACTCAATGAACAAATAGATTTTCATACATCTCCCTTACTTAATTTGTTTGTGAACAGACAGACACAGTAGTTGTTTGTTGGTTTGTATGTGTCACTTTGCGTTTCTAAGTAACAAAATAAAAAAGATAATGTCTTGTATCGGTGAATACCTATTTTGAATTTCGTTAGCAAGATTTGCGGTTTCTACTATTTTACTATTCTCTTTGAGACAGTCTTGATAATGCCTCGTTTAGAGGCGAAACAATTGTCGACGTTTTGTTGTCTTTTAACTCTGCGAAAAATAATGCTATTAAATATATATTTAAAAAGTTTTTAACATCTAACTTACCATTACTTTACCGAGAAGACTTTAAGCATTGAATTTATCTAAGCAAGATTACTTGATGCAGAGATAAAATGTCACCAGGAGAACCGTCCAAGTACATCTAATGAAGAGGCATTCATAGTGTATTATGGTTGTGGAAGGAAGGGTCACATAGCACGAGATTGCTAAGAAAAAGTCAACAATTTCAACAACCGTGGACGTCAACCTTCAAGAAGTTATCGAGGTCAACCTAGGGGCAGATCTTCTACCAATCGAGGACGAGGTATGAGGCGTTCGAGTAGTTTGGCACAACAAGAAGAAACAAATTTATTATCGTTTGCAGCATATAGTGTAAGTGATTGTCTTACTAACCCATTAGATTCACAAGTGCAGTTTATTGTAGATTCAGATGCTTCGGAACATTTAATTAAAGCTGAATATGAACAGTACATGACAGATATTGTTTATTTGGATAAAGAAGTTAAGATTTTCATTGCTAACGGTCAGTACATAACCAGTAATAAAAGAGGTAAACTACATTTAAAATATGATAATAACACAGTTATTGATATTGAAGGATTGAAAGTACCAAAATTGTCACCTAACTTATTATCAGTTGCAAAATTAATACAGAAAGGTTGTATTTTTAAATTTAATAGAGATTATGTATTCATTTTATGTAAAAATGTTAAAATATATGGTAACTTGAAAGGCAGGTTATATCTAATGAAAATGCAATTATTATCTGAGAACTGTTCATTAGGTACTAATGACAATAATAAAGAGTTATGGCACAAAAGGTTAGGTCATGCTAACAGGAGACACTTGCAGATTATGAAGCTACCGATTAGTGAGACACCATGTGAGCCATGTCAACAGGGTAAGTCAACTAGGTTACCATTTGTTTCCACACCCACGCCACGTTCTCACTGCATTGGTGAGCTGTTACACACAGATATAGCTGGTCCAGTCCGCACTCCTACTGCAAATGGTGAAATTTACTATCTCACAGTTATTGATGACCATTCACACTTTTGCCAAGTATACTTATTGAAAAGAAAAAGTGATGCTACAGATAAATTAATAGAGTATGTTAACCAACTAGAAAAACAATTAGGAAAGTATGTAAAGAAAATAAGAAGTGACAACGGGGAAGAATTTAAAAATGAGGTTTTCCAAATTTTTTGTAAGATTAAAGGTATAATAACACAGTACACAACACCATATATAGCCCACCGTCTAACGGGGTGGCAGAACGCATGAACAGAACTATTTATAATAGAGCGAGAACCTTGATGATTGAAACCGGGTTGCCAAAATCTCTATGGGGAGAAGCTGTAAGATGTTCTGTTTATCAAATTAATAGATGCCCATCGTCTGCAGTTAGATTCCGTATACCGGCCCAAATATGGTTTGGTCACTGTGAATTGTCAAGACTTAAAGTATTCGGGTCAAAGGTATGGGTCCATATATTACCAAAACAGGAAAAATTGAAAAGAGAGCCAAAGTAATGAGATTTGTAGGGTATTCACCGAGTGGTTATTGTGTTTGGGATCCTGTAGAGGATAAAATAATAGTATCAAGGGATGTTAGATTTGACGAGTCACAAATTAAATATGAAGAAAAAGAAGAGACCAATAACGAAGTGCTCAGACGTTATGTCAATGAAGAAGAAGACGAAGAAGTTGAAAAGGAAGTAAAAGAAGATAGTCACATTCAAAAGAAATCATACCGAGAGCAAGTAAACAATGAAAGAAATGAAATGGAAGGTAAAACAGGTAAAGAAGGAACACAGAAGGATCAAGAAGATGAGAGAAAAAGATTGCAAACAGATGAGGAAAGCGAAAACGAACAAGATAAACAGCAAACAGAACCTCAGGAGGAATCAACACGCTTAGGAAGAACTGTAAAACCTCCTAAATTACTAGAGAATTATGATATGTATACAGCTTACTGTTTTCTATCAGGAGACCCGTAGGAATAAGAAGAGGCTAATAAAGATAAGGAATGGAAAAAAAACAATAAATAAAGGCCTAGATTCTCAGAAAAGTTTAGAAACATTTGAAGAAGATATATTACCCGAAGGAAAGAAAGCGATAGAGACTAAATGGATTTTCAAAACTAAACAAGATGGTAGAAAGAAAGCAAGGCTAGTAGCCAAAGGATTTCAGCAAAACAGCTCCTTTAATAACTATGCTTCAGTAGCCAGAACATCAACAATAAGACTCATGATGACTATAGCTGTTCAAAATGATAAGAAATTAAAGCAACTAGACGTTCCTACTGCATTCCTGAATGGAATCCTAGAAGAAGAAGTGTTTATAAAATGTCCAAAAGGAATGAAAATTGGTAAAGGAAAATTACTTAGATTAAAGAAAGCTTTAAATGGAAGCGCCCAAGTGCTGGAATATGAGATTTCATAATTTTATGATTTCAAAAGGATACAGGACACAGTCAAAACATGATTCATGTCTATACCATAAAGATAATACATGGATATTACTCTATGTCGATGATATATTACTACTAGGAGAAAGTAGCGAGATAGAGAAAATGCTAGAAAAAGAATTCAATGTGAAAAACCTAAGAGAAGTCAAGAATTACTTAGGATTACAAATCACTAGAAATAAAAATACAATGGAAATATAACAAAGTGAAATAATATTAAGACTCTTAGAAAAATTTAACATGCAAGACTGCAAATCAATCAGTACACCAATGGAAGTAAACTACAAAGCGGAAGTATTGCTGCCGCCGGTTGCGCTGCCTAGAGAACCCCTCCAATTCTGTCCTTTGGCTGCACGTAGACCATGGCTCTATGAGCCAGATCTATGTGTGCGTCTACCGTTCCCACACAGGGGATTCTGAGACAACAAAGCTCTTCCAGTACCTCAGCGAGACGGCTGATGAAGCGCAGGTGCGGTTCCCGAACGCTGACCTAGTATTTCTGGGGGACTTCAATGGCCATCACATTGAATGGCTGGGGTCCCTTAAGACTGATCATGCGGGTAGGGCCGCCCATGCGTTCGCTCTCTCCCACGGTCTGACCCAGATGGTATGCGGGATCACCCGGATACCAGACAGGTCAGATCACGCGCCCGCTCTGCTGGATTTACTGCTGACGAGTCGCCCAGCCCAGTACAGTGTTTCAGTAGGAGCCCCATTGGGTAGTTCCGACCACTGTGTTGTTCACGCTGGCATGAAGGTATCACCTCCTGCACGTGCTGTACAAATGTCACGACGACTATGGCACTACTCGTCAGCGGATTGGGATGGTCTACGCGATTACTATGCGTCCGTCCCCTGGAGCCAGCACTGCTTTGTAGGAAAGGCTCCCTCGGATAGCGCTTCTGCGATTGCTGGCGAGATCAGTTTAGGGATGGAATATTACATCCCTTTCACTGATGTCGCCAGTATCCGCAGAGCCCGTCCCTGGTTCGGGCGAGATTGTGCCAAAGCTGTTCGACAAAAACAGTCAAACGTGGGCCACCTCAAAGCAGCGTACAACCGGGCCACAAAATCCAGCAAGAGGGCCTTTAAGAGAGCGGATGCCCAGCGCATCGCGCGGCTTGGTCAGGAGCTCACTTCCCATCCCACGGGCAGCCGTGGATACTGGCAACTGGCCAAGGCCGTGCAATCTAACTTCTGTCAGCCCTCGCTGCCACCGCTGCGTTACCCAGAT